>OY720675.1:133365674-133552658 GCA_963170755.1 Amphimallon solstitiale | reverse complement strand
AGGTAGCATCAAAAGGTATGTTGCTTTAAATAATAAAGCTTTTTAAATTACCACAATAAAGCAATTATTACTAAATAAATTAACATGATAGTGTGAACGTGAAAAACATTAAATCTGTGCACAAACAGAAAGAATATAAATATAAATCATTCTTTATATTTACAGTAATTGATTGATTGATGTAAATATATGTAAAGATGAGTTTTCAAAGTTTCTTTATTAAAATATTGATCTGCAAATATTTAAGTTTTAAAATTGTTATGCATTAGAAAATATATTTAACTTTTTATCTATGTGCTTTTTGTTATTTTATATTTCTTTTGATAAAGGTATCTGTACAAATTCTTAAAATAATGTTTTTCATTGCCTAAGAATTATATGAAAATTATAATTTTCCCAATTAATACTGATAATTTTATGCTACAAACATGGAAAAGTGTAAATGTGTATATGCTACTGTAATAGACATAGTTTGCAAATGGTTAGTGATATATCGGCTGTAAACCCTCTACCTACAATTCTAAGAGTACTATAACAAATATGTATACAGGAGTATATTCTACAATAGAAAAACACTATATGTTTATTACATAACAGATTTCTTTAAAAGTACGAGAAAATATGTCTAAATTGCTTCATATTAGTAGTATTAATTTATATTGAGCGGCACATTGTAAAAGATATCCCAAAATTAAAGAGGCGGCACAATCATTTAAAATCACTTGTTACTAAATATTCAACTGTTCAAAAAATTAAATTGTATTTACCTATTAGCGGCAATGTACTAGCGTCACTTTGCTCTGCTTCCAAAGCACGCTGCCTTCTCTCTTCTCGTTCTTTATCAGCCTGCAAACTCTGTCGTATTAATTGCGCAACTTCGCTATTTTCGGGGTCTCTTTCTCTACCAATACTAAATCTAACTAATCCAGAGGTGTTCCGTAAAACACTTGCTGCATATGCTTGTGTTACACCTACTAAACTTTTCCCATCAACTTCGATTATTTGATCATTCACTTGAATGCGCCCATCTCTTGCGGCTGCACCGTTCGAAGTTATAGTTTTTACAAAAATACCTGAAATTTTAGAAATAAATTATAAACATTAACATAATAATGTTTCTTTCCTTTTAATGTATTATTAATGTCTTAATTGATAAAAATTTCTAACTACTATTAGGTTGTAATACTGAACTTTTAGTATATCAAATGCTTTTTGTAGAATACCTTACTTTATTTTACTATTAAGTAATGCAAATCATAGCAAATGTAAACAATATATATTTCTAGTTGAAATGTTTAATATTTCGTTATTATTTTCATATTTCATAAGCTTTTTCTAATAATCTAGTAATTTATAAGTAAATACGCTTCAAGTTTTGTAATATGTGAATCGCTGTAATTATTGCCAATCCTTCCTACAAATCAATTTAATTGTAATGATAGTAACATATCATTAGATCTGAAATGTTCATGATTACAACAAATGTTAAAACAAATCACCAAAAACAAAAAATCTACATAAATTATAATACTGACAACACTTTAACCAGTCTGACAGATGTTTTGTTAAATTCAGATACTATCGACTTCAATTTCAAAATTATCTATTTTATCTTTTCAGTTCTGGAATTGTACAGTATAATTTACACATAAAGAAATGAGAGGTTCGATGATTTAAATTAATAAATCGTAACTAACAATTAATGTTATTGGCTTAGGTTGTAAGTTATAATTCTTATTATATATTATCAATATATTTTAAATACCAATGTGAAAGACAATATATTCTTATATCACTGGGTAAATTATGTCACCAAAAATTTGAGAATAACTTTCTTTTTGATATTATTATTATTTTATTTTAGAATATATAAAAGCCGAGTAGTCAATGGCAACCAAACCCGGTCAAAATCGACGAAAATTGGGTACGCGGGGGGAAGAACTCGTCTCTGGATACGCGAAATTGAAAGCTGCCCTTTGGCGTGAAGTTACCGACGACCTTGAATTGTTCCTCGACGGAGAGATTTTCCTTCTAAGTGGAGCGTGTGCAGAGATATCGCCCGTTGAAGAGGAGCGTGCATTCGGTGTTTTAACAGAAAAATGGCTTACGTCATGACGATTCACGTGACAACCGATCAAAATCGTAAAAATGTCAGGTATGACACGCACGCGCGAAAGAATTGTGAAAGTTTCACATTGACGAAGAAATTTCAGGCCGTCGAGGTGTAGAGTGCGGAAAGAGGGTTGGAAACCAAAAGAGTGGACTTTTCCGCGACGATTGAGTGCACTGTCCACGTGCCAAATCTGTCGCTGTCGAAGGTGCGACTCATTGAAGGCTTTTCTGCAGGGTAAAAAAATCTCGCGATGACGAGTTTGCGTGTCATTAATGACTATATATATTCACGTTCATCCATCGGTTGTCAAGTTTAAATGTCAGAAGGCCGACAAATAAAGATATTACGAAGAAGAGGTGTATTTTTAATTGAAACGTGGTACCTTTCAGATACGTATTAGTGTTATTATTATCAATCGTTACTATTTCTTTTCTATATAATATATGAACAAAATGCCGACGGATATGATAAAATAAACTTAAAGTGTATTATCGCACGTAAGTACAGTAACAAATATGACGATCTTTCTATATTTTATTAAGATATGTTAAATACAATGACACTCTATTCATTATATATGTCATCGAAATGTCGTCACGATGACAGCTCACGAGAGAAGTACGGGATATTTTTTGCTTAAAACTGGACGCAAAAAAGTCAGGCCAATTTCATACAACGAACAACTTGAAGCAAGTCTAAATAAAGAACCATCTGAGTTTTGCCTGAATGTTGGAAATATATCAGTGTTCAAAATGTAATTATATAAATTTAAGCCATTTACGAATGGGATCATTTAATAACATTTCTCATCGATCTCTCTACGCATACAAATAATAAGGTGACTTTTCTTTATTTGTCAGATGTGTCCGAAACACTTCGAAATAAAATAAATACATCAAATAAGATTCCCATAAGCATTTATGTAATTTCGTTTACCAATTTTCAGTTATAAAAGCAAGCATTTAAAGTATGCGACTGCGGGCAGGCACCAACTCTAATCAGAAGTACATTTTCGGTTAAATGGTACTAGGAGCCAGCAAGATTTTCGATTGGGTTTTACAAAGTATACTATTAAAGCGTAATATGAAAATTAATTAATTCTCTCAATGACCTGTAAGTTTAAAACATGTTTTCTTAAAGTTCATCATGTTATGTTGTTAATTTCATTTGACAATTGGAAAGACAATTTGGTTAAGCAATCTGACATTTCGTCCTCACAAGTTTATGTGTGAACGAACTATTGTCGCGGTGACAGGTGGAACCACAATTTGGTTAAACATCTTGACGTCGCCAGTCTGACTTTTCATTGTCGTATAAATGTCACGATGACAGTCTGTCAAAAAATTTGAAGTATACACTATTTTTATCGTAAGCTTGACACAAAGCGAGGCATAGTACTACCAATTTTATAGAACGAATGGCTTGAAACAAAATTTAATTACCGAACCGTCTTGGTTTTTTTTTTTTTGGTTTGTCTACGTTTACCTTGGGCTAGATGCACACAATTGATACAAAACCTGAGTGTCAACAAAGTTTTTCTAAATATCAGCGTTCAGTAAATTGTATAGAAATGTTGTTCGCTTTGTGGGCAAAGTCTTAATAAATAAATTCATTTGCCACTAATTATAAATGTCACTATAATATTTAATTTATTTCTAAGAGACATTTTGCTTAATATGCGTCTTCATTCATAAACAAGAACAAACTGAACTGCGGTTGTAATTACTCAACATTGTCGGTTATTCAGGTACAGTTTCCAATATCGTAGTTTTAAAAATTAAAACAAAGGGGGCGTCCTAATGCAATGATTAATAACATTTAACGTCCACTGAAATAAATATTATAACCGTTAATATTTACATTTTATTGCATTATCAATTTTATTATTATTATTACTATTGTATCGGTCATTTATCGTATTTTTAATGGCTTGGACACATCTCTGTCATCTTTCTACATACAAATATACACACTGCGTCTTTAATTTACATTTAGAGTAGCTTGTGATATCAATATTAATTTGGGAACACAGTAATGTTTTTCATTTTGACTACTGTCATAGTTAAGTCAATTTATTGAAAAGTTCCACAGTGTTCTCAAATTAATATTGAAATCGTAGGTTATTCTAAAAACAATTAATTGAAGGCACGGTATGTCTACAATGACATTCAATTTGACAATTCATTCTCGCAATAGATCAAACTGTCGCCACGATGACAGTTTGACGTTTGGGCAACTTTTATCATAAAACTTGAGACAAATAGAGTTAGAGTACTACCAAATTTAAGAAACAAAGAAATTTATATATGATACAACAAATCTTGATCATACAACCATCTTAGGTTTACCTTTTCGGCCTACTTACATTCAACTTAGACTAGGTGCACACGCATTATATCAAACCTGAATGTCAACGATATGTTCGAAGTAATCAGCTTTCAGTAAATTCTATAGAAATGTTAAACTTTTTATGGGCAATTCAAACTCGAAGAGTTTCATGGACCAATGTAATAACAAAAAGAGCAAATATTCTATTAAATTAATGTGTCCTAAATAAAAAAAAAAAGAAGGGAGGAAAGAGTAAATTGAATAATCTGCACTTGATGACTTATATCGACATTTTATGACAAACATTATGGAGCACTGATGATTGTCCCGGAAGCCCTACGTTATCAGTGGCGTTTATGATCGCGATCTACTTTATTACACAAAAGCATCTCTTCCTTATAAAAAATAATTTAAGCATTAAGGCCCAGATGCTGATCAAGATTGGTGAACATAGTATATTATTAAAATAAAATTAAGTAACAGTTAAAGGGTGCAGCGAAAATAAAAAAATAGTGCACATCTATGTCGCCATCTTTACTCATCTATTATCATTTTAACACCGATATATTTAACTAGAGCATACGCGAAATGTTGGTCAACTCAACATTTACGTTAGGTGGCTTAAATGTTACAGGAAACGTCAGAATTGTCAGAAAAAATCCATCTGACTTTTGATTAATGTTGGCAATTTCACAAAAATTTAATTGCAGGTTATAAAACGTCAAAACGATCAATGGATTTCAGTTCGTAATGAAATCTGAACTGCTTTCATGATGACAATTATTTCACAAAAAAAAAAGGTTAAACAGCCTGACATCTGTCTGATATTTCATTGTTCATGTTTTTAAGCTTCATCGATATTTATTGTAGACCTTAACACAAAAAGATATGAAATTACAAATTTTATACAGCGAAATGACTAAAATATTAATGAGAAAAGTGCTATCAGATGCATTTTAGTTTTGCCTATATACCGTGCCTTCAAATACTTTCCGCATTAGAGACGGCCATGCTTTTTTTTTTAATGGTTGGTGACAGTGCATAATTTTAATAGTTTGGTTATGTCATATAAATAATAATAGGCGTCTATAATTTGAATTTAAGTATGACAACTGTCAGAATTTGAAGTTTTCAAAAAATTAGCATGTACACCAACATTGATTACTCAAAAACTTCAAAAACAGCCTACTCTAATGCGGAAAGTATTTGACGGCACGGTATTAGACAATTACCTTAAAATATGATTTATATTATTATTACTAGGTGACAGACGAATCAAATTCCAATGTAATGACAATTGTTTTGTAACTATTCAATTTACTAAAGTAAATATTCCAGTCTAATTCAACAATTGCTTCTACTAAATAGTTTGATTGTCAGTAGAAAGTTTGAAGTATGGGCAGCGTTCAATCATTTAATGGGATATGTTTGAAAATACACCATTAAATCAAATTGTTAATCAAACATTCTGATGATGGTTGATGATGATCGTGTCCCAGGCTGGTGGCTCTTATTTCGAAGGATTGGCTGTAATCATGAACTACCTTTTTGTGTTATTTTTCCTTAAATACTTAATAAAAATCACAAAATGATCCAACAATTACGAATTATATTCTTTTTACAGTGTATGTAAGCAAAATGTTTACACAGATATTCCAACGTCGGTCAGTATTATTTTTGGTTATTGTTTTTAGTTCAACTACCAGCGTCACTACTAAATATTTAAATTATAATAGGATCGTCTCAGCACGATCTACAGGCGACGACTCAATGCCACTGCAAACTCACTTTGACAGGAACAATTTCAGAGCAGACAAATGAAACTAATTTATTAATATGGAAGCCAGTTATAAATTCACTATTATAAATAAAATTAATAAGTCATACTATTCTATACCAACTTTTTATTTAAAACTTGATTCTTCTGTGTAATGGGCATGCATTGTTCACAAATTTGCATTATAACAAAGCTCAAAAGTTATGTCAAAAGATGTATGATTATTATTAAATATTACATCCCAGAAATAACGTTTGTGGGCCATGATAATTGACAGGTTAAATTATGCAAAACTAAAATAAATCTGATATTACTTTTTTAATAATGATTTAGTCCTTTCATTGTGTAAAACTAATAACACTATGAATCTTTTAGTGTCAAGTATTGGTATTACGCTAAATAGCATCTAAATTTCAAACTTCAACAACAAAAAGTCAGACTGACGTAAGATGCTTTAAATTAACTTGAGTTAAAAAAATTGTTTGGGCTATTTCCATCGTTTGTGGAAACTTGATATTCCAACGTTTCGGCAGTCCTTCTACTGCCGTCATCAGGGTTCATTTTTGTATAACTACTTTACCACTCGACTAATTAAGAAAAAAACTATTAGCAAAAAAGGAAAGATTATTTTGACGTTAAAAATATTTGACATAATTTGACAAATGTCAAATCCACACCTTTTTTATAGGTTCAGTGTGTATGCGCAATATGCTATTTTTTTCGTGTTAGTTAGTAGTAGTAGTTACTATTCTCCGGTCTCGGAATATTCATCTACTTATCTGACAAAATAGACCATATTCAAAGAACATTAATAAATATCAAGGAAAGAGCGTTCCATTAAAAATAACATCTTATATGGCACAATGTACTTGCCGGCTTTATTAAGTACGTGTGTATACATTGGAGAAACTAGCAGACCCCTAAGAGTCAGAATAAAAGAATACCAAAGAATGGTCAGCTTAGGGGAAACCGAAAAATCGCAGCTGGCGGAACATGCTTGAGAAGAAGATCACAACATTGCATGGAACGAGGCGACAATCCTGGCCAAACAAGAACACGGCCAAAAAAGAAAAATTACAGAAACAGCGTATATGAAGATAACACCCGACACGATCAGTACGCCCAGCCTGGAGATCAAGAATATCTGGCTCCCTATGATGAGAGAATGTGTTAACCGAAGACCGGCAGCCACGAGACCGGAGAATAATAACTACTACTACTAACTAACATGAAAAAAATAGCATATTGCGCATACACACTGAACATATAAAAAAAGTGTGGATTTGACATTTGTCAAATTATGTCAAATATTTATAACGTCAAAATAATCTTTACTTTTTTGCTAATAGTTTTTTTCTTAATTAGTCGAGTGGTAAAGTAGTTATACAAAAATGAACCCTGATGACGGCAGTAGAAGGACTGCCGAAACGTTGGAATATCAAGTTTCCACAAACGATGGAAATAGCCCAAACAATTTTTTTAACTCAAGTTATACTTATCCATCGTCAACAATTTCACGTCATGAGTTACAAATTCGGTATGGGCCCCAATTAAATAGGTCTTTCAGACAATATGAAAAGACTATGATTAAACTTGCCAAGGAAGCAAACCATCTAACCTTCCTATACAAAGCAAGACAACACGTCATCCCCAAGGGCTTAAGGATTAAACCTCCAGTCCAAAGTCAGAGAGCGCAAAGGATTGCAAAAAGAGCCAGTGAAGCCTTAGTTAGGGAAAGAATCAACCATCACCGACTCGCAAAAATCAGGATCAAAAAACAATGCGAGGATATTAGACAGAAGATCAAAGATGAAACCAATGAGCAAGATTATGAGCACATCCTTCAAGCAGTGGAAAGAAGCTACCAAAGAACAAACAACCAACATAAAGAGATACACAAGAGAAAACTGAACACCCTAATATATCAACAAAGAGAGACAGAAACACTAGATCCCTCCAAGACAGTCATCAATCTGTCAAGCAAACAGTTAGACAACCATGCTATCGAAATACTCAATAAAGGCATGAAGTTTGCACTAGCAAAAAACCAAATTCCCACTATGGACATCATACTTGCCGCGGAAACAGCCGCACAACAAATAGAATCTCCAGAAGCAGCGGATGAATACCGATGGAAGATTAGAACAGCTATAGAAGATGCTAGGTCGAGGATAATCAAGCACAACACCACGAGGTAAGAACAACGCAGCCTCAAAGAACTAAAAGCAGATAGGTCTATAAAGATACTACCAGCCGACAAAGGGAATGCAACAGTTGTAATGGATGTGGAAACATACAACAACAAAATACAGGATGTTCTAAGGGCAGGTAAATACAAAGAATTACCGAAGGATCCCACACCATCAGTAGAATCCAGAATATATAGAACATTGTTCAAGTACAAATCAGCCTTCCCGAACCAAAACATCAGATATAGACTTACACCACACTATAGTAAGCGGCCGCATCTATATGGATTACCCAAGATCCACAAACCTGACATCCCTCTGAGGCCAATTGTTAGCTCCAGAAATTCTCCGTGTCATCCACTAGCCAAGTTCCTACTGGACATAATTACCCCAATATCAGGAAATACACAATCGGCAATTTCAAACACTGAACACTTCATCAACAAAATCAAGAACATAAACATTGGGGAAGAAAATAAATTGGTGAGCTTTGATGTTACTAGCCTGTTTACCAATGTACCAACAGGGCCTACACTAACAATAGTCAAAAACAGACTCTCCTTGGATGCCACATTGCATGAAAGAACATTGCTTAGTGTGGAAGCAATTGTAGAACTGCTGGCCATCTGCGTTAACACAACCTACTTCCAAGTTGGCGAAAAATTCTACCAACAAGAATTCGGAATGGCTATGGGTTCCCCACTATCTCCAGTATTGAGCAATATCTACATGGAAGACTTCGAACAGAGAGCTATGGATTCGTATAACCTAAAACCAAAGCTGTGGCTAAGATACGTAGACGACACCTTTGTCATATGGCCACACGGGGAAGATACAATAGAAGGATTCCTGCAACATCTGAACAGCTTAGAAGAATCCATAAAATTCACCATGGAACTGAAAGCTTACAATAAGATTCCATTCCTAGATGTCCTGATCAACAAAAATGATAATGGCACACTAAACACAAAAGTATATAGAAAGCCTACGCACACAGGGCAGTACCTACATCACGATTCCAACCATCCTCACAATGTTAAGGTTGGAGTCGCACGCTGCCTATACGATAGGGCACGAACGATATGCTCCGATGAAAGAGATAGAGAGGAGGAACAAAGATCCATCACTGAAATGCTTCAACGAAATGGTTACACGAAGAAAACGTTGTCGAAAGCCAAAGAGGTCCGGGCACCACAGGACACAACCCAAGAACAACAACAAGAAAAAGTACATACCACGGTCATCCTGTACGTTAAAGGGCTCTCGGAAAAAATCAGAAGAATTGGCAACAACTACAAGATTAGAACGGCCATAAAAACAATAAACAACAATAGGTCCGCTCTAACCAGAACAAAACCCGACAACGAAGGCCAGCAAACAAAGAATTGCAAATACAAAATACCATGCGAGTGTGGACGATCATACATTGGAGAAACTAGCAGACCCCTAAGAGTGAGAATAAAAGAACACCAAAGAATGGTCAGCTTATGGGAAACAGAAAAATCGCAGCTGGCGGAACATGCTTGGGAAGATCACAACATTGCATGGAACGAGGCGACAATCCTGGCCAAACAAGAACACGGCCAAAAAAGAAAAATTACAGAAACAGCGTATATGAAGATAACACCTGACACGATCAGTACGCTCAGCCTGGAGATCAAGAATATCTGGCTCCCTATGATGAGAGAATGTGTTAACCGAAGACCGGTAGCCACGAGACCGTAGAATAATAACTACTACTACTAACTAACACGAAAAAAATAGCATATTGCGCATACACACTGAACCTATAAAAAAGGTGTGGATTTGACATTTGTCAAATTATGTCAAATATTTTTAACGTCAAAATAATCTTTCCTTTTTTGCTAATAGTTTTTTTCTTAATTAGTCGAGTGGTAAAGTAGTTATACAAAAATGAACCCTGATGACGGCAGTAGAAAGACTGCCGAAACGTTGGAATATCAAGTTTCCACAAGCGATGGAAATAGCCCAAACAATTTTTTTAACTCAAGTTATACTTATCCATCGTCAACAATTTCACGTCATGAGATGATTTAAATTGCCGTTCCACCTGTCACCGTGACAGTAGTTCGTGGACAAAAATATACGTCTATACAAGGTGTGCCAATAGCTTAGAAAATCAAAAATGATTTTTTTGGCGCCTTACAGGCAACGGAAATACAACTGTAAGCGGACGCGAAAGGCGATTCAAGCTCGAAGAGATTGATGGACAGCTAGTTATATATAATAAAAGCCGAGTAGCCAATGGCAACCAAACCCGGTCAAAATCGACGAAAATTGGGTACGCGGGGGGAAGAACTCGTCTCTGGATACGCGACATTGAAAGCTACCCTTTGGCGTGAAGTTACCGACGTCCTTAAATTGTTCCTCGACGGAGAGATTTTCCTTCTAAGTGGAGCGTGTGCAGAGATATCGCCCGTTGAAGAGGAGCGTGCATTCGGTGTTTTAACAGAAAAATGGCTTACGTCATGACGATTCACGTGACAACCGATCAAAATCGTAAAAATGTCAGGTATGACAGGCACGCGCGAAAGAATTGTAAAAGTTTCACATTGACGAAGAAATTTCAGGCCGTCGAGGTTTAGAGTGCGGAAAGAGGGTTGGAAACCAAAAGAGTGGACTTTTCCGCGACGATTGAGTGCACTGTCCACGTGCCAAATCTGTCGCTGTCGAAGGTGCGACTCATTTAAGGCTTTTCTGCAGGGTAAAAAAATCTCGCGATGACGAGTTTGCGTGTTATTAATGACTCGATCGGTTGTCAAGTTTAAATGTCAGAAGGCCGACAAATAAAGATATTGCGAAGAAGAAATGCATTTTTAATTGAAACGTGGTACCTTTCAGATACGTATTAGTGTTATTATTATCAATCATTACTATTTCTTTTCTATATGAATATATGAACAAAATGCCGACCGATATTATAAAAAAAGACTTAAAGTGTATTGTCGCACGTAAGTACAGTAATAAATATAACGATTTTGCTATCTTTTATTAAAATATATTAAATACAAAGACACTCTATTCATTATATATGTCATCGAAATGTCGTCACTTCTCGCGAAAGAAGTACGGAGGCAAGACTAAATCAAGAATCATCTGAGTTTTGCTTTTGGGCCTGCCAAATTACGTTAGATGCACACGAATTATACGAAACCTAAATATTAACAGAATGTTGGAAATATATCAGTGTTCAAGATGTAGTCTTTATTTGTTAGATCAGATGTGTCCGAAGCACTTCGAAATAAAATAAATACATCAAATAAAATTCGCATAAGCATTTACGTAATTTCGTTTACCAATTTTCAGTTATAAAACCAAGCATTTAAAGTATGCGCCTGCGGGTAGGCACCAACTTATCAGAAGTACAGTTTCGGTTAAATGGTATTAGGAGCCAGCAAGATTTTCGATTGGGTTTTACAAAGTATACTATTAATAATAATAATAATAATAATAGACTATATATTTGTAAGACCTCTGTTACATAAAATTGTCAATATTCTCAAACTTGTAATGCATTACAATTGTCTACTAATGACATAATACTAATACTAACAACACTCTTAACAAATAACAAAGAAGACAGAAGAAAAAAAAAACAAAATAATAAAATCAAATAATAAATCAAATAAGATCATTTGTATATAGAAGAGGAATGACTAGTGTCTAAGGAATTCTTCTATTGTGTAGTATTCTCCATTAATCAAGTGGTTCTTCACTTTTCTCTTAAACAAGCTGATTGGGAGGCCCTTAAAGCTCGGCGGCAGGTTATTGTATAATTTCGACCCCCAGTAAAAGATGGATTGCTGCGAGGAACACACCCTATGATGTGGGATCCTCAGCCAGTCCCTCTCACGGGTTGAATACCCATGATTGTACCCATTCGTGGTAAAGGCCTCCTTGTTGTTGTGTACATACACCACTGCTGAAAGTATGTAGATCGATGTTAATGTCAATATTCCTTCCTCCCTAAATCGTGTTCTACATGTTTCATTCACTTTCAAGCCACACAGCATTCTGATGGCCTTTTTTTGTATCACAAAGATCCTCCGAGCCTCCGCAGATGTTCCCCAGAATAGTGTCCCATAGCACAAATGCGAATGAAAGTTCGCGAAGTAAGCCAGCCTTGCTGCCACATGAGTTGCAATATATTTTAATCTTTTGATGGCATACAGTGCTGAGGACAAAGTGCGAGCCAAACCATCTATGTGCTGATGCCATCTCAAATGCGAATCAATAGTGACACCCAGAAATCTTGCAGAAGTATTTTGGTTCGTATTTCTGGTACTGAAGACAACGTTTTGAGTTTTATTTATGTTTAACTTTAACTTGTTGGCGGTGAACCAATCACTCACCACTTGCACTGCGTTTTCCGATCTTAGTTTAGTTTCCTGATTGGTTTTCCCCTGCACCACAACGGAAGTGTCGTCTGCGTAAAGACACAGCTCTGCTCCAACCACACTAGTCGGTAGATCATTGATATATATAATAAATAGCAGAGGGCCCAGTATGGAACCCTGTGGTACTCCAAAGTGTATTCTCTTGAGCTGTGATTGTTTGTTGTTCCATTCCGTTAGTTGCATTCTATTTGCCATATAGGATTTCTGTAGGTCCAGAGGTACCCCCCTTACTCCATAATACATAAGCTTCTCGCATAAAACATCAGGACTCACAGTATCAAACGCCTTGGTTAGATCCAGTAGGTTGATTTCAGCGTAGTTGTTATTGTCAAATGCTTGATATATGTATTCGGTGATTTGCATTATTCCAGTAGTCGTCGAACGACCCCTTCTATATCCATGTTGCTCGGAAGATAAATAACCCTTTGCTTCCAAATAGCCTACCAATCTCGATGCTATCGCTTTTTCAAAGATTTTGGAGATTGCTGGTAGAATACATATTGGGCGATAGTTGCTACAGTCACCCTTGTCACCCTTCTTGAACACAGGCAATACTTTTCCCACTTTTAAAGGTGTTGGAAATAGGCCATTTTCTATACATTTGTTGAAAAGTATGGTCAGTGGTGTTCTCAGTTCGTTAACAATTTCCTTAAGAAAATTTGTCGAGATGCCATACACATCCACTGTATTCTTGGATTTAAGGCTCCTTATGATCATCTCTATTTCATCGGGTGCTATCGGGGCAAAGTAAAATGAGCCAGCTGTGTTTAAAGACAGAGCAGACAGTAACTCACTGTACGTTTGTGTTGACTGTATGCCATTAGCCACTTCCTCACCCATGCCACAAAAATATTTATTCATGTCCTCCGCGGATAATGACGAAGTTACTGGCTTTTCTACATTTGTAGGCCTTCTCTCAGCATTGATCAACTTCCAGACCGCTTTTATTTTGTTGTCGCTTTTCTCTAAATAGTCAGTATTAGCTTTTTGTTTTAGTTCTGTAATTTTTTTACTATACTTACTTCTTAAAGCGTAATATGAAAATTAATTAATTCTCTCAATGACCTGTAAGTTTAAAACATGTTTATTAAAGTTTATCATGTTATGTTGTTAATTTCATTTGACAATTGGAAAGACAATTTGGTTAAGCACTGCCAGTCTGACATTTCGTTCTCACAAGTTTATGTGTGAATGAATACACTCAACGAACTATTGTCACGATGACAGGTGGGACGACAATTTGGTTAAAGATCTTGACGTCAAGAGTCTGACTTTTCATTGCCGTATAAGTGTCACGATGACAGTCTGTCAAAAAATTTGAGGTATATACTATTTTTATCGTAAACTTGATACAAAGCGAAGCATAGTACTACCAATTTTATAAAACGAATAACATGAAACAACATTTAATTGCCGAACCGTCTTGGTTTTTTTTGGTCTGTCTACGTTCACCGTGGGCTAGATGCACACAATTGATACAAAACCTGAATGTCAACAAAATTTTTCTAAATATCAGCGTTCAGTAAATTATATAGAAATGTTGTTCGGTTTGTGGGCAAAGTCTTAATAAATAAATTCATTTGCCACTAATTATAAATGTCACAATAATATTTAATTTATTTCTAAGAGACATTTTGTTTAATATGCGTCTTCATTCATAAACAAGAACAAACTGAACTGCGGTTGTAATTACTCTACATTGTCGGTCATTCAGGTACAGTTTCCAATATCGTACTTATAAAAATTAAAGCAAAGTCGTGATTCATAACATTTGACATCCACTGAAAGAAATATTATAACCGTTAATATTTACATTTTATTGCATTATCAATTATTATTATTATTACTATTGTATCGGTCATTTATCGTATCTTTAATGGCTTGGACACATCCCTGTCATCTTTCTACATACAAATACATATACTGCGTCTTTAATTTACATCTAGAGTAGCTAATGATATCAATATTATGGTGGAATTCTGTAACTTCTCGGAAGCTGCGGTTATCGTAGGCCCTGGCAACGAAGTGACGTTGCGATGACGATTTCAGAATTTTTAGAGTTAAGTGACGTAGTGTCACGAGGTTTTTGGTCATCAAGTTTTGTAGGTTATAATATTATATTTATTATCGTTCTTGTTTGCAAATATAAATATGACTTTATAGCATTATTGTTACATGTAGACCACAACAGGTAGGGATTGTCTATGTAAAATATATTTATAGAGTGAAATATATTCCCTTTATTCCAGAAATTATATGCCTTTTTACGAAACCAGTTAATCGATCATGTAAAAGCATTTTAAGCGAAAGTTTTGGAGTTCGGAGCCTTATCCAGGTAAATAATATACATATATGTAGTTACATTTGAAGATTACTTGAAGTGTCTATACCTATACAGTGTACATACATAATATCTTTGTTACAGGTCTAAACAATATTTAGTTTATGGATATTTTACATTCTTTGGCAGCTACCAGAATAATAGCTTGTTTTATTTAGTGAGATATCAGTTAGTTGTGTAATTCATAAGATCACATGATGAGGAAATTTGTTGGGCAGATAAAATTTCCCGTAAACTGTGAATCAAAAAAATTTTATGCATGGGTAATTATGTTGTACGATAACATTCTAATAATGTAATCTACATATTTCAATGCAGGTGATATTGGTTATCTTATGGAACTATTGTTATTCAATCCAATAAATAATTCCTCAGAAGCATGCTTAATATTGAATTGAATATTATCGAAATGACAAATACTATTTTGCAAAGTTGTTATTGGTGTCGCTCCATATTCCGCACATTAATGTACCATCCTGTGAAAATAGCTAGTATAATTTACAAATACTGTATATCATGGCACTAAAGAGTAATTTACAATTACGTAAGGCAATGACGAACACCATATTACAGGTAAAATTGTGTCTTATATTCTATATTTTATTATGTATATATATATGTACATCTTTTAGTTCAAAACCAGAAAAATTATTTGGAAATTGGAAGAATGTGAGGCATCCCAAAGTGACTGGAAGCATGCACTTGCATTTTTAATGTATATAAAAGTGTTTACAACTAATTTAAAACAAATAGGTTGTCTTATGAACCAAACCCTAAACATGAAAATAATGTACATATTAAATATATTAGAAATAGGATATAAAATTTGTGTAAAGGATTTATGCAAAATCTTGGATTATATTGAAAATCTGTTGAAAGTATATGGTAAAATATTAAATTTACCATATAAATTTAACATCAGTGCATTTACATAGTAAACAAAACATACTGCCACACTTTAGATAGGTATAAAAAAATGAGGGAATAATTTATTATAGTACATTAGTCGATACATATTTTAAAATGAAATATGCCTTTACTCTAATTCACATATATCTCATAAGTTTACTTTACCTTGTAATACTTTTGCTTGGAGTCTTTCATTTATTTGCATATATATTTCTTTTCTAAGTATTGTTTATATTCCAGGTACTGTAATTGCTTTTCTATAATTTTACCATTATAATATATGTGCTTTTTTTATATGTTAATAAAAAAAATATATTTGGCAATAAAATATATTTTATTTTTCAATAAATAAGTAAGATTTAAAAGGAAACACATAAGTGATATCTAGTATTAATATAATTATTCAAGTCCAATGTCTTCATTATTTTATAATACATACTGGTATATTTTTTAAACCATTAAACAATAATTTTTTATATTCTTATCGTTTTTTCGAGTTGAAAATGTGCCAATTTTAGCTACTGAATATTACTTTCCTGTTAAAACTGCACATAAACATAACATTCAATTCCTATATCTTCAGTGGCTCGACAACAATATCCTGCAATTGAATGATTTGGTGTACTCGATATCAAATGTTATTGTGTAGGCCTTTTCCTAGTCAGGTAATACATTCCTACAACTAGTAAAATACAAATGATTTGGGACGAACAACAATATTGAAACCAAGTGCAACCATATATTAGAAGATTGGTCAATTTTCTAAATACAAAATCATCTATATCCTTCAACCATTTATATACTTTGCCCTATGCTGTAAAAACTTAATGTTACCTTTTTGGAGCCTAAAACATTAATCGTTCAATATAGTTATATATTGATAAAATCTTTGCGGTTTGACTTCTTATGAAAAAGTCAACCTTAAATTGTGAAGTTATTGTGAACACCATGATAGACTTTTTCGAACATTTAGTTTGTGCACATTTCACTTGCGTTATGTTGTATGGATATTGTCTGCTGGGTTTATGTATTTTCTTGTGTTTAGGTACTCTTGTAAGAAAAACAATGTCCACTTTATAGGAATACCTGTTCTTGTTGGCTTCATAGAAAAATCACATTTCATCATCCACAGACGTGTCCGAAAAGACATTTATCTGCAAATTCACTATACACTACTGTCATACTACGTCCTTTGAAACTCCCTTAATGGTAGCAGTTCTTGCTGAAATTTGGCTACAGTATAAACCTATGTTTATACTATGTCTTGGCATTACAAAATTTTCCGTACATTTTCTTTAAAAAAAAATGTTTGCAATCGCTTATATTATATTTCAAACAATTTTCGTATATATGGTATATATTTACGAGATGATATGTCTGTTTACATGTTAAACATAAAGGTTATGTACAAAAAATCGTAAATTGACACTTCTACGTCACTAACTTTAAAAATTCTGAAATCGTCATCGCAACGTCACTTCGTTGCCAGGGCCTACGATAATCGGAGCTTCCGAGAAGGTTACAGAATTCCACCATTAATTTGGGAACACTGTGCTACAGTCATGGTTTTCATTTTCACTACTGTCATAGTTAAGTCAATTTATTGAAAAGTTCCACAGTGTTCTCAAATTAATATTGAAATCGTAGGTTATTCTAAAAAAAATTAATTGAAGGCACGCTATGTCTACAATGACATTCAATTTGACAATTCATTCTCGCAATAGATCAAACTGTTGACAGTTTGCAAGAAAATTTAACGTAGGGGCAACTTTTATCATGAAACTTGAGACAAATAGAGTTAGAGTACTCCCAAATTTAAAAAACAAAGAAATTTATATATGATACAATAAATTTTGATCATACAACCATCTTAGGTTTACCTTTTCGGCCTACTTACATTCAACTTAGACTAGGTGCACACGCATTATATCAAACCTGAATGTCAACGAAATGTTCCAAGTAATCAGCTTACAGTAACTTCTGTAGAAATGTTAAACATTTTATGGGAAATTTATTAATTAATAAATCCATTTGTCTATAATTATAGATGCCACAATAATGTATAATTAATTTCTAGAGATATTTTATTTCATTTGCATATTCATTCATAAACTAACTAAAAGAAAATAACCGTTAAAATTCAAGTGCTTCTGCGACTGGCAGTGGTCACGTTCCAAACAGGCACATTTATAGAGAAACTTACAGCGAAAAAGTGGACGCGAAGAGGCAATTCAAACTCGAAGAGTTTCATGGACCACTGTAATAACAAAAAGAGCAAGTATTCTATTAAATTAATGTGTCCTAAATAAAAAAAAAGGGGGGAAAGAGTAAATTGATTAGTCAGCATTTGATGACTTATGTCGACATTTTATGACAAACATTATGGAGCACTGATGCTCTTGATTATTTGCAAAGAACGTCATATACATTTATTTCTATTGACTATTGTCCCGGAAGCCCTACGTAAATTGTAATTCAAAGAAACGAATACATCATGCATACATATCACCTTTAATTTAACGATTTAAAGTGTTATGTAACTGCTATTTTAAAAATGGAACCACTACTACATATAAAGACAATGCGATTTAAAAATTTATCATACATGGTGATGATTGTCCCGGAAGCCCTACGTTATCAGTGGCTTTATGATCGCGATCTACTTTATTACACAAAAGCATCCCTTCCTTAGAAAAAATAATTTAAGCATTACGCCCCAGATGCTGATCATAATTGGTGAACATAGTATATTATTAAAATAAAATTAAGTAACAGTTAAAGGGTGCAGCGAAAATTAAAAAAATAGTGCACATCTATGTCGCCATCTTTACCCATCTATTACCATTTTAACACCGATATATTTAACTAGAGCATACGCGAAATGTTGGTCAACTCAACATTCACGTTAGGTGGCTTAAATCTTACAGGAAACGTCAGAATTGTCAGAAAAAATCCATCTGACTTTTGATTAATGTTGGCAATTTCACAAAAATTTAATTGCAGGTTATAAAACGTCAAAACGATCAATCGATTTCAGTTCGTGATGAAATCTGAACTGCTTTCATGATGACAATTATTTAAGAAAAAAAGGTTAAACACCCTGACATCTGTCTGATATTTCATTGGTCATGGTTTTAAGCTCCATCGATATTTACTGTAGACCTTGACACAAAAAGATATGAAATTACAAATTTTATACAGCGAAATGACTATAGTCTATTTTTAAAATAGCGAGACGAATTTCTGAACATACACTGTCCCAAATTACATGCACGAAAATCTTGAAAACAAACTTACGAGTATATCTGATAACTATTACTGTCGAGCTCTGAATAGAACTGGTAAAGTATATAATGAAATAACGGGGAAATAATAGAAACAACAACAAGGCTTAACAATAAACAATGTCAGTTGACAGAATGTGAGCAAGATTGATACGGTGTCATTTGGCCTTGCTTTCAACCAATGAGATTTCACTGTCAAAGTGGTCTGTTCAGAAATTCGTCTCGCTATTTTAAAAATGAGGTGTGGCCACCACACGACTTTCTTATACGTATGAGCGTTTCAAACTACACAATTTTAAGAATTTTTTTATACAAAACTTATTCAAATCCTATTCTAAGTACTTTCATTCTCTTAATAAATCGCTATAGAATGCATACTTTGGAAGATATTCGAAGAAAAGTGCTACTCGCTAAGAATAAAAGTGGCTACTTCCGGTCCGAATTTTGAAATTTCATGTATACAAAAAATATTGCAAATCCAATTCTAAATACTTTTGTACTCTTAATAAATATATATAGAATGCATAATTTACGACATATTTGCAAAAAATCGTTATTCGGTAAGAGTAAAAGTGATACTTCCGGTCCGAATTTTGAATTTTTTTTATACAAAAGATATTGGAAATTAAGTTCTAAATACTTTTATATTCGTAGCGTACCTGTCTAAAAAGCATGACTTGCAAAATATTGGGAAAAAACTGAGAGACATTTTTTAAAAACCACTTTTTTGGTATCAGGGGACAAAACGTAGACATCTGCAAGAGAGAAGAAAGTAAAATAAACTTTAAAATATTAATGAGAAAAGTGTTATCAGATCCATTTTAGTATTGCCTATATATTAGACAATTACCTTAAAATATGATTTATATTATTATTACTAGGTGACAGACGAATCAACTTCCAATGTAATGACAATTGTTTTCTAACTATTCAATTTATTAAAATAAATATTCCAGCCTAATTCAACAATTACTACTACTAAATAATTTGATTGTCAGTAGAAAGTTTGAAGTATGGACAACTTTCAATCATTTAATGGGATATGTTTGAAAATACACCATTAAATCAAATTGTTAATCAAACATTCTGATGATGGTTCATGATGATCGTGTCCCAGGCTGGTGGCTCTTATTTCGATGGATTGGTTGTAATCATGAACTACCTTTTTGTGTTATTTTTCCTTAAATACTTAATAAGAATCACAAAATAATCCAACAATTACAAATTATATTCTTTTTATATTGTGTGTAAGTAAAATGTTTAGACAGATATTCCCACGTCGGTCTGTGTTATTTTTGGTTATTGTTTTTAGTTCAACTACCAGCGCCACTACTAAATATTTAAATTGTAATAGGATCGTCTCAGCAACCAACATAGCCAGAGCACGATTTACAGGCGAAGACTCAATGCCACTGCAACTGCAAACTCACTTTGACAGGAACAATTTCAGAGCAGACACATGAAACTAATTTATTAATACGGAAGCCAGTTATAAATTCACTATTATAAATAAAATTAATAAGTCATACATATTTTATTTAAAACTTGATTCTTCTGTGTAATGGGCATGCATTGTTCACAAATTTGCATTATAACAAAGCTCAAAAGGTATGTCAAAAGATGTATGATTATTATTAAATATTACAGCCCAGAAATGACGTTTGTGGGCCATGATAATTGACAGGTTAAATTATGCAAAGCTAAAATAAGTCTGATATTACTTTTTTAATAATGATTTAGTCCTTTCATTGTGTAAAACTAATAACACTATGAATCTTTTAGTGTCAAGTCTTAGTATTACGCTAAATAGCATCTAAATTTCAAACTTCAACAACGAAAAGTCAGACTCACGTTAAGATGCTTTAAATTGTCGTTCCACCTGTCACCGTGACAATAGTTCGTGGACAAAAATATACGTCTATACAAGGTGTGCCAAAAGTTTAGAAAATCAAAATTGATTTTTTTGGCGTTTTACAGGGAACTGTAATAAAATTGTAAGCGGACGCGAAAGGCGATTCAAGCTCGAAGAGATTGATGGACAGCTAGTTGTTTTTGATAACTGCAAAGTTGTACCTTTTAGACAGATATATTAAGAGAATAAAAGCATGTAAAACTTGATTTTTTGTACTAATTTTTGTGTAAGAGGAATTTTAAAATTCGGATCGAAAGTAACACTTTTATTTTTATTTTTATAGCAGCTTTTTGCAAATATCTGGAACATTATGCAATCTATAGTTTCATTGCAACAATAAAAGTATTTAGACTGGATTTGGAATAACTTCTAAATATAAGAAATAAAAATAGGCACAGAATGAACACTTTTACTCATTTAATTTGCAACAACTTTAGTATACAAAAATCGAAACGCACATACGTTCGGAGTATAAAAATTAAATCAAACTTAAAATTTTGCATTATTTGATATACATTAAGGTCATCTATTTGATTTCATACCTAACTTTTCTAATCCAGCATCAGCACCAACTCCCATACCAATTATACTTAAGCCCAAACCTTCAGGCCCTTTAATAAGTTCAACAGGAAATACATCCATTTTTTCTACTCGTTTTTCTAATTCATACTCAGCACTTGCCGCGACTGGATCTACGTCTTCATTCCGTCTATCGTACTCGGTGACACTAAACGTAGAATATACTTTCATGGGGTCCATGGAAAACGTTACTTTAGATGATTTCGGTAGGTAATTTGGATATTCTAAGTCATCATCTTCATCTTGCGGTAATCCGGGTACTTCCATCCAAAAGTGTCCATCTTCGTAATAATGCACTCCATGTTCGATTCCTACTATTTTCCTTGGAAGAGGAACAAAATCAGTACAGCTATCCAGTGCGTTACTTTCGGTTACCGAATCTGAAATATAAATACATGTATAATCATTGGTGCGTCTGTGATTGTATTTATGAATGACTTGACCGATTGAGGTCATATTCACACAATATATTTATTTTATCAAGACGAAAGTTCATAGCTATGTTAGGATCCGACAGGTGACGTGTAGTCAAGTTATTAACAAACCTATATTTATGGACTCATAATCACAATATATGTTGGTTTAGTGCCAAAAAAGAAAATTACAAAGTCTGAATCATATAGGGGGAGCTGTGGTCGAGTTCGCGCCACCTAAAGGAGAGGGCAGAGCAACGTCTGTTGAGTTGGTTTGGCAACCTACAAGCGCCAATAAATTAAAATAGCGTCAAATTTGAGATATTGCAAAATTTTATCCGCCAAGTAATATAACCTACAAACGCCACTTGAAAACTTATAAATAATAACACTTAGACAAGTTTTGGCATTTGTCATCCAAATAATACAAATTTGTCAACAATGCTTCTCTACTAAATAGAATAGCCGAGTATTAAATAAAATATAGGTTAGAAAATATTTAATAACTTCATATACAAATTAAATATAATTATAATATTCTATTTGTAACTGGCTTTCATGTATTAGTATTTTACTAGCGGAAGCTGTAAAATACTAATGTGTTCTGGAATTGTTCCGGTGGGTGGGAATTTGTAGTGACATTGAATGGCCGTCCTTAATTCGGACTTTGACTGTGTCGGTTGTCAAAACGATTCAACTATATAAGAATAGGTGCTTTTCTTTTGACATAACTCTCAGATAATATCACCTCACTTTAGCTGAGATTATATTTTGACGCGTTCCTTTTGTAATCAGCTGACAGAGACGAAGTGAGGTTGGTCAGAACCTTCCTCACTTCAGTGAGCAGAGACACTCACATCACTTTATGTCAGCTCAGATCTCTAGTAAAAGGAAAGCGCCTAATATTTCCAAAGTAACTAAAAGAATATTTGCTTCTAAAAATGTTATCTATGTATGATGTGGCAATAAATTACAAATTAGCAGAAACAGGGTATCTGGACCAACCTCTGTAATAACAAAACACTAGGTGTGTAGCGCAGTTAGTAAGAGGATGCAAATGCAATACCAAGAAGCACTGCAATCCAAGAATCAGTCACATTAAAGTTAAGGTCAGCTATCATAGTCAATGACTGCTGAAGTATTGCTGCTAAGAAGTACAAACTATACTATACAGACAAAAGACAGGGTCAAAAGAAGTCAACCGTTAGACGCCGCCACAGTATTTTTTAAATTCGTAGGACAAACACTAGATAGCACTATTTAAGGAGTTGCTGACTTATTACTTTTTATCGATAAATATCAGATTTTCTAGCAAAACTTAATAAAAATTATTTACTTTTTGCAGTTTTATAAGACATAATAAATTCGGATATTCCATTTTAGTTACTTTTAAATATTGCTTACTATAAATATTTGAATAATATTTAATCAAATAAATAATTACATAAATATATACTATTTTGAATCGCCAGCATAAGAGGTAAATATGTATGTAGAGTCACAGATAAGAAATTACAGAGAGCCGGTGTATATGGAGAAACTGGCAAAAATGACCTTATTTCAGGAGAAGGTGTATTAATGTAAAATTATGGCATTTTCACTGTTATTGATTTAGGTATTTAGTTTAGCGACACTTGCCAGGTAATTCACAGAATAACTTTATTGGATAAAAGATTCTACTAACATCGCAAGATATGTCTTCGATTACAATTACATTATTCAAACAACACGTTTTTTTGTGAAGCATCAAACAACAGCGTTTTTGGTTTAGTTCACATATATCCTTTTACTTAAAGTTATATAAAAATGAAATGCCTGGCTTCCAAACAGAATTTTGTGATTTAATCGACAAATTAAAAGAATACATTGTTTGTGTCTATTTTTAAAGCATTTACATTTACAAAACGTAAATATGTAAATTTATCTTTCCTTATTTAATTTAGATATAAATTAAGGTATTTTTTAAATGTTAATTTATTTTTGAAAAAGAATGTAGGTGTAGTTAAGTAGTAATTAGAAAATATGAAACCGTTATGGCATTTGTACACTAGCAATTACAAATTTCTGTACCTGTATATAATGGAGGATATTAAATATATCTGTATGAACAAGCAAATCAAATTTATGTATAGTCAGCACTTAACTCTCATTTTTTTTATTTCTTTTTTTTTATTGTTACTAGTCACGTATGACTAACCTACAATTTTATTTTGAGTTCTTAAAACTAAACATTTTCTGCTAAGAAATCCCCAGTGGTTTCCCTCACGTTCTCAAATAAAACACATGCTCTCGTGTTTTGCACTGCACTAACACAATGCTCTGCTTTGACACTGTCACTGCGTCACACGCTCTACACTACAGTCTACGTATTAGTTGAGTATTATCCAGCATTCTCGTAGGCATGGAGTCTCTCCTCATGCTTCGCTGCAATTCTGCTGATCTCTTCCACTACTGTTGGGACTTTTAAGTCTCTGTGTAGATAGTGGTTCCCGTAGAACCATGGGGCATCCACGATATTTCGCAAAACCTTGTTTTGAAATGTTTCAATTTTGTCGATATGACTCCTTGCTGCACAACCCCATAGTTGAATTCCATAGGTCCATATGGGTTTCAATATTTGTTTATAAAGAAGTAGCTTATTGTGTACCGACAGCTGGGATTTCCTTCCAAGAAGCCAGTACATTTTCTTGTATTTGATGTCCAATTCCTTCCTCATTTTTTTAACATGCTCCGCCCACCGGAGCTCCACATCCAAGTTCATTCCAAGATACTTTGCTTTGGAGTGTATTGGAATGTTTGTGTCATTAATTGTTATCGGTACATATGTATTCTGCGTATAAGCAAAGTTAACGTGTACCGATTTGCGCTCATTGATCTTTACTCGCCATTTCTTGGTCCAGGTATTTATATCATTGCTCGCCTGTTGGAGGTTTTTCGCTGCCTCTTCACTATTTGTGTCGATAGCCAGAATAGCGGTGTCGTCAGCAAAGGTCGCAATGGTAACATTTTTTGTTTGAGGGATATCGCATGTATACAGTAGGTATAAGATTGGTCCCAAGACACTGCCTTGGGGTACGCCTGCCTTTATTTCTCTTATGCTAGAGTATTTATCTTGTTGTTTAACTCGAAACATTCTTCCGGATATGTAGGATTCTATTAAACCTGAATACTGTCCTGGTAACATGCTTTTGATTTTATTCATTAATCCTGCATGCCATACTTTATCGAAAGCTTGGGCTATGTCTAGAAAAATGGCTGAGCAAATTTTTTTCTGTTATTCTGTGCACTTGATCGATAGTTGAATGTTTATTTCGAAATCCAAACTGATGTGAAGGTATTAGGGACTTATTTTTAATGATAGGTTTCAGTCTTTTCAGGAACAATTTATCAAATAGCTTTGATATTATCGGGAGCAGCGAAATTGGTCTATATGATGTTGCTTCATTTGGAGGTTTGCCTGGTTTGGGTATCATTATTACTTCAGCCATTTTCCAGACATCCGGTACTTGTTTCAGACGGAATGTAGCATTTATTATATGAGTAAGTTTAATGATTGCTTTTCTCGGTAGTTTCTTCAAGATCTCCCCTGTTATGAGGTCATATCCTGCTGCTTTCTTGGAATTAATGTTATTTTTGATTTCCCTACTTACTTCACCGTGGGTTACTGGTTTTATAACAGCTTCTTCAATTTTCTGTTCAGGCGACATATGTTCGATCTGGTTTGCATTTACACTTACATTTGGTTGAAAGGTTTGTTCTAGATGGCTGGCAAATATTTCTGCTTTTTGTTGATCATCTCTTGCCCAATATCCATTTTTTGATCTAATTGGTGGATTATGCATGCAGGGTTGTTTCAATTTCTTTGTTTTGGGTAGCATTATTTAGTTTGTTTTTATCTTCTGGTGCTCTTGTTTGTTGCCATCTTTTCCTTAATTTTCTCTTTTGAGCTACTAGCTCTTTAATTTCTTTGGTGTAATTATTTCCAGCTGTTAGCCTTTTGATTTCATGGGTATTCTTCCAGGCAGCCTGTTGGACACACTTTACAAATTTCTCTGCTTCTTGGTCTAGTTGCTCCATTGTTTTAAGTGGTACATTTAACTGGATACGATTGGTCAGATCCTCCTCGAAACCCTTCCAATTAGTTTTTTTGTTAACTAACATCGGTTTCTGATCTTTCTTGATTATACTTTCACTCAGTGTTAGTATAACAGGTGAGTGGTCTGAGTCTAAATCCATACTTTCCTCAGTCTCCATATAGTTCGATGAGATGTTCCTAGTAATGAAAAAGTCCAGGTCAGGGATCTTTTTTGGGTCCGTGGGCCAGTATGTGGGTTCACCAGTTGATTGGTAGCTACATCCAAGTTCAGTGGCTGCTGCATGCAGCTGACTTCCTTTGGTTGTCATCAACCTAGATCCCCACCGTGTGTTCTTCGCATTATAGTCACCTCCAATTATAAATTTGTTGCCTAGTTTATTTAAGACGTTAAGATAACTTTCTTTTTTTGATTATGTCTTGGGGGGCAATAAATGGCAGCTATTGTTATTTTTCCTTTTATTGTATTGATTTTTACTGCTGTTACCTGATTTTCCTCAAGTTCTATATTCCGTTCTTCATAATGAGAAATTTGATTTTTTATTATTATTGCACTCCCTCCTCTTGCGGCATTTGAGGGGTGAATGGTATGATAAATTTTATATCCTTTAATTTTAATATAATCTTGTTTCGTCAGGTGCGTCTCAGAGATAAGACACACATCAATTTTCTGTATATCAAGGAATATTTGCAATTCTTTTCTTTTGCTGATTCTGTTAGCATTCCATGTGGCTATTCTGATACTTTTGTGCATCATTTTCTTTTGTTCACGTTGTTTGATTTGCCTCTCTCTTCTAGTTTCTGTATTCTTTCAGAAAATGAATGGAGCAACTTTTCTTGTTTATCTAGCCTTTCTATGAGCATTTGTAGGAGTTCGTTAGTAGAAGTTTCTGTTTTTTCCAAAGTGGTTGGATTTTCAATCTTGCTCACGGTTTGTGCGTAAGATTTTTCCATGCTAACTTGTGGGTAGGTTTTAGGCTTCATGTTATTTCTTCTGTCTTGAAACGTTTTTGCTACCACGCACCCTATGTAGCTAGCTGGATGTTCTTCACCACAATTAGCACATTTTGGCTTAACTACCATGGTTCTTTTACAATCTCTAGTTTGGTGTTTGCCTGCGCATTTTACACATCTTGGATCGCGATTGCAAAACCTTTGTGTATGACCATGCAGCTGGCATCGTTTGCATTGTGGTACTAGCCTTGGTTTTTTAATAGGTTCAATTTTGATCTTCATGCCTACGATGGTCTTGATTTCATAGATATTTTTGATGTCCACTTTGTTATCAAAGATCAACATGAACAACGGTAATGGTTTTTTCAAGATTTCATACTTCTCCTAATGAGATTCTCTCCTTTTTCAGCATATTGATTGCATTAACGCACGTTAGTTTTCGTTGATTCAGTTCGTTTATGATTTTTTGGGGTTGTGCAGTCGGAGGTAGTCCTCTGGCCATTACTTTTATTTCTCTGTTTTGTTTATCCTCGTATGAATGCCACTGAAAGTTTTGTTCGTTGAGACTCTCAACTGTTTGTTTGTAACTTTGTCTGTTATCAATATTAATTTTGATTTGGTCATTATTTAACGCTGTCGCTTTAAATATAATTCCCTTATTATTTAGGGTAGTGTATAGCATGTCGTAATCAGCTACATTACTTACAACTACTGGTGGGGGTTTTGGGTTATTCTTTTCTCTTTCTTTGATTTCTTGGGTTTGCCTACTCTTTGTCTGATGCTCCGAAGAGGAACCTGGCGACGAGCCTGGTGACGATTCTGCTTTTCTCTTTTTAATGTTTTTTTTGTTTTTACGTTTAGAGGCTGTTATCCAACCTACTTCTTTAGTTAGCTCTTCTTCATCCGTCTCGTATTTTGTTGTTTCAGAGTCGGTTGAGTTGTTTTTATTTTTAACTTAACTCTCATAACACTATTTTTTGTGATGCATAATACCAGTTGGGTCAATAATGATCCCAAAGCTTTCCATTATATTAAACAAATTTAAATTTGTTATACCATAAATTCTTAATAAATTATTTTAAAGAAGAATAACAGAATTGATAACTTTATGATTCTTTTGCTTTACATTCAAAGCAAGTAACTATCAGATAATCATTACAAATAAGTCGATTGTTATTCTGACAACTTCTGGAATAGGTAGTTTTTGTCGGACATTTCCAGCATCTATCGTATTTTCATAATCTACTATCTTACAGATGGTCCCATGATGTATAAAAACTTCTTCTGCACCTGTTCCAGTTGCAAATAATTCGTTTCCTACTTCCCTGACAAATTCACATCATTTGTAATATTTATTTTTTGTTTTCTGTTGTTCGTTTAGATGAACCCTTATAATATAATAATTCTATGCATTAATGCCTATCACAGTATAAAATACTGTCACAGGCCATCTCCGGGTTTCTCTTTTCACGGTGTACGTTCGGAGCACCTTCTCCATAGTGTCTGACGCTGACTTAGTTTTATTGTAATCAATAATTATTAGCGACTTTTTCTTTCACCTTCAGAAATTTCACCACAGTTGATAGCAAGGTAATGATGTTCCCTCTTTTGGACAGTAGAAGGCTAAAGAGGGATTCACACTGATGCAATTAGTTGTAGCGATTTATCGCATGTGAAAAGTTGCATGAACGGTGCAATTTTTAAGAGTTGCACGGTTGGATCACACTGATCAGGAAGTATAAGCAATTTTTCATAAATGCAATTTTTTTGTGGTACTACCAACATGAAATGATTATATGTCATCATTACTTTCAATGTATAGTGATGAAAAATAATACATGTGCTTTGGGGTACATTTCATAGGACAGGTTGGCAGCGTAAAAGTTACCAAAAAAATTGCATGCAATTTCTTCAGAAAATAGAACACGCTCTAATACGTGCAACTTTTCACATGCGATAAATTGCTGCTACAAATTCCATAGTGTGAACGCGAATTTTCGTGCAACTTTTGATAAAACTGGAATTGCTGCAACTAATTGCATCAGTGTGAACCCCTCTTAACAGGATTTTATCTGATACTCAAGTTTTGTTGAATATACACCCCCCTTGCATGCAGTCACAAGTACCTGGAGGAGTTCAGCTTTATTTTTGCGAATTTTACGACGCAATGTTAAATTTCTCTTTTCCTTTTCTCATGCTAGATCAAGGCTTGGAAAAAAATTGTCAATGGTCACATCTCTCCCTGATGTTTCCAAACTATTTGTTATATCTTAGAAAAATTGCTTGCCTTGGTTGCATTCACCCTGGTCCCCTGTTTTACTGGTGTACATATATGACAATTGTAACCCTATGAAGTGTTACTATTGCAAGATATCCAGATCATTATGCCATACTTACCCAGTTTAGAAAGTATGCACTATTTGAAAGGGTGCCTAGCACCGAAAGTAAGCAACTGCTCGTCAACAGAGATTTTTCTAGGAAATGTATGAATCTTCTACTATGGGTAGCCATAATAAAAACAAAGCTCTAATAGACAATAATTTATCAGCTGAATCTCGATTTCTTCTTCTAGCTTCAACATTATCAAAACGCAGACATTGGGAAATTGTGATGAACCTGTTCATAATTTTGTTGAATATAAGGCGTCCTACATTCTATAAATTTGTAATTACTTCGTTATGAGATTTGTAACCCCTATATATTGCTACGCCCCTAACTGTCTACGCAAGATTTAGCCCTATAAAATTACCAAGTCGGAAGCGCAGTCAAACATGGCGCATACGCGAACAATTACTCATCCGTCGGCAAACTCGTTAGGTCGACCAACTGCAGTAGCTTTAGCTTTGCTCGTTATATGAAAGAAACAACGTTTCGGAGATGGATGGACCACCTTCAAGACACCTTACCTTTGCTCCCCAAGTGCGGTCGAAATCGGAGATATAAATTATGCCTCTAGCTCTTTGCGGAGAATAGGCGTGCGTTCTGTCGAGACAGAGGTGGATGAGAGACCCGGCGCCAGCTCTTCCCTTCCTAGAAGGTCATTAATATATATCCCAAAGTAAACTGACCCAAGAGCATGGTCAATTGAATGCACTTAGATTGCAAAGTAAATCAAACAAACGCTCATATTTCAACAAACAAATTTAATTAAGAAATGTACAAGATTTACACAAAATGTCAACAACCTGCCATTAATATACAATAAAAACAAATTAACGTTGTTGAGCTGTGAAAGGCTTCCCAACAGGAACAAAGAAAGCAATTCCTGTTTAAAAAAAAAAAATTGGGCGGGTGGGCAAACCACCCTGTAATTTACAACTATTGAACCAGTGTTCCAGAAATTGTTTTAGCCAAAGATACAACTATAATTAATAAAAGAAAACATTTGCACTACTGTTAGATCAATTGAAGTATCAGCAGCTGTGATGGTACAAAATAGAGAATCAAAACACTTATAGTTACTATCGTACACTACAAGAACCAGTATAAATTAGATCTGAAATCATATAAAAAATTAAGAGGAAAATAACACTTAGGATTGCAATGGTACACAATTATAAAAAAAACAATATCATATAGAATTGCAATCGTACAGAAATTAAACAGAAACAAGTACTTGTTTTAACAAAGCTCTTCAAAAGAAGTATACACGTTTTGCCAATAGAATACCGCTGTCGTTATAGGGTACCAATTAATCTAAGCATTTTAAAAAAACAGCTGAGGACAAGACCTCGCAGAGCGCATAAAATTAATAACAACATTTACATGAAATCATTGAATTATGATCAACGTTTAGGATATCAAAACAATGGTTAATTCATTAAGTTGATCAGTAATACACTAGCAGTAACAAAACAATAAGTCACTAGCTTGACAACGATAAAGTAACAGCAATAAACTGTCAAATCATTAAATTGTACAGGTTATATCCGCAGGAACTAAATATTAAAACATTTACCTTGATCAGCGTTAAGTTGACCACCCAAACTGTTAAATTCTTAAGCTTGAAATCGTTACGAACAACTAGCAGCATAAACAAAAGGCACAAGACACCGCCTTGATCTGGATCCTCCGATTATTAGTTACTTCGGGGTCCAACATATCTTCCACCGGCCATACGGTGTGATACTAATTATTAATTATATGCTGACAATCTGGCCCACAGTTTTAAATAACGGAGATAATCTACGTTACCTTCAAAGGATCAAGAAATGGAAATTGTGCTGGTCAACGTACGAGCACACCAAATTTTCCTACACAAAAGGCACATAGCCAATAAAATATTTTCTTGTTTGACGGAAGTATAGGACGATAGCCCCCAGGATATAATTCGTACGACACTTCGGCTGTTGGATGTACTTCCTTAGTATATATCTCCTTTTAGGGTACAATTTTGCACGGCATCCTCAAAATGGCGACGGATGATAAAATGTGATGTGTTTTTCTTCCAATCGGGAAAAATCCAGGTCATCCCCGACTGTTAAACTTAAGGGAACGAACGGGTAAATTATTAAGAGTCTAAATAACGATAGAATGTTAACAGCTCACCAGCGATGAATCGTTTAAGCAATGTTTGCAAACCATCCGAACAATGTTCGACAAAAAAAAAAAAGGAAAACCTACGTACTCATGCTTCATCCACTCTCATGATAGCGTATAACCAAATTCTTTACGACAATCAAATACTATAATTATATGCACAAGTACGTCAAACACCCAAACAAGCACTGCAGGTTTTGGTAACGTTTGGGAACAAAAGCAATGACCGAATGCCCAACCTCGCATGTTTTAGACAACCAATGAAATACAGCCACCGACCAGAGCCCTCTGTGCCACGCAAGCGAAACGTCTGCCGTTGCCACACAGATGAACTGAAAATGGAAGGCTACTTACGTAATACAAGAAGACATACACAATCAACAATATAATACAATTAGAATATGTACAATAGTTGAGAAAAAGAAAAGAAAATAAAAGACATTCGTTCGCAACTAACAACCGCGTACATAAACGTTACTTCCAACCCACGCCAGGTGACGCTAGTATGTGGACCTTATCTATTAACAATTAAAAACCAAAATAAAAACGTAATTACTTCCTATGAACACTGCTAATAAGTCAAGGAAAATACAATACAACTGGGAATAAAGATCTAACATCCCAACGGTAACTGAAAAGCAATTCCTAGCATATCGCTCACGCCGAGTCGCATTCAGAAGACATAAGAACAGCAAATTTTCAAAAGGTTAAAATAAGGCATAGAATACCCAACAAACGTAACAATATTAACAATCCAAGAAAACATCGAAACTCTTTCATTAATCTGGATGCCGTGGTGAAGTGGTTTACAATATCTCTAAAAAAAATAAGCAAAAACTACTTGCTAAGTGCGTCTATTTTTCGCTTAGTATATCTTGAAAGTCATCCTTCTTTATGTATACCCTTTTGTAGTGGTTGATGTCTTGTATTATGTATTTTTGGCTGCTAATACCACTTTTCAAGTTTATTTTGCAACCTGCAATACCATATAAACATTTTCTATTTGATTTTTGTAAATATAAAGTAGAAATAACTTACATGTAGAGTTTGTCTTGTTGGTCATCATTATCACTGGATGTAGATTCTGGGTGAGGCGCATTTTTAGAGTCCTATTCTGACTATACTTCAGTAAAATCCTCTTCATCGCTTTCATCTGCATTGGCAACAACATCCTGGTCACATTCACCTTCACTGTGACATTCTACAAACCACTGTCGTAAAATATCTTCTGCATTTTCATCAGTTACGCGAATTGTACTTCTTCCAGCCATGGTTACTGAACGAATGAACAACATCGCTATAAATGGTATGAACCAGAAATATAGAGAAGGAAGAATGTTCTCACAAATGCGCGGAAGATTAAATGATAACGTCCACCATTTTGACCCACAGATAAGAAAAGAAGCACCCAAAAGGCGCACCAATCATAAGGGGTTTATCGAAAGAGCGCAACATGGAAACCAAAAGAAACAATTGAGGTAAACCTAGAAACGAATATTGTGATGGTACTTGATTATAAACGAAATATGACAAATAAGTGAATAAGACTTAAAATATAGTTTTGCTGAATCGCTCATGTCCTACTTACTGATGATTAAATAAAATTAATTTAGTCGAACTTCTTCTTACAAGGGTGCCTTCGATTTTTTCAATTTTTTAGACTCTAAATTAAATTGTTTTCTGAAGTTTTGCCTGCTAACACCAGCAGAACTAATAGTTGAAACTTCATTAACAGCAAACGTCTCTAGTTTTATTTTCAAAGATCGTACAACACTGGCACAAAATATTCATTTCTGAAGTTTTCTAGGCAAACATATTTATTGGCTTTATTAGCTTTTAACACTAGACGACATTTTAATATGGATATTTATGTATTTAAGGTCCAATCTAAAACTTTTATACAATAATAAACCCACACGATTGAACACAACAAACTGTCTTACTTCTTATCCTCATATTATATCTACATTTAAAACTTAGAAAAAAACGTAATAATTTAGTGCATAAATACCAGGAATGGAATATACACAAACAACTAAAAAGAACATAATAACCTAGACAAACATAAACCACTCTTGAAGTCAAACACGGGGTCAAAATGGCGGCAACTGTTGCATCGTGTATAAATTGATGGAATCCCGGTAACAAATACGGAAATTGTATTACCCATACAGAATCCGGAGAAGCACCGTAGGAGCAGAGAATACTTAACAAAACACTTCGTCCTCAAGAAACCTTTAGACATAAGGAAAATAATAATTGAAAAAATAGAAGAGACATATTATATTTAATAACTGGGATCACAGGTAAACCCAATGGTATTATGTGCGACTCCTTGCTTGTTTAGCAAAATTATACAAATTACAAAAATTGTGCTCCAGCCAAACTTAAAAAACAATATGTTAGGAAAGGTCATTTTTTTCAGAATTTTAAGAGAAAAACAGAAAAGTACTTTCACAGTACGCATGGGTCCATAATAAATATTGTGAGGGTTAAGAAACCTACAATATGACAAGAATACCTTTACTGGTGAGAATCGTATGTACAGCAGGCAATATAATAGTAGAAGAGTAGTAGTTCTTTCTTCTTGGTTTGCGAATCTCCTCGGCACAGCTACTATTGTTGAACTGTACATAATTTGAAACTGTTCATAATTTGCAATTTCCTAGTGTTATGTAAGAACTCAAAGTTTAAGTAACAATAAGGAAGTTTGGCCTCTTAATACGTTCGGCCAAATGCCAGCTATCCCCATTTGGGCGGATTACATTGGAAAGTATAGGATGCTGGTTGATAAAGTGAAATCAAAGCGGTAGCATTTGTAAGTCGAAATTGTTTATCTTGCGTTTCTGAAATCCATAAGTACAGAACGCATTTCGAAACCACATATTGCACATCCTTATATAATAAAAAAAAAAGTTGAAGTCCATAGTCTCTTCCATTACACAGACAGGTCTCGTAGAACAACTGTGTATTATAAATCCTAATACATTATAGTAGAATGTACCAACACATATGTGGTATTTTTCTGTAGGACTATGCTTGTTCCTACATTGCATGTTTGGGTATGATTAGTTCATGGAGGTTTCGGCACCTCATCAATAATGCTTAATTATTCGGTAGTTCATATACTAAAATCCTGGCTGGCTGTTTACATACATAACTTTATTGCTGTCATACTATACCAAGTACTTTCCAACTATATACCAATATGTGTACATACAGTGCAAATGTAAAGTAAGAAATAAAATTCGTTAAATTTTTTTCCCACTTTTTGACCATTTTCCTCGGACAGGTCAAAAAAATTAAATTGCAATAGGGTCAAATGTTATATTTTCGGAAAGATCGCTTTATCTAGGAATGATTTGTTTTAAAGCGGTCAATTAAAAGGAGAAAAAAATAGCTTTCAATAGCACAACAATTATGGGGTTGTTCTGTATATTTTATTTTGTACCGGGTGGCCAACTAAGAATGGCCGCCGGCTATATCTCAGAAACTAGTAGTCATATTGCTTCTGGGTAAAAAAATTTCAAGTAAAAGTGCCCAAGAGAAAATGCTGGAAATTATTTTGGAGTTTGTAAAATGTCCGCCAGGGGGCGTAACAGTTAGGATCAATGTTAAAATTTAGAATTTCTTCATATTTTTACTAATTAAGGGGTATTGAAAATTTCTAAACTTTATTCCTTACATATTCTTTAATACTTTTAGTCTTGCACATTTTTCACTATCTAGTGAAATAAAGTGGTGGGGGCAGTTCAGATGTTTTTTATATAAACTGGGATTACTCCCGTTTGGCTTAACCGATTTGAATAAGTTTGGTCTCATTTAAAAGAGCCTTATTTGCTCTACAAACTGCACTTATGTTTTTGTATCTCAAACTTTTGCCGTCACCGGTAGATGGCGTTAACTGAAATATCAACAAATATTAGGCCTTTTTTCGAAAAAGTTAAATGCAATGATATGTTTCTTTTTACATAAGTTAATAAAAAATTAAAACCTCTAAATCTGTAATTTTCTGTAAACGTTCGAAAATCATGTAAGTATTTCAAATTTTCATATACTATGATTTACTATACTAACAATTAATACTAACACTATCAGAATAAAACTAATATTAAACACTAAAATAACTACAGTTACATTACTGTAAAGATTGGTTTGCAAAATTTTTAACGACGGCCTAATTGTTCAAAATGCCGCCCATCATTGTTAATGTAAGCCTGCAACCTTTGCCGCGTGGATAAAACAGAAGTTTCAATTTCCGCCTCCAATATGTTTCGTACTGCTGCTGCTATAATTTTCTTCATTATATTTTGTCTTGTTGTAGGCCGGTTTTCAAAAACAATGTCGTTAACTCTCTCCCAAAAATAAAAATCTAGGATGTTGAGGTCTGGTGACCTGGCGGGCAAGGGAAATATACTACCCCGTCCAATTCACTTGCCAGGATATGTCTGATCTGAGAAATTCCGGACGCTTGTCGCAAAATGCGCCGGGCACCCATCGTGCTGAAAAAACTTATCACGACGAACGTCCAGAGGGGACATCTTCTGCTAGAAGAAGCAGCTCATTCATAATAAAATTTAAAAAAACCTCTCCAGTTAGATGTCGGTTAAAGAAAACGGGTCCAGTAATTTTACCTCCTAGAATACCGCACCACACGTTTACCAACCAGCGGCCTTGATGCTAAACTTCCTGCATCCAACGCGGATTTGTCCTGGACCAAAATATTTCATATTGTGCAAGTTCACACCACCATTGCTATTAAATGTTGCCTCATCCGTCCATAGGACGCGAGAAAGAATTTCGGGGTTTCCGCTACCATATTTAATAGCCATTGACAATAGTCAATCCGGCGATCGAAATCTTCAGCCGTTAAAGCTTGATGAAGAACGATGTAATAAGGATACATCCTGAAAATAATATGGCAAACGTGAACGAAACTGTGAGATCAAATTTATCCAAACTTGTTAGACACTGTTTTAGGTAACTTACTATTATAAAGTATTACTGTGGTCTATATAAACGGTATCGGATAAAAATGGCCGTGACCCGTAAACAGACAATAAATAGGCAGATGAATGTATGAGTTAAACTTAAGGGAACCGAGTACGGAACGTTAAAAACAACTGTTATGCTTAATGCTTAAAAGTATTAAAACAAACTGTAGGAGATAAAGCAAATCTAACAAAAGGCCCTACAAAAAATCTCGAAATAAAGTTTGTTTTATTTTTAACTTAAATCTTTCAATATATTTGGGACCGTAGTTCTACAAATGCCCAACTCTCTACTTGTGGTTTCGGTCATTACATGTGGATTAAATTCAATATATTCTAATACTTTTATAGCATTTTCTTCGGTTCGACCAGTAGGTTGCCTTCTATACACCGGAAGATTAATATTTCCGGTGGTCCAAAGCCTTTCCACTAACCTACGAAAAACACTGCTCGCATAATGTCGTCTTCCAGGAAACTGCGTAGCATACACCAGTACCGGATTGAGGGGGGGGGCAAAAGGGGGCAACTGCCCCGGGCGGCATCTCCGGAGGGCGGCAAAATGGATTTGAAAAATTGACCTTGTTTTATAATCACATAGATAAAAACATAAAATTTTGATATCATCACATCAATTTCTTTTTATACTGGTGGGATATTATTAAATTATTAATTACAGAAAGTATACCCAAATCACTGTTTTACGTAAAAGTAAAACAAGCGTATTTTCAATAATAGAAGAGCGCTAATTGCGTTGATGTGATTGGTACAAAATGTTTCATTGAGAAACACAAGCAGGTAGCTAGGAGAGGAAAAAGTGGCCTGTGACTTATAGTGATGAGGGGTGGCGGGAAAAGACAGACTTTTCGTTGTCGTGATCTTCCATCACTGAAATGATGGGAGATCATGTTCGAAAAAAGATACTGAATGACATATACTACGCAAAGTACTATGCAGTGTTGTTTGATTGCACACCTGATAAATCACACACAGAACAAATGAGCCAAGTAATCCGATATGTTGCTAAGAACAAAAATGGCCAATTTGAAATCAGAGAAAGCTTCATTGATATTATAGCAGTTATTGGAAAATCTGGGAAGTACTTGGCAGATACAATATTTCATAAGCTGGAGAAAGATGGATTAGAAAAAAGAAATTGTCGAGCCCAAACATATGATAATGGGTCGAACATGTGTGGTGTTTCTAAAGGAGTTCAAGCTAGATTCTTGGATATCAACCCATTAGCAACATTTGTCCCGTACACAGCCCACTCCTTGAATCTGATGGGACTACATGCAGCATCAACATCTCCTAATACAGCGAACGTATTTGGAGTAATCCAGAGATTATACACTTATTTTCATCAACACAACGGTGGGAAGGCTTGAAGAAACACACAAAAACGAATTTAAAAGGAACCAGTGATACTCGATGGTCTGCTAAGTCTGAGGTTGTACATGCTCTTGTAAAAACCTGTCAAGGAGTAATTAGCGCTCTCACTGAGTTGAACCAAGAAGAAATGTATACACCAGAAACAAAGTCTGAGGCCTCCAGCCTCATTCGTACACTGAAAGATTTCCGATTTATTTCGTATTTAGTTGCTTGGGCAAATATCATAAAAGAAATTAGCAGAGTTAACAAGGAAATACAGAAACATAACATAATATTATCACAAACAATACAAATGTTGGAAGGTCTAATCAAAACTATGGAAAGGCAGAGAAACGAAGCAAATGAATGGATAAAGACTGCCAAAGAAATAGCACAAAAAATTGAAGTAACTATGGAAACTCGCAGAATTCCAAAAAGAAAAATAATGCCTGGAGAGATGGCGCAAGATAATGGAAGACGTTTCTCTCTAGAAGAAATTTTGAAGAAATGAATCAACTTGATCTTCCAAGAAAGTTATTTGACTGATGCTTTCCCAAATGTGTGTAGCCTTAAGAGTTTACTTAACGCTCCCACCTACATCAACGAGCTGCGAGAGGAGTTTACCGATGATATGCTCGACATCTAGAAGCATATCACCGATAATAAATTAATCAGTCTTGTCTATGTAATTGCTTCACCAAATCGTACTTACCACCCGCGACTGCTGAAGATAATTAAAAACTATCTCAGATCTACAATGACTTAAAAGAGATTAAGAAACCTCGTAATACTGTCTACATAAAGCCAAAAGGCTAATTCAATAGATTATGAAGATGCCATTAATTCATTTTCTGAAAGAAAATCAAGGAGCATAATGTGGTAAAAATATCTGCACACAACACATTTTCTAAAGCATAGTGAAAGGTAGTTGCGCAGACCATTATTGCTTGTGCAAGGGGATAGTGGTGGGTTTTATTTTTAATGTTATAGTTTTAAATTACTTTTATTACTTTTTTTTTCCTGATATTTATTACTGCATTACCTAAAAGTAAAAAATAGCTACAGGGGCGGCATGGTGCTGACTTGCCCCCCCTAAGACATTTTCTGGATCCGGCACTGGCATACACTCTGAAAAAAAATGAAGCATTTCGCATGCATTCGAAATAGACACCAATCATATCGAATGTCTCTTCATTCGCTAACCGCATCTCACTAAAAGAGAAGTTTTCCCAAACACAAAAAAGTAAACGGAATCAATCAAAAACTGACAATAATATTTATTATTTTCACAATTGGTCGTTTTAACACAGAGTTATTGTTTTATTTTTTCATAGCTTACTTTTTTATTTTCAATGGTATATTTTTTGGATTAAAATAAGTATTAAAAATAATCTTGCTTTATTAAATAGGCTCTTTCAAAATGGTATAACATTTTTCATGATAATAATAATATGTTATTGTTAGCTTCATAAAAAAAAAGGCCAGTAAAACAGGAGAACTTATGAATTTTGATCTATTTTTGTCAATATCTCCTGTTCTAAAAAACATACAAATTTGGTTTTTTTTACCGAAATGTAGAGAATTTAATTCTTTATTAGCTTATGTAAAAAGAAACATATCATTGTATTTAACTTTTTTGAAAAAAAGCCTAATATTTGCTTACATTTCAGATAACGCCATCTACCGGTGACAGCAAAAGTCCGAGAAAAACACAAGTTCAGTTTGTAGAGCAAACAAGGCTCTTTTAAATGAGATCAAACTTATTCAAATCGGTTAAGCCAATCGGGAGTAATCCTAGTTTATTTAAAAAAACATCTGAACTGCCCCCACCACTTTATTTCACTAGATAGTGAAAAATGTGCCAGACTAAAAGTATTAAAGAATGTGTAAGGAATAAAATTTAGAAATTTTCAATACCCCTTAATTAGTAAAAATATGAAGAAATTCTAAATTTAACATTGATCCTGAATGTTACGCCCCCTTGCGGACATTTTACAAACTCCAAAATAATTTCCAGCATTTTCTCTTGGGCACTTTTACTTGAAATTTTTTTACCCGGAAGCAATATGACTACTGGTTTCTGAGAAATAGCCGGCGGCCATTCTTAGTTGGCCACCCGGTACATATCCCTCTAAAAAATATCCGGTGAACGCGCTAGCTGGTACCACAATGAGAGTTGTGGTAAGTTTGGATCTACTAGATTTGGAGCTAATGCGGGAACTAACTCGCCTCTCAAAAAATTGAAATACTTTTCCCATGTTAGTTTACCCTCCAAAAAATATGGTTTTGGGTCCATCCACTATTTAACAAACGTTGAGTTTTTGTAGATTCTGGGTATGATGTTATCGCATTCAGTGGCAATTTTTGGGGGCCCAGTATCGTAAATTTTCATGATTAACTCCTTCATTAGGGGTAGAAGTTGCTTCATCCGAAAAAAATGTCTGGCCGTTAAACAGTGATTTGGATGCATCATCGTTTTGCAGAACTCTAGGCGATAATCTGGATCATCTTCACTTAATTGTGAACCACATTATGCTTATATGGGTGTCATTTTTCAATATTGAAATATTTATCTCTGAGTTATTCCGTTGTTCAAAGCTAATTATCGGGATGTTCGATGTGGATTTTCTTGTAGAACGAGTAGCGTATCAAGTCTAATGTCAAAAGAAATCTTCGTCCTAAGTCGATGCTTAATATTCGCTTCTTCCCTGAACTTGGTTTCTGTTTTTCTGTCTGCTGATTGGGTGATATTTTTATCACGACATTTATTATTAAATAAAATGCACACGTCCGTCTAAGAACGGCGTTTATCACCACAACCGAGCATAATTAAGATTTCAATCCTCTTTTTTTTTTCAGTGAAACTTTTCATTTTGTTTTTAACCCAACTTAATATACAATGTATTAAGGCAATTCTTTCAAAATTTGACTTTCCAAACTGAAAAACACCAATAAGAACTAATTAACAGAGGATATTGCGATAAGCAAAAGCAAAACGTCACACCAAAAAAGTCAAACTGATATTATTAGTCTTAGAATATTGAAAGTTATTTTTTTTGTTTTAATCGACTGATTAAAAAAAACACTAGATATAGAATCAAACGATCTTTTCGAAAATGTAATATTTGAATGCGTTGCCATTTCAATTTTTTGACTTGCCCCTCTTGCGCCGCCACTAGTTAGAATAGAAAGGTATAATTTATGCCACAAGTGGGGATTTAAAATAAAAATTGACCTATCCGAGGAAAATTAACAAAAAGTAGGGATAAAAATTTAACGAATGTTATTCCTTACTTTACATTCGCCCTGTATATAGTTGCTCTGGTAGCAGTTATTTCTTATACAAAACGGAAAACGCAATGGTAAGGCAATGAAACTAAGTAGAATGGATGTTACTTAATTTCATTATTCTGCATATAGTATTCATAGTACTGGTTGTCACACTATTTAAGATATTAACACAAAATTTTCAAATAATAGCTAAAACACAATAGTTACATATAAAAACATACTACTCTACAGTAATATTTTTTAGAAGGAGGATTCTACAAAATATACATATAACTAAAACTGCACATGAAACTTCTTTTTGCGAGAAAAGCGATGTTGTCCGTAGTGTTCTGGGACTGAGAAGGTGTCGTGTTGATTGGGTTTTTGGACAAACATTGGCCTATAAATGCACCTTACTACTTACTTCTTGTTGAGGCTCCAGATTCCAGATATTCATCAGTCCAAACAACAGAAAGCTTGTTACTCTTTTAAGATAAGGCAAGACCACATATGTAGCCGTAACACTGAAAGCATTGGCTCAAGTCTATTTTAACGCAGTCGAATATCACCTTAATACCCTGATCTTTCTATTACGATTTATATAATTTTGATCCGCTTAAGAAACCACCACTTGGTGAAAAGTTGTCAAACGTCTTCAGTAAGTACAGAAATTTGTACGCAAGTGGATGACTCGTTTATATTTGAGCCGTCTCGTAATTTCTGGTATTTGTATGTTAGCTTTTATGCATATTGTGATTACGACATGAAATTATATTAGATATCTAATCGTGTAGTGTGTCTATAACTTCGGTATTTTTGAAGAGAGTGCATCTTCTGACACATTAGATCTATTATAAAAAACCTCTGCAATATAATTTAAACTTATTTCGAAACTATCTTTCAAACGCGAAATAAATACCTATACAACGTTCTTATTTTTGTTATTAGTGTGTGCCCAAATTTGTTTTTATTTCGTAAATCTGAATGTTTATTGTGCAACAATTTTGAAACAATATACGAGAGTATATCAAATTTAACCGGGACTGACCTTTTTTAATTCTACACAGGTCGCTGACCTGGGATGGCTTGATTTTCAGCTAGGGTGGGAGTTTGGAGAGAAGATAGAAACGACTCAAATTCTCTCAAGTCAGCTTAGTACTACAGAAACCATAAATGAGCAACACGTGCATGTTTCTGTAGAGGAACGGATAATTATCAAGTTTTTGGCCAAGGAGGGTATGAAACAAACAAAAATTTGGCTAATATTACAAGCACAGTTCGGCGACTACACCTTATCATGAACCTGTTTTTGCATGGCACAAGGATTTTTCTGAAGGGCGTTAAAACGTTGAGAACCAGAGCCACAATCGCCGCCAACCGCGACCAAAGCCAATATCGAGGCAGTTCGACAACTCATGGAAGACGATAGGCGCATAAAGCTCTGGAATATTGCCGAGAAACTTAGCATTAGTACGAGAGTGCTCAGCACATCGTGATAGCGCACTTGGGATGCCACAAGGTGTCTGCAAGGTGGGTTTCGTGGCTGTTGTCGGATGAACAGAAACTGCATCGACTAGAGGTTTGTCAGCATGTCTTGAATCGATTCCGGGTAGAGGGCGAGGCTTTTTTGAATCGAATAGTAAGTGCGACGAAACTTGGGTCCATCATTACACTCCCGAGTCAAAACTGGCGACTATGGAGTGGAGAAAGAGCGGATAAAGCGAAGACTAGGTTGTCAGCTAGAAAAGTTATGGCAACTGTTTTTTTATCGGCTTGGAGCTGTTCACGAGGATTTTCTCCATGATCGACGCACAATTAATGCGGAATATTATTGCGAGCTTCTGGATGCCGCAAAGCTGTCCTTTCGACGAAAAAGGAAGACAAAATTGTCAAGAGTGGGAATCTTCTTCCTGACAATTCGAGACCTAATTCAACAAACGTCACAAAGCAAAAATGAGACAGCCTGGGTTGGTAAATGTTGGAGCATCTTCACCACAGTCCAAACTTGTGATTTTCATCTTTTTGGATCCTTGAAAGAAGCACTTGGAGGTCGGCGTTTCAACAATGACCAAGCAGTAGAGGAGTTCGTGCTCCAATGGCTACGTGCGCAAGCGAAAAATAATATGTTTCTGTAAATGATGTAGAATAAAGCTCTGACTTGAAAGAAAATCAGACCCGTTTACATTTGATATACCCTCGTACTTCATTTACCCTATGACTTACCTAATAATCCAGAATCTGATGCAACACTAGAATCCATTTTAGACATTGTGGCTGACATTACATCTAGGTCCTGCGCAGAAATATCCATGCTTGATGTAGATTCATTCATGATGGAAGATGAAATAAAATTTTTAGGTAGGATATCGCTCTTCTGAGATTTATTAACTACAGCATATTCTACAGGTTCCGTTAAAGAGTCATCTTGAAGTGATGGTGGTCCCATACTATCATTTAAAGATGGTGGACCCATTGACCCATCCTGCATGGATGTTGAATCTTGTACAAAGGAATTAGAAGGATCTGGTTGCCAATGTCGACAGTCATCGTGATGTAATAATCTGGTAACTTCTTGAGCCTCTTCATCAGAAAGTATCTCTTGTCTATGAAACAATTAAATTATTAATTTATATATTCATTAGCTCTTCCTTCATATTTAATATACATAATTTCATATTAAAATATATATGAGTAATTATATTTTGCAATAGTAGTTTCAACGTGACTTAATAAGTGCTAAAGTTGATTACCAAGTCGTTTTGATGTCATTAGTAAAAATTATATTGTAAAGTACAATATGCCTGCAACTTAATAATGTATCTATATTAAGTAAATATTGATAACAGGCATATCAAATTTCAAGAAACTTTTAACTATAATGAGCAATCTAACATGTAACAAATTTAAAAACACTGGTTAATAATTCTTTCTTTTGTCGATACTGAAAATGTTTTCAAAATTATTCAGAATTTTGAAAAATTTTCAATAATAACGTTTGTTTAAAATAGGTATAGGTATTTATTCACACTTGGCGATTGGTTTTTATTAAATTACCGCATTGATATTATAATTAGAGAGAAATCTGGTTAGATTTTTTTGACATGTTTATTATGTAACAACCCTTTAGATAAGAAATATTTCTTTTCCCAGACCGATCATATTTAAGAAATTTGTAGATGCTCATTTATGGGGCTATAAGAGGGTATGGTATTGAGAGATTTTTAAGTAAAATTGCATTAGTTTGTTGTCATCTGTCGTTTTACGTCTCATACAATGGATACTTAATCAAAAAAAAAAAACATTTGAAAAGAATTACCTATTCAACAGCACAAGCAAGATATTACATCAACAACAGAAAAAGCCTAGCTTCTACTATTACTTTGCTGCTAAAATTAAAAACTACGACAAATGATTCCCAATATGTACAGAAAACTTTCTATACATGATGTGCTGTTATACTACGTAGCTAGTTAAAAAGGATGAACACTCCTATACCATTTGAAGTTCCTGTGATTTGTCAGTAAACATAAATTGTTTACCACATTTTCCCATCTGAAACTCGACAAATTCAGTTCAGTTAACAAAAGTACAAATAAACTTAAAAACCAGTCACTGTAGTACTTATTTGTGTTGTGTATAAAATACATTCTCTTGATTCGCATTTGGCCTTTTTTCCTAAAGAAATCGATGATATTTGTTATGAACTTTCTAGAAGGGAGTTCTATCAAGACATTACTACTATATATTGAAAAGTGATACCAAAGAATGTTGGATAATGAAATACTTGCTACTTTCTGCTATATGCAAATGGAGAGCAAACGGGAGAGAGCGACCTCATTATAAAAATTAGTTCGTATGCGTAATTATTTTATGGGTAATTTGATTTCAATATTTCACGTACCAGAAATAGTTGACTGTTCATATTATAATTTGGGATAGAAAATAAAAACAAGTAAAGAAGAAATAAAAAGTTAAACATTGTTGCTGTTTAATTAATCACCCTAAGTATCTTCTCCGCCGTTTTTTTAATTAAATAATAAAGTGTTTTTATAAGAAAGCAGACTAAAGTGCAGCACCGTATAAATTACAAATTCCTGGCTAGTTTTTTTTTTTTTTTTTTTTTTTTTTAGAAATAAAGTATAAGAATTTTAAAATAATAAATAATGAGTACCTCCGAGAACCTTTGTAAAAATTATTTTATTTAGTATTAATTCTTCAACAACAATTATGCAAGTAGATCCTAAGAAGAATGAATACAAGACAAAAAGCAACAAAGTAAACAAAAAAGTGCAAAGAAGTGTATTATAAAAGGAATGAAGGCAATCTACAAAAATAAAAAAAATCGTGTCTACAAGTGAAAATGTTTGTATTTACTCACCTAATTTTCTTCTCCAGTATACTGTTGGATACATGCCAAAGTAAAAAAATAAAAAAGAAATTAATGAAAGTAATGAAATAAAAACTCATAAAAATAACTAAAGCATTCAATATAAACTTAATACATGCATTGCAATGCATCATTCGGCGTTGAATATACGTATACATACGTACTTGGAACTTAATAAATTTTCAGCTTCAGTGGGTGTCATTGCATCAGCTTCTGATTGCTCCTGTTTAGAATCGTTATCTTGTTCTTCATCACTAGCATCTGCATAATCTACATCATTTAAATCTAAAATATTTGCTTCGGATTTTATTTCTGGGGATAGCAAAGGTTTCTTCGTATACTGTAAAATAAATTAAAATCAATAGAAAGAATATAATAAAGAAAAAATAAAGGTTATTATATTATTACTATATAATAATATTATTATAATCTGTATAGAGCACATAATTTGCATGATATTTGCAAAAAAACTGCTATTCCATAAGAGTAGAAGTGTTACTCTCTGTTTGAATTTCATACAAAAATTGTTCCAAATCCAGCTGTAAATATTTGAAATTAATCTGTATGGAATGCATAATTTGCGAGATACTTGGAAGAAAGTGCTATTAGAAACACTTATCTTTCATTATCGTTCTGAATTTTAATTTCTTTTGTACAAAAATCATTCCAAATGCAGCTCTAAATACTTTTACTATTAATAAATCTGTATAGAATATATAATTTCTGTGATATCTGCAAAAAAATTTTCTATTCAATAAGAGAGTAGAAGTGTTACTTCCACACCGAATTTTGATTTTATTATACAAAAATTGTTCCAAATCCAACTCTAAATCCTTTTGCACTTGTAATAAATCTGTATAAAATGCATAATTTGCAAAAGACCGCTATAAGGTAAGTATATAGGGTGTTTCGAAATTGAACGGCACTATTGTAGGTACTTGTTCTCTAACATAAAATCAAAAACAAAAAGTCCATATCAACATATGTCTCAAATTAATTTATTACTAAGATATTGGAGCATAAAGATATGTATTTAACAATACAACATCCAAAAGAACTGTTTAAAGTGGCCACCGTTTTGTTGAATGCAGCATTCAGCACGACAAATTCATGCTTCTTTGGCACTTCGTATAGCATCAGGACGATTCTTGATAGTTGCTGAGGCTTCCACGATGCGATTACTAAACTACCGATCTAACGGTGTCAGATCGGGCGATCGGGAGTCATCAGAGTTTAGTAATCGCATGGTGGAAGCCTCAGCAACTATCAAGAATCGTCCTGATGCTATACGAAGTGCCAAAGAAGCATGAATTTGTTGTGCTGAATGCTGCATTCAACAAAACGGTGGCCACTTTAAACAGTTCTTTTGGATGTTATATTGTTAAATAAATAACTTTCTGTTCCAATAACTTAGTAATAAATTAAATTGAAACATATGTTGATATGGACTTTTTTGTTTATTTTATGCTAGAGAACAAGTACCTGCAATAGTGCTGTGCAATTCCGAAACACACGGTATAAGTGCCAGATCCGATTCTAAGTTTAAGAATTTTTTACACAGAAATCAATCAACTTCAAATTCCTTTATCTGCCTAGAAAGCATAACTTGCAAGGTATTCGCAAAAACTGTTTTTCTATCAAACTAAAAGACCTACTTTTTTATAGACATTTTTACTTGCATATTCTTTAAAAATTTGCCAGAAATGAGTAGATGGCGAAATATTGGTAAAACTTGATTTTCACTGAAGTAAACTATTTCCGGTCTCCCAATTTCACTGAAAATCTAATTAAATTAAGAGAGAGGATAGAGAAAGAGGAGGGAAAGGGAGAGATAGAAGGGAGAAAAGAAGAGTGAGGGAGGGAAAAAGAGAGAAGAGGGAGTGATGAAGAGAAAGAGGGAAGTGAGAGAGGCAGAGAAGGAGCGTGTGAGTGCGAGATTTCACTTTTTATATGGGGATTTTAAAACGTCGATATATGCTAAAAGGCTTAACCGGAATTACGTTACTAATTATAATAAAAAAAACCACTGGGATTCTTTCAATCTATGAATCTGCAGCATCAACCGCCCAAACTAAAAGCAAGTGAAAGCACCTTAAATCAATAGCAAAAGACGTGGAAACAACTACAAACACAGCGGCGTAGACTAAGGCCCTAGATACAGAAAAACACACTTGTTTAACAGAAGCGTTTACCTATCGAAAAATAAGGCATGGCCGTCTTGCGTTCTTTAAATTTATTTTGTAATTTTAGAATCTCAAATTTGGGTTAGCGATGCAAAAGGCATAAATTTATAATGTCAAGGCCAGTTTTTGTACTAATTTATTTTCTTAAAAAAGTTATGTGCTTTAGAAATAACCACAAAAATGCATGAATTTGATTAATGTCTACTAACAAAGGCTGGTACACAAAAGAAAAAAACAACCCCTACGCGCCAGCTGCACATTTGATGAACGATATAAAAAAAATCAAATTTATGTAATTATATTTGAAGATAAAAAACATTAAATAGTAAACATTGTCACACACATTTCACATGAGTGTTTTTCGAAGCTATTGCATCGTCTATCCCCACTTTACGGTATCTCTACCGGTCCTAGCTAAGACGAAAGTCTATCAGAATCGTCGGCTAATCTAGACTTAAATCATAGTGACAGTTTGTAATTAAAAAGAAATGTCATATATACCTATAATATTCGAGTGTAAAATAATATAAGTTATGGGCAAGCGAAAATTGGCTTATTATAAAAGATCAACCAAACAAAGAAGTTCCGTAAGTACTCATTCTTTATACATTATGTTTCCCATCTATAGTGTTCCTTTATCTATGACAGAATCTGTGAATAAAACCGAAGCGCTGCTGTGTTCCAAACCGAATATCGTCTAGCTGCACCTACCCACTCACACCCCCTTGCGTCTACCCGTCCCGCGAGTAATAAAAGTTGCATAAGTTTCTATTTGTTGAGAGGTTTTACAAATAATTATTCCAATTTACTTTCTTTAATTCAATTTACTTCAGGAAAATAGTTATCCTTATCTATTATTATATAGGAATTATGAATATCCTTCTTTTACTAGGGGAAGAGCGCCATCATTTGTACATGGTGAGAATTGGTACACCTTCAAAATCTGTGCAGTAATCATTGAAATGCACTTGCGCATTTCAGTAACAGATGGCGAACATACTACTTACTGCTGTGAAACTTTGTGTCAGGTTATCAGTTAAAATTATAAGTTGCAGGTGGCGTACGTTTCGCATTGCAAAGTAATTTTTTGACCGTAAATAGAAATTGTAAATATATCTACTGTAGAAGAGGTAAGCCAGTTTAATAACTGTATGATGTTAATAAATACTTTCCTCGCAAGGGTTGATATTCACGTTCCTTAGTTCATAACCTACAATTGTGAGGACTTAGTTTTTATAAAAATGGCGATATGATGAACATTCGTACATATTTGAAAGGTGTAAATTGGCACCAGTGTACCAATGTACCCAACAAACTTTTCAAACAAATGTTTTGTTTTTATTTACTTACAAAAACCCACCCATTTGGAATAACAATAAAGCTGACGGCCTAGATTGGATGTAAAACTTTATGAAGTGCAATCCTGAACTAACATTAAGAAAACTTGAGAATGCAAGTTTATGAAGAGCAACGAGGCTTTAATAAAAGTAACGTAAATTATTTTTCGGTAGCTTGGAGCGAGCACTTAGTAAGGTGGAAGTTGCTCGTGATTGTATTTATAATCTTGACGAAAGGAGAATCACCACAGTGTTAGATACCCCTAAAATTGTAACACAAAAGGGTGTTAAACAAATAGACCAAATTGCTGAAAGAGGCGAATTGGTCACATTTTGCGCCATCGTTGGCGCAAACGGCAACACATTACCATCCGGTTTCACAGTGGACGCATAACTGGAAAATTATTTTTAGAAGTTTGTAGACATATTCAGAAGCATATTCAAAGTGTTCAGTTGATGATCCACTAATACTAATATTGGATAACTATGAGCGCACACTGCTTTTGCAGTGTGCGCTTGGTATTCTGCAAAGTTAATGGCGTATGCTTGCTTACGTTTCCACCATATTGGACACATGCAAATGCAACCACTGAATGTTGTACCTTATGCACCTTTCAAGACGTTTTTGAAATGAGAATTTAACGAATGGGTGGCTACACATCCCGGAAAACGAGTTACTATTTCCAACATAGCAAAACTGGTCAATCGTGCCTACATATCCGCCTTTACCTTAAGAAACATAATATCTGGCTTTGAAAAAATTGGAATATCTCCCGTTCAGTTTATTGAAAAGAGAATTTTATTTGTAGCTTTGTTTTTACATCATTAACTTGTACCACTTATGGTAACGATTGCTATAGGTTTTATAAAGAGTTTTTATAATAGTTGCAGTTACCAATTTTTAAAACCAATAGTGTTCAGTTCCCATACAGTTGTTTACTGTGATAAACATAAAACTTACTGTCCGCACAGAAATAGCAGTTACCTTTATAAAATGTGGGGATTATTGCTGTTCGAAAACACTGCAATAAAACTTCAGTCCATATGTAATTTTTAAGTTGGTAACCACCGTTCCTTTTACCAATCCATATGAAACTATTGGTATCGTAGAGAAAAGCTTCATTACTAGTAGGTCGCGGATACGGGTTTAATAGAGTAGAGACGTACATGTGCTTCGGTGTTTAATAGCGCAAAATGGAAAAAGTAAATTGGTAAAAAATTAAATTCAGTAGTATTTTTCGTCAAAATGAGCAACGAAATTTGATCTAAAGTTTATATTCAAGTTCTTTTTTTTAATAGAAGCATGTTTAATAGGAAGAATAGCCACTACTGGTCCCAAGAAAATTTACAAATAGTGCGCCCATACGCTGCACAAGTTCGGTTTGGTTTTAATGTTTGGTGCGGATTAATAGGTTCGATAGTCGTCGGTCCAGTGTTCTATAACGTTGACAGGAGAAAGATATCTGGAATTTATTTGTAACATTCTGGAAGATTTTTTTGACAACTTCAATTATATGATGCGCCAAAATTTATACTTTCAACAGGACGGTGCTCCTGCACACAACTGTCACCTAGCACAAAACTAACTCAACACCACCTTTGCCAATAAATAGATTGGTACCAATGGTCACATTCAATGGCCAGGAGGGTCCCCGGACCTCTCGCCTTTAGACTTTATTCTTTGGGGATATTCAAAAAATAGGGTGTACAAACGCGGTACAATACCATACACAAATTGCAGAACAAGCTCAGAGATATGTTTAACGAATTGGATAGAAGAATAATATTAAGAGCTACCCAGAGTGTACTTAAGCGGGCACGGAAATGTATTGTGAATGAAGGTGACACCTTCGAGCATTTATAAATTATACAGTTACTATCTTTTTAATTTAACTTCAGGACATTATTTTAAGCTACAATATGTTAAAATAGACATCAATACATATTTACATATGAATAATTTTTATTCACCGTTTTAAGACAATAGTGCATAGGAACTTTTATATCACAAATCAAATTATTAATCAATATTTTTAAAAATATATAGGCTGTTCTACTTAAAAAAATTAAATTTCTCGGAAATACGTTATTCAATTGCTTATTCATGAACTGCATATTAGTGAACATTAAAAACACTACTACTTTGCCAATTTAACCTACTTTCTAGAATGAATAATAACGGAGTTAGGCAATGGTGCGCACTTAATTTGAATCAGCCTGTATATACCGGGTGTCTGTTTAAGCTCGGCCACCGGCCATATCTCGGCAACCGTTTATCATACAACCTCGCGGAAAAAATCTTGATAGTAAAATGGACGACGGAAATTACAACTAAAATATTTTAAAGTTTCCAAAATAATCGCAAGGGGGCGCAATTCTCAAGATAAATTAAAAATTCGATAATTTTTCATTAAATTCTAGATTAAGATAGATTGAAAATTTTTCTAGCAAAATTTTTAGACGTTTTTATACAACTTTTATTTGAAACTTTTTGATGTAACTCCCATACGAAGGGAAGAGGGGAGGGGGGTATGTCTGCGTACAAAAATCGATATAATTTTGGTTTGCACAAACGGATTTTAATGTTTCTGGGCTCATTAGATAGAGAATCTTACAAAGAATTGAAGGACATGCAGCACGAAATTACGTGGTTGTCAAAGAAAATAACAGGGGGCGCTGTTCTCAATAATATATATTACTTGTTTTTTCTTTAAAATTTTAAATGGAGGGGCATATTTTGAATATAGTAATATTGAAGCACATAAAAAACTGAAGAGAATGATGAAAACCGGAAGTTGCTACCTTTTTTCTTGACGAAGATATAGTCATACGAAGACAATCCAAAAAAAATAAACAATTTTTAATATAAATTTATTTATTTATTGTGAGTAATAACTTTATTTTATTATTAAGTGTCACTAGACAGTGTATAGTTCGCTTTCACTTGAATTTTCATCATAGTCTTCCATAAATGTATTTATTTCAATCTTCTCACCGATTTTTAAATTCTTGCATATGTTACATTAGATTCTCTTCTTAAATGTTATCAAATTCTCTAGCTATTTTTAAATTTCATGCCTTGCCTGTTCAGACATTGAAATAATATAATAATAATGATAATAATAATAATAATAATAATAATATATCTTTATCACCCAACTGATTTAGGTAGATCTAATTATAGGAAAACTGCAAAAATAATTTCCATAACACATGAACTAAGTAGACAATAACGAGAAAGAAAACAATATAATATAATGCATTAGTTATAATCAAATCATTTACTCATTAGTAACGAAAGGGTACACAAATTGATATCTAAATCATCCCCGTCTGAAATGAAAGTAAATAAAAGAAATTATTATATACCTAAATCAGTGGCGGCTCGGGGCGTGAGCAGCCACACAGACAAGACCGACTCGCCCGTTATCGGCGATGTACTCCCAGATGTCGAGCATATCACCGACAACAAACGAACCAGTCCCGTCCACGCAACTGCACCGCCAAAACGCGGGCACCAGCCGCCACTGACCTAAACATAAATAAGAAAATATATTGACCAAGTAATATAAAGGAAAAGAAAATATATTTAAATCAGAAAGTACAAAAAAAAAACAAGAAAAAACTTCAACTTAACAATGTTCAAAGTGTTCACCTTCATTTTCAATACACGTTTACTTGTCGATTAGTAGAGAGCAGAGTTACTTCCATTTCGGAGGCAGCAATTGTTGTACTCGACTTTTTGTGATAAACTATGTCTTTTATTCTGCCCCATAAATAAACATCAAGAACATCTTGCAAGGCGAATAAAAACTCAATAATGTCTTCTTTCGGGATAATTTAGGGAATATTTCCCAGAAGCAAGAATGCATTTTCAAAGCATTGAAAATACATTCTGATCATGTCATAAGCTTCAACGTTAGAATACGACATTTTACAAACTTAATAATTATGTGCAGGTGTCCAAAAAGGCTTAATTTGCTAAATACGTACAAAAAGTTTAACTACAAGTGACACTAATATGTATCTTTGCATTTCGATTTTCATGGCCTACCTTGAAAATCTCATCATAATATAATTTAGTATCACTGTGCATGCCATGTTGTATGATGAAAATTTAAAAAAAATGAGGTGTGGCCACCATACGACTTTCTTATACGTATGAAAGTGTTACTTCCGGTCCGAATTTTGAAATTTCATTTATACAAAAAATATTCCAAATATAACTGTAAATACTTTTGTACTCTTCATAAATATATATAGAATGCATAATTTACGACATATTTGCAAAAAATCGCTATTCGATAAGAGTAAAAGTGGTACTTCTGGTCTGAATTTTGAAATTTTTTTTATACAAAAGATATTTAAAAGTACATTCTAAATAGTTTTATACTCGTAATGTACCTGCCTAGAAAGCATGACTTGCGAGATATTCGCAAAAAACTGATTTTCGATAAGAGTAAAAGACCTACTTCCGGTAGGAATTTCGAAAAACTTTATTAATACAATTTTTCTCAAATTTAATTTTGAGTACATTTGAATCCTTTATAAATTTGTTTAAACTTAGTAATTGACGAAATATTTGCAAAATTCGATTTTTTCACTGAAGTAAACTACTACTTCCGGTCTGGCGATTTTGCTCAAAATCTAATCAGTTCTCAAGAGGGAGATTATATTCGTAAATACAAAAGTTGGAATTGATATCTACAGCGGTTTGACCGCTATCGTGGTCACACACACACACACACACAGAGAGAGAGAGACATTTTTTAAAAACCACTTTTTTGGTATCAGGGGACCTCAAAACGTGGACATCTGCAAAAATCTCGAGGTCGAAAATTTTCATCATCACAATTTCATTTAACCAAAAAATATTCCAAATCCAACTCTAAATACTTTTGTACTCTTCATAAATATACATAGAATGCATAATTCACGACATATTTGCAAAAAATCGTTATTCGGTAAGAGTAAAAGTGATACTTCCGGTCCGAATTTTGAAATTTTTTTTATACAAAAGATATTGGAAATTAAGTTCTAAATACTTTTATATTCGTAGCGTACCTGTCTAAAAAGCATGACTTGCGAAATATTCGCAAAAAACTGATTTTCGATAAGGGTAAAGGACCTACTTCCGGTAGGAATTTCGAAAAACTTTTTAAATAAAAATTTTCTCAATTTTAATTTTAAGTATATATGAATTCTTTATAAATTTGTTTAAACTTAGTAGTTGACGAAATATTGGCAAAATTCGTTTTTTTCCCTGAAGTAAACTGCTACTTCCGGTCTACCGATTTTACTGAAAAACTAATCAGATCTCAAGAGGGAGATTAGACACGTAAATACAAAATTTGGAATTGATATCTACAGCGGTTTGACCGCTATCGTGGTCACACACACACACACAGACAGACACACAGACACACAGACATTTTTTAAAAACCAGTTTTTCGGTATCAGTGGACTTCAAAACGTGGACATCTGCAAAAATCTCGAGGTCGAAAATTTTCATCATCACAATACTTCCTTATACTACGTATAAGAAAGTAAAAAGCAAACTACACTGTTCACTATTATTATTTTATTTCAATGTTGGAAAGGATAAGAAATGATATTTAAAAAATAATGGCTAGAGTATTTAAAAACATTTAAAAGGAGAATCTAACGTAACATATGCAATACATTTAGCGAAGAGTATGATGAAATTTCAAGTGAAACGTATACACTGTCTAGAGACTCTATTAAAATTAAAATAAAATTATTACTCCCAATAAATAAATAAATTTATATTTAAAGAGTTTTATTTTTCTGGATTGTCTTCGTATGACTATATCTTCGTCAATAAAAAAGGCAGCAACTTCCGGTTTTCATCATTCTCTTCAGTTTTTTATGTGCTTCAATATTACGATATTAAAAATATACCGTTCCATTTGAAATTTTAAAGAAAAAACTTGAAATATACATACATTGAGAACAGCGCCCCCTGTTATTTTCTTTGACAACCACGTAACTTCGTGCTACATATCCTTCAGTTCTTTGTAAAATTCTCTATCTAATGAGCCCAGAACCATTAAAATCGGTTGGGGCAAACCGAAGTTATACCTACTTTTGTACGCAGACATGCCCCCCTCCACTCTCCCCTTCGTATGGGAGTTAGATCAAAAACTTTCAAATGAAAGTTATATAAACACGTCTAAAAATTTTGCTAGTAGGTTTTTTAATCTGTCTTAATCTAGAATTTAATGAAAAGTTATCGAATTTTTAATTCATCTTGAGAATTGCGCCCCCTTGCGATCATTTTGGAATCTTAAAAATATTTTTATTGTAATTCCCGTCATCCATTTTACTGTCAAGATTTTTTCCGCGAGCTTATACGATAAACGGTTGCCGAGATATGGCCGGTAGCCGAGCTTAAACAGACACCCGGTATATATATATATATATATATTTAAATAAGTATTATATTAATAATACTATTATTTCTTGGCCTTTATTATATTCGTGTGTTATCATAAATCTTACTGATAGGGCAATTAAGTTAACAAGCCCAAATTTTAGAAAAGAAGTTCTAGAAAACATTACCATAACTTTAGCAAATAATAATTATCCAATAAATTTAATTAAAAGTATCATTAAAAAAAGAACTTATAAATTTTACAACCAACAACAAAACAACAATCAAAATGTAAATAATAGTCAAATTAAATATTTATCTATCCCATATGTACCAAAATTATCAGAACAATTAACTAAAATGTTTAGTAAATTTAATATTAAAGTAGCACATACAAATTATAATAATTTAAAGTTTATCAATACTAATATTAAATCTAAAACTCCTTTTTTAAAGAAAACCCACACTGTTTATAGTATTCCTTGTAATAATTGTAACAAAATTTACATTGGACAATCTATGCAATATTTAGAAGAAAGAATTAAAGGTCATAAATATTGCAAAAATTCAACGGCTTTAAAAAAACATTGTCAACAATTTAAACATAATTTCAATTTTGATAACACTAAAATTCTAAATATTGAAATTAACAATAAATCTCGATCAATATTAGAACTCATCCAAATTAAGAAAAATGAATCAGTTTGTGTGAATGACCGAAGTGAAATTAATGCACTTTCAAAAATTTATTTTTCATTACTTACATAAACAAATATTTCCCCTCTATATTTTCAAAAATCAGTTCTTTTAGTGCTTATTTGATACTTGCATTGTAAAAATTTTTGTAATGACATTATTATTAGAATATGTCAGCAATGTTAATTTGTTAATCTAGAAATCATATGCTGACATTTACAATTATATTTTGATGTATGTCAAGTCTTTTGACAAAATTTTAAGAGAAACATTTTATTTATACAATTTTAACTGTTATACCTATTCTTAAGTAAGTAATCTTGTTTTGTATTAATTTTTTGAACCATTATTGTAACTTATACTTATAATTTCAGTTTTCTGAAGAAGACATTAATATTAAAAAATGTCGAAACGTTAAAACCTAGTATTTATTGCATTTCGTTAAAAAGGCCTAATACCAAGAATTTACCTACACGTATATATATATATATATATATACATATATATATATATATATTTATTTAACCGTCTACACAGACCCGATCTGCTACATACAGTAATCGTTGTCAGGCCCGCAAAGACGTTGTCAGTCCCGGTTTCGGGACTGACAACGTTTCTTGTGTTATTTCGGTCTATTATTCAATGCTTATGATAAAAAATGATATTTCAAAAAAAAATTTTTGGGTCCGCTAACGCGGTATAATATCAACTTATATACAAGTTTAGTTCAGGGATTTTCTGGGAGAGGGCCAGGCGTATTTGTGTAAAAACTTTTACTCTTACGTTGTCAAGCCCACCATATTATACCGACGTTCCCAAGCCCTAAACTTGGCAGCTACGTAAATGACGATAAGCGAAACACTTCTAGGAATAATACTTGTAGAACTAACACATTGCCTTTCTTTTAATACTCTTCAATTGGTCGAGTAACGCAAAATATTATTTTGAGACATTTGCTTCTAGATTCTTTGAAATACTATCCTTAACTATATTTCGAATGAATTAATGATGTAGAGCAATCTACTTATTTATATTATATTATGTTTACCTATCACTTAAAATCATATTTTATATAAAACAGTGTTAGATTTTATGTCACAGCAAATATCTCGACTATTGTATTAATGGTTAGAAAATGGTAGGTATACAAGAAAATCATTAGATTATTTATTCTTAATAATGTGTCAAAATCGGCAAAAATAATTTTACATCAAATTTTTCAGGTAAAGCAAAAAAAACTTAATATTTTAAATGGATAGTAATTAGTATATATTCTACACGAACTTATCTTTACAACCGTCTACCATATGTTGTACTTAATTAATTTACCACGTAATACAATAATAAAACTGAGGCACACATTAATAGAAAATCTGTGTTGGAACCTGCATTCCCGAATTTCATCACGATTCTCTGTATCCCAGAAATGATGTTTTCTTTTGTTAGAAATGCCGTTACTATTGATGTTGATTTTTGTTAAGCCAGTTAAAAAATATTAACCTCCTATCAAAATACCTAACTCTTAAACCGGAAATCGATTTAATTTTATGTGGGATCATTTTATATTGTTTTTGGAATGGAAAGACTTATTCCAATGTCGAGTACTGCTTCACGTATTAAATTGCTAGGATGTACTTTAAAATATGCCAATACCATTACATATTCTTCATGTGCTGCACGTTAATTTCTTGGTCTTAGCATTTTAGCACTAAAACTCCGTTTCTTCCTAAATTACGTTCAATTTTTGCCAACGTGCGAGTCTGTGTACCCTTTCTGGATACAAGGTTCGATACAATGCAGAAGCTTCTCTAAGATTCCCATTGCATCTTATGTACGCTCTCAATATATCAATTTTTTTCTTTATTACAATAATCATTATCACCAATTGTGTCACAAGATGAAAATAAACAATGCTAATTTACTGTCACTTCGATACGCTAGCAATAACACGTAGTATAAGAAAGTATTGTGATGATGAAAATTTTCAACTTCCAGATTTTTGCAGATGTCAACGTTTTGAAGTCCACTGACACCGAAAATTTGGTGTTTGCAAAAATATCTCTCTCTCTCTCTCTCTCTCTCTCTCTCTCTCTCTCTCTCTCTCTCTCTCTCTCTCTCTCTCTCTCTCTCTCTCATACGTTACGAGTATAAAAGTATTTAAAACTTAATTTCCAGTACCTTCGTTATAAAAATTTTTTAAAAATTAGCACCGAAAGTAACACTTTTATCGAATAGATTTTTTTGCAATATGTCGTAAATTATGAATTCTATATATACAGTGAGGACGCCCGGGTTGGAATAAATTCATTTAAAATTATTGGTTTTGTTTTATGGAAAAACGCGGGGATAGGTCGATTTTTATTTTTAGCTGCGGTTTTTCTGATGGTAAATTGATGTACAAAGGTGGTCCAAAAATAAGTTACGACCATCAATTTTTTTTTCAAATGGAAACATATGTTTTTTATTTAATTTATTAATTCTGCATCGAGTTCTAAGTATATTTCATGTACAATGTCCTATACCCAAACTCAACAGTTATCGAGAAATTATAACCGAAATACAACAAATTAAGCCGCAAACGTTAACTACAGTGTTATGATAAACTGATCTTCGGCTTGCCTATTGTTAGGAAGTTAGTAGTCAACAGTATGAACATTTAATTTGACTTGTTTTTCTGTTTTTTTTTAATAAATCGGTCGTTTTCAGACAAGAAAGTGAAATAAATTTTGTAGGATACGCTCTCAGTTATTGATATGTTCAATTGTAAATTTCTCGATAACTGTTGAGTTTGGGTATAGGACATGGTACATGAAACATACTTAGAATTAGATGCCGAATTAATAAATTAAATAAAAAACATATGTTTCCATTTGAAAAAAAGAATTGATGGTCGTAACTTATTTTTGGACCACCATTTGTACAGTTTTGTGCAATAAATTGGCGTACACGTCTTATTGCTAATTTTGACATTATTTTGTCATTGTGAAAATGGCTTAAGTTAAGTTGACAAATGGAATTATAGCGTCAATTCAATTTGTCATACATGACAGGTATTCAAACAAAAGTCATATTTACATAAGCGTATATTAAGTGTACGCCAATTTATTGCACAGAACTGTACATCAATTTACCATCAGAAAAACCGCAGCTAAAAATAAAAATCGACCTATCCCAGCGTTTTTCCATAAAACAAAACCAAAAATTTTAAATGAATTTATTCCAACCCCCGCGTCCTCACTGTATATTTATCAAGTCTACAAAAGTATTTAGAGCTGGATTTGGAATATTTGTTTGTATTAATGAAATTTCAAAATTTGAACCGGAAGTAACACTTTTACTCTTAGCGAGTAGCATTTTCTTTTAAATATCTCGCAAAGTATGCATTCTGCGGAGATTTATTAAGAGAACAGAAGTAGGTACTTATACCAGGATTTTGAATAATTTTTACATAAAAAAATTCTTAAAATTTGGACTTGAAGTAACACACTTACTCACAGGTTTATGTTTCTGAGATAAAAGTATTTAAAACAATTTAGAACAATTTTAATAGTTTGAAACGCTCATACGTATAAGAAAGCCGTGAGGTGGCCACACCTCATTAGTTAAACTGTTTAGGTTGTTAACACGCTCAGTTAGTTATTCTATTACGCTGTAAATAAATGAAACAAGTATAACATGTGATATACTGTTGTAAAGATAAATTCTTGTAGTTTCAGAATATGCAATAATACTGGGTATGTTCCATTTAAAATATGAAATTTTTTTTTTTAGTATTTGATGTTCAATAGTTTTTCCGATTTTGACACATTATTAAAAAATTATCCAACTTTCTTATACGTAATTCCTCAATCATTCATACAATAGCCGCGATATTTGGTGTGACACATAAAATCTAACACACTGATTAAGCAATACATTTTAATATTTAAAAATGCCCTTTAAACAAAGTAAAAGAAAACATTGTGTAGTTTATTTATAAGCGCAAGATTATTTAAGAATGTCAACATGGCTAATATAGTATAGCAGTTATAGTATTACTTAACAAAAATAGAGAACTTTTATGTATGGTTGAAATAAGGAATTCTACGTTCAACACGGTCAGACCTTCTTGTAATCAAAAGAAATAGTATAATCATTAAGGTTTGAAAATTTTATCAACGAATTTTATTTATTTATTTAATCATTTAATACCCAACAGATACATCTAATTACAGGGTAATATATACAAAAATTAACAGTGACTTAAAATAATAATTCACAATACGATGCACAGAATAATAAAAAACAGAAAACAATACGGCATACAAAAATACAGAATACATTAAAAAAACAAAAAAAAAACAGCATAAATATATTAATGTATCATCACCTCCCCAAGAATGGGTCAGCGCACAAAAGGTAGAACTATATTATTATAATGGACTAATTATTTAAAATCGAAACTTTTCCATCTCGTCTTTGCTGACAGATGCTTTAAATAAATAGAAAGCAAGGCTTTTTACTAATGAACTAAATATATTATATGTTTGAATCCAAGAGTTGAAATTGCATATATGTATAACTTCTGTAGATAAGCGAATTACTCCCTTGTAGTGTAAATGCTGACCTTTTCATACCTATTACTGTTATAATAGCTATCTATCTATTTTGTCTACCTCATTCTCCACTAAATTTTTTAATTGTCAAACGACAACTATGATTACTCCTGAATGTGGATACTTTTGATTTTTAGAGTACCTAAATAACACGTTGTTTGACCAGTGTGGCATACCTACTGGCCGGCCAGTGAGTTAATGGCGTATTTAGTAATAAAGACTCTAATAATAACAATAGTATATTAAATTCACCCAATTCGAAATACTTTATTGCTTGACACTTTTTTTTTCTTTTTTTATTCAGCTAGTGAATTTGACGGATTTCAATCATCGACTTAATATTATAACGTAATTTCAGATTTGTTCAAAGTTGCTTCTTTTCAAAAGTATGATTTTTTAAATACGTAATCATTAGCATACAAACTATTGTTGTAATGGGAGTTAATTAATTAAATATTTGAATAAATGCTTTTACTAATCCCTAACATTGATTATATAAAATGAAAACAGAAAGCAAGCAAATCTCTTAGTTTTGATAAATCAGCTGTTCTACCAAGGTTATTAAAGAGACCCGGACTTGTTTCTTCTTTCTCAACTAATAAATAAGAATTTTATTATATATACAAAGCAACAACTATCGCCGACCTAAGTTGTTTTGTATTGCTTGTTATGTTATCAAATAAATTATTTTCGTCTACTAATATAATACTTTATTTACGTATAACTACATGGGTATCGGTTACATGGTGTAAGTGGAAGAGATTGTGTCCCATTCAGATGGCACAATTAATTTGATCTCTGACGGATTATTTAAGTATAATTAGTTACAGGTATATTTTTCGAATAATATATCTCTGTTTACAATTACTATAGTTGGTCTTAAAGTAGTCTGCAGTAAATAATTCCAAGATTATTTGAAGAATATTAATTTAGAATTGCGACTCTTCTAATCTCAGCCAAATAAACTAATATATTGAAATAATAAAAGTAATAGAATTGAAGAATATACAGGGTTAGTAAAAAGTCCCGGAACGGTCGAATAACTTTGTTATTTGAAAATTATGATTTCTGAAATTTGGTATGGGGGTATAGTTAATATAAATGCATTTTATGCAATACAGTTAATATTTTTTTCACTTCCGGTTTAATCGGCAATACGTCCAACTTTTTTTTTTTTAAATGGAATGCCCAGATTTTTTTAACACTTTTGAATGCAAAATAAAAAACTACGTTCAGTATTAATAAGTATTAAGATGTTTATTTTTATTCAAAAGAAAACAGTTAAAAAATTAAAAAAGTGTCCTAATACAGAAAAATCAGGATACCTGTCTATTCAGGTTGCAATTACAATAATTGTTCAAAATGCTCTCCATTTACAATTTGACAAAAATGTAAACGGTCAGTAAAATTTCTTATTGAATTTTGTATTTGTTCTGGAGTGATGCGATTGGCTTCTTGAACTATTCTCTCTTCCAATTGTTCAAGATTATGGGGACGATTTTTGTACACTTGACATTTCAAGTGACCCCAAAAGAAAAAATCTAATGGCGAGAGATCTGGCGAACGTGCTGGCCATTCGATTGCTCCTCTACGTCCGATCCAATGTCCTGGAAAAATTTCATTCAAATAATCGCTGACATTATGGGCAAAATGGGGGGGAGCTCCATCTAGTTGAAACCAAACATGTGCATTAGGGTGATCACCTATGTTTGCATTTGGAAAGAGGGCCGCAAGTGCTGGAACAACCTCATTTCGCAATAAATTTAAGTAGACGTTGCCAGTTAAATTTCCTCTTATAAAAAATGGTCCTATGATGTTGTTTCCAACAAGACCAGCCCAGACATTCACCTTTTGAGGACGCTGTGTATGGACTTCTTCAATCCAATGCGGATTTTCAATTGACCAGTAGCGACAATTATGTCTGTTCACAGTGCCGTTGAGACAAAACGTTGCCTCATCTGAAAAAATCATGTGATCTGAAACATTAGGCTGCTGCTCGATCAATTCCGTCATTGTTTCGCAAAATTGTAGTCTACGATCTGGATCATCTTCAGTTAACTCATGGACGGAATACATTTTATAGGCTTTCATTCTTGCTGATTTAAGAATATTATGAGCAGATTTTTGAGAGATCTCATGAATTTGACCTAATTCTGTTGTGGACACGTGATGATTTTCTTCCACTGTAAGTAACACATTCAAACTAGTTTCTTCATCTGTTACTGTTAATGGACGTCCCCTTCTAGGTAAATCCTTCACCTGACGAAAGACTTCAAACTTTTGAATTGTTCGGCATACCTCACTTTTACTAATGTGACGATCCGGATAAACAGTATTAAACAAAATACGAACCTCTTCAAAAGAACGTTGACGATCACCGTACCAACGCATCATTAATATCTTTTTTTAATTGTTCTAAATTTAGTGCGCGTGACAATTTGATTGATCACAAATTTATTTCTATACAAAATTTTATGAATGTTTTAAACTTACAGCAATATAATAATGTGCTAAACTCTGATAATAAGTTATTAGACTTAGTCCTGACTAACATTAATTCACTGGTTACTGTTGCAAATGATAAATTACCATTAGTACCTGAAGATAGATACCATCCAGCCTTAAACATTACTTTAAGTGTATACGTTGATAATCATACAAAGAATTTTCCTTCGAATAACAATGTAAGGTACAATTTCCGTAAGGCTGACTTTGAACGTATCTTTAGTGAACTGGCTCATAGTGACTGGTCCTATTTAAACTCTTGTATCAACGTTAATATGGCAGTATCTTACTTCTATTCCAGAATTTATTCTATCATAGATAAACATGTACCCAAAGTCACTACAACTTCCCGTAAATATCCCGTGTGGTACAATAAAGCGCTAATAAAGTTGCTAAAGTTAAAAGAATATTACTATAAAAGGTGGAGGACCTCAGGCTCTGATAATGACTATGGGGAGTTCCAAAGAGTACGCGCTCTGGTTAAGAAGGACACTAAGGGTGCATATCAAGTTTATTTGTCTTCTGTTGAGAATGAAATTTCAAGCGATCCCAAATCGTTCTGGGGTTATATAAGCAGTAGGACTGGCAGGTCTAGAATTCCGGGTTGCATGAAAAATGGTGGCGATGATGACATTACAGATCCACATCAGATTGTTGAGGCCTTCGCAAAAAACTTCTCTGATGTTTATCAACCTCGTTGTATGTCGCCTGTCTTGAGTGTTCCAGAGGTCTCCAACTGTTTCTACGTAAACCCGTTTCACATTGATGAAGTTAAAATTTCTTTGAAAAGGATTAGGATGGATTTGGTCACTGGTCACGATGGGATTCCTAACTTATTTATACGGAGATATGCATCACTCTTAATCGAACCTTTATGCGCAATCTTCAATTTATCTCTTCGTACATCAACATTTCCTGAAGTCTGGAAATTGAGTAAGATCAATCCTGTATTTAAAAAGGGAAATAAAAGTGATATGTCCAATTATAGGCCTATTAACATTCTGTCTACGTGCTCTAAGGTATTTGAGCATTTGCTGTGTAACAAGATATACAGCTGCGTAAGACCTTACATCTCTACAGTACAACATGGTTTTATGACAGGAAGGTCTACATTGTCTAATTTGGCTGAAATTACTCAATATCTAAGTACATCAATGGACAAAAGGCAACAGGTGGATGTCTTGTACACTGACTTCGCTAAGGCATTCGACACCATTGACCATAATATACTACTGCTCAAACTGGGTTCTATCGGTTTCTCAGCTTCTCTTACCGATTTAATCGCCTCATATCTTGAGAACAGATCGAGTTATGTGCACTATAATGGTTACAGTTCGGACGTATTTACGATCACGTCGGGGGTACCTCAGGGATCCAATCTGGGGCCCTTATTATTCAATGTGTACATGAATGATCTATTAAGTAGATTGGATTGCGGGGTACTTGCCTACGCAGATGATTTGAAAATATTCTCGAAAATCAAGGACTTGTCCGACTGCCATCACTTACAAAGAAACCTTTCAATTATTAACAACTGGTGTCAGGAAAACAAAATTAAGCTGAGTATTAATAAATGTGCAGTTGTGACATTCACAAAAATTAACAAACCGGTCTTATTTAACTATTCTGTGGACTCAGTAATCATAGCTAGGCAGACCAACATTAAAGATCTGGGTGTGTTATTTGACTCCCGTTTGGACTTCACTAGCCACATACAATCTATTTGTTCTTCTGCTTCACGTACGCTTGGCTTTGTAATAAGGTCTTGTAGAGGCTTTTCGAATCTGTCAACATTTACCACCCTATATTATACACTGGTTCGTCCAAAATTGGAGTACGCATCAATAATATGGTACCCTTGTTACGTGTACCAGCAACTTGCTTTGGAGAGAGTGCAGAAGAGATTTCTAAAATATGTATCTTTTAGACTGAGCGGCGTTTACTCCCCACGTGGTACTGATTATGATGCACTCTTAAATACCCATAATTTTATAAGCTTAACTTCAAGGAGGCAGATAGCCAGTGCCGGGTACTTAAGAAAATTAATCAATAATGAAATTGACTCGCCCTGCCTTCTATCGGCCGTGGACTTTTTGGTGCCAACGTATGCAACGCGTTCGACTGATTCGTTTTTAGTTGCCAGAGCTCGAACGAATGTGATGGTTACAGCACCGCTAACTCACATGACAAGAAACGCGAATATTTTATATTCTGATCCATTCCTTATATGATCCTTGCGTGCTGCCATGAAAATGTCAGTAATTGCACTCAATTATTGTGTAATGTATTTTGATATATATACTAATATAATACTTTGTTTTTTTTTTTTTGTTAATGGAAATATGCCGATATTTTTGTTTGCATTGTACTAAATTTTAATTTTTGTCCTGTAAATGGATTTTGTCTGTTGGACAATAAAGTTTATTATTATTATTATTATTATTATTATTATTATTATTATCTCAATTCGTTCTGATTCAGTAAGTTTTACTGCCATTTTCTAATGTGTCAATGTCAAAAATAAGTAAATTTATAGCGATGCAAAAGTTAAAACGCTTTTAAAATTGTCAAATGTGACGGCAAAAAGAATGCAAACACTAAACAACAATTTTTTTCAAAGGTACCTTGATTTTTCTGTATTAGGACACTTTTTTAATTTTTTAACTGTTTTCTTGTGAATAAAAATAAACATCTTAATACTTCCTGAACGTAGTTTTTTATTTTGCATTCAAAAGTGTTAAAAAAATCTGGGCGTTCCATTTAAAAAAAAAGTTGGACGTATTGCCGATTAAACCGGAAGTGAAAAAAATATTAACTGTATTGCATAAAATGCATTTATATTAACTATAACCCCATACCAAATTTCAGAAATCATAATTTTCAAATAACAAAGTTATTCGACCGTTCCGGGACATTTTACTAACGCTGTATTAGAATACTCGAAAAAACACTAATGGAAGATATACACATTTCTTTACCTTTTGTTTGATATATTTAAAAGAATATAGATATCTAAAGAAAGTGAAACAACCAAAAATAACGGCAAATATCTAAATTACCTTTAACACAATTTATTTTAAAATATTGTATTTTAAAATCTTACTTTTCCCTTACTCTTAAAACATCTTAAATAAATTTAAGCTGAATTTCATAGCACGAGCGGGACTATCAAATTACGTTGTTTATGTAGTATACTTGGCAATGCTGTCGGGAATGACAAGGTCTGATAAATGTTGCTTTTTTACACACTGGGACTCGAAAGACGGTAGAATCGCTGGGTTTAAAAGCGTCGATTGAATGACAACTCGTGTGTTATACACTGGGATTGACTTGGTAGCATGAATATAGCGGGCCTGGTTACGTCGGTTGAATAAATATATATATATTTTAATATATATACATATATATATATATATATATATATATATATATACATGGAGTACAAGATAGCATCTACACGTGTAAAAATTGCGGTAAAGTTAGCATCCGCGACAAGTTCGCGTCCGATATACGGACGCTAGCTTGTCCCCTATGAAAAATTTTATTACTGAGTTACTTACACCTATATCTACTAAATAAACTTAAAATTGGCCGGACGTCAATTTTAACCCTATCTCTATATTTCTATACACTTTAGTTCTCGTGCATATAGGTCAGAGGGCGAATTTGTATATACTGCAGAATAACTCTTATGTATATAGCGCACATGTTGCCATCCTAGGTATTTAAAATGCGGGGAATTCCCGAATCTCTATTTTATTTAACCGTGAGGAACCGCTAATATCTGTATGTTTAGGGACTCATTCAAAGAAGTAATGTTGAAGGTCGGTTTGCAAATTGAATCAGTTTCGCAATTGCCATAAAAATGTCTCCTTGTTTGATTTTAAAAAAAAATAATGTTGGATGGAGTAGGTCGTAATTATGACATATGAATATATTTTATAAGATATAAATAAATCCAGTTGAAATACTTTCAGTAACTTCGTGTTTAAATCTCTCTAAATAAAATTAATATGCAATGCTATATGTTAAATCACATCACCCTTTGTTTTTAAAGGTACACTATAATTCGATTTTGTTTTTAATTTGTGATATCATTTCTTTTTTATCTTCTATCACAGCGTAGCGATAAAATCCATTAATGGTATCAAAGAGTGTAGATAACTAAAAATTGTAATACAAAAATTAAGGTAATTAATTAGATAATCAGAAGCTCTACAATTTAAAAATATCTTTATTTAAACAAATTGTTTAAATAACTTGGGGCGCATATTCTAAAAATACTTCAAGCTCTGACGCACTTCCGCTTTCAACGGAAATGCATGAAATTTAATTTTTTTAAATGACTCACTATATATTTTTGGATTTTCTAGTACTGTTTTAAATTGCCTATTTAACTATTTTTTCTTTTTCAAAATTGAGCCATTAGTTTTTGAGTTATTATTTTTTTTTTGGAAACTTTTGACAAAAACACGTCTTCAGAAAAAAAAACATTTCTTCATTGTTTTTAAAAGTAAAAACATTAATTTTGGTGGTGCTTGCAGCAAAGAAAATACTGCATCATTTGGTATAAGTTGCACTCGACAATATCTCAAAAATTTTTGTTTCTTTAAAGCCTACTTCCTGAAATTTTCACATAACAAAAACTTTTTTTTTTTTAAATGGAATACCCGGTATTTTATTGCGGCATTGTGTTCCTTTTTTATTCTCTTTCATTTTTGTTAACAATGCCCTATACATATCTTTTGTAATTTCTGAGATAATCACTATAGGAGCAATTAGCTGTCAAATAAAGAACTAGGAGCGCTGTTGTTCTATGCACCAAAATATTCGTTCAACCAATGGAAGCCAGACTTCCTTAGTAAACTATCAAACAAAGTAAATGTTAAATCCAACTATCCGAAAAGTAATAATTTTATAGAATGAAGAGCATCGCATTCAAATTTTTTAATTCCGGCAATGTCCAGTTGCAGTATTTAATTTTTGACACTGTTGGTTAACATCGAAATAAAATAAAGGTTATGTTTACTGACATATTTGAAGATAATTTCAAAAAGTTTTGAAAATCCGTCCGTAGATAGCGAAGATACTCTCCTCCATTAACATGTTCATCAAGGAAATAAGGTCCAATTATGTAACTACCCACTATTCCTTCCCACAGTTTTAATGACCAACGATTTTGAAAGTTTACAGGTGTCATAAAGTGGGGGTTTTTATGTGTTATAATAACGGAAATTGTGACGATGAATATATTCACTTTAATAGAAGGTGGCTTCGTTGGTAAACAACAAAAAATTGAGAAAGCCAGGATTGCCAATTGACAAAAATGTAAGCGATTCTGAAAATTTCTTTCATCTAACCTTGTGTATGAATATGCTACGGGTGAATTTCATATTTCCTAATTATTCTTGATTCTCAAATTTGACTTACAACTAACTGACGACTAATTCTCGTAGTACTAGTATGGGGGTGTTCGACTACACTCGCAAGTACCATAAACGTCTTATCCTCACCAGTTATTGCTTTTTCCGCTCGTTCTTTCATATTCAATAATTTCTGTTCACCCAAACCGTCCCTTTATACTTTCGAAGGTTTCTGACTTCGGTTGACTTCTACCAGGGATCGCTGTGCATAAAGTCTGGATGCTAGCAAAGAGATTCTTTCAGATTCACCCAAATCGTCAATCATATCTATTAACCCTTCATAAGAATAATTCGTTTGGATGATATCTAATAGCGATGCTTTTATAAGTTTGAAATAAATGTATACCTACTTTCTTTAACAGTTGACGCATTCCAGCTTTTATTGGACGAATATTTGGGTGCATAGAACAGCGCCCATAGTTCTTTAATTGACCGCTTATTGCTCCTATAGTGATTATTTCAAAAATTACAAAAGATAGGAATAGGACATTGTTAACAAAAATGAAAGGGAATAAAAAAGGGAACAAAATGCCTCAATAAAATACTGGGTGTTCCATTTAAAAAAAATAAGTTTTTGGTGTGTGAAAATTTCAGGAAGTAGGCTTTGAAAAAACAAAGTTGTTTGAGGTATTGTCGAGTGCAACTTTACCTAATGATGCAGAATTTTCTTCGCTACAAGCGCCACTAAAGTTAATGTTTTTGCTTTTAAAAACAATCTGAAAATTATTTTTTTCTGACCACGTGTTTTGGTCATATATTTTCTAAACAAATTAATAACTGAAAAACTATTGACTCAATTTTGAAAAAGAATAAACAATTGAACAGACAGTTTAAAGCAGTACTAGAAAATCCAAAAATATGTAGGGTGTCTTTAAAAAAAATGAAGTTCCGTGCATTTCCGGTGAAACCGGAAGTGCGTCAGAACTTAAAGTATTTTTGCAATATGCGCCACAAGCAACCATGGATCTTTCACCAGTTTTCTTTTATTTAAAACACAAAAGAGCAATCGAAGAAGCGGCTACTAATGACACCCTGTATATAATTTAGGTGTTTCTCAAAAGCCCCATTTTATGCAGTTGGATTTTTTATTTAATTTATTTTATTCCGCTTTTAAATTTAATTTAAAATTCAAATTTCTTAAAATTAAAATCTCGAATATGTGACTGAATTGTCCCGCTCGATAGAAAAATATTAAATTTAGATGTGCCTAATAACTTCAAGCTTTAAAATACGCAGTGACAAATATAGCAATGTATCGCTTTGATAGCGCCATGAATTACAGCCATTGTTTGATGTTGTGTATTTTTATCGGGGATTCCCCATTTGCAAGCGGGCGTTACTTTGAGCGTAATGTAGACCGGATGTCAGTTTGTATTTTTTCTGTATGTAAAAAATACAAACTGACATCCGGTGTACATTACGCTCAAAGTAACGCCCGCTTGAAAATGGGGAACCACCGATATAAATACACAACATCAAACAGTGGGTGTAATTCATGGCGCTATCAAAGCGATACATTGCTATATTTGTTACTGCGTATTTTAAAGCTTGGAGTTTACTCACATCTAAATATTTAATATTTTTCTATCGGGCGGGACAATTCAGTTACATATTCGAGATTTTTATTTTAAGAACATTGAATTTTAAATTAAATTTAAAAGTGGAATAAAATAAATTAAATAAAAAATCCAACTGTTTAAAATGGGGCTTGTGAGAACACCGAAATTATATACAGGGTGAGTCATTAGTAGCCGCTTCTTCGATTGCTCTATTGTGTTTTAAATAAAAGAAAACTGATGAAAGATCTATGGTTGCTTGTGGCGCATAAAAATAAAAAAAATACTTACTCTGACGCACTTCCAGTTTCACCGGAAATGCGCGGAACTTAATTTTTTTTAACGACTCACCCTACATATTTTTGGAATTTCTAGTACTGCTTTAAACTGTCTGTTCAATTGTTTATTATTTTTCAAAAATTGAGTCAATAGTTTTTCAGGTATTATTTCTTTTTGAAAATATATGACCAAAACACTTGGTCAGAAAAAAATCATTTTCACATTGTTTTTAAAAGTAAACACATTAACTTTGGTGGTGCTTGTAGCCAAGAAAATTCTGCATCATTTGGTATAAGTTGCACTCGACAATTTTTCAAAGCCTACTTCCTGAAATTTTCACATACCAAAAACTTATTTTGTTTCTTTTTTTATTCTCTTTTATTTTTGTTGACAATGTCCTATACCTATCTTTTGTAATTTCTGAGATAATCACTTTTAAAGCAATTAGCGGTCAATTAAAGAACTACGATCGCTGTTGTTCTATGCACCAAAATATTCGTTCAACCAATGGAAGGCAGGAATGGGGCCCGACTTCCTTAGTCAACTGTCAAACAAAGTAAATGTTAAATCCAACTATCCCAAAAGTAACAATTTTACAGAATGAATAGCATCGCATTTTAATTTTTTAATTCTGGCAATGTTGGTTAATAACGAAATGAAATAAAGGTTATGTTTACTGACATATTTGAAGATATCTTCAAAACGTTTTGAAAATTCGTCCGTAGATAGCGAAGATCTTCTCTTCCATTAACATTTTCATCAAAGACATAGGGTCCAATTATGTAACTACCCACTATTCCTCCCCACACATTTAATGACCAACGATTTTGAAAGTTTGCAGGTGTGATAAAGTGAGGGTTTTTATGTGTTATAACGAAACTTGTGACGATAAACGTATTCACTGTAATAGAAGGTAGCTTCGTCGATAAACAACAAAAAATTGAGAAACCAGGATAATTTATCTGCTGTCCATTGACAAAAGTGTAAGCGATTCTGAAAATGTCTTTCATCTAACCCTGTGTATAAATATGCTACGGATGAATTACATATTTCCTAATTATTCTGGATTCTCAAATTTGACTTAATCTAACTGACGACAAATTTTCGTAGTACTAGTATGCGGGTGTACGACTACACTCGCAAGAGTCGTAAGTACCATAAACGTCTTACCCTCATCAGTTATTGGTTTTCCGCACTTTTGTTCATATTCAGTACATTCTGTTCACTCAAACCGTTCCTTTATACTTTCAAAGGTTTCTGGCTTCGGTTGACTTCTACCAGGGATCGCTGTGCATAAAGTCTGGATGCTCGGAGAGACTTTCTTTAACAGTTGACTCAGACGATCATATAGTGATTATCTCAGAAATTACAAAAGATAGGTATAGGTCATTGTTAACAAAAATGAAAGAGAATAAAAAAGGGAACAAAATGCCTCAATAAAATACTGGGTGTTCCATTAAAAAAAATAAGTTTTTGGTATGTGAAAATTACAGGAAGTAGGCTTTAAAAAACAAAATTTTATGAGATATTGTCGAGTGCAACTTATACCTAATGATGCAGTATTTTCAATGAAAAAATGCTTTTTTCTGAAGACGTGTTTTTGTCAAAAAATTCTAAAAAAAATTAATAACTCAAAAACTATTGGCTCAATTTTGAAAAAGAGAAAACAGTTGATTAGGCAATTTAAAGCAGTACTAGAAAATCCAAAAATATATAAAAATTAAATTAAATTTCATGCATTTCCGTTGAAACCGGAAGTGCGTCAGAGCTTGAAGTATTTTTAGAATATGCGGTCCACGCAACCATGAATCTTCCACTAATTGTTTTTTCTTTTATTTAAAACACAAAGGAGCAATCAAAGTAGCGGCTACTAATGACTCACCCTGTATATACAGGGTGTCCAGAAACTCTCCTGACAAACGACTCAGATAATTTTAAGACAATTTAACCCAATTCACCCTAGTCCGAAAATGCTTCCTAAGGGAGCTAGAGCTCTTTGAAGATGGCGCCTTGTAATTATTTTTTTTTAATATCTCCCGGAAAAAAAAATAATAAATTGAATTTTAATGACGAAAAAACGAAAAATTTTCAAATCGATTTTTCTAGAAAACGGTGTATCCTACCGACTTAAAGTAAGAGTACCTTTTAGTACTAGAATACCTGAAAATTTAATAATCTAGTGTCACAAATGCTTAAAAGTTAAAGACAAAAAAGTTATGCGTTAAAATAACCGTTAACCTACCCAAAACGGACGCCTATGACCGGTACTAGAAATTCGCAATTGATGGAATCGATTCATCTCTAGAGGATAAATAGCATACCAGTTTTTGTTTTTCTAAATAGAAGCGTTCGGGAGATATTAAAAAAAAACTAATTACAAGGCGCCATCTTCAAAGAGCTCTAGCTCCCTTAGGAAGCATATTCGGACTAGGGTGAACTGGGTTAAATTGTCTTAAAATTATCTGAGGAATCTCCAGTCTTCGTTTGTCAGGAGAGTTTCTGGACACCCTGTATATTAATCAAGTCATTTAAAGTTCCATTTCAAAGGTATACAGAAGACGAAGGTGATACTTTTGAACATTTATTAGGTTTATTTATCATTCCTTACTTTAAATGTATTGTTATGTATGAGCCTTCGTCGTTAATCGTTATTTCATAGCAATTATCAAAATTTTTACAATTTTTTACCATACATTAGAAATAGTTGCAAATCGACTTATGTAAATTCAGTCAGTTTAATCGGCTCTTAAAAGCTCATAAAATGTAAAAAATGCATAGCATTTCGCCATTGTTAAACAATTTGTTTAAATAAAGATATTTTTAAATTGTAGAGCTTCTGATTACCTAATTAATCACCTTAATTTTTGTATTACAATTTTTAGCTATCTACACTCTTTGATACCATTAATGGATTCTATCGCTACTCTGTGATAGAAGGTCTATAAACACAAATTAAAAACAAAATCGGAATTATAGTGTACCTTTAAAAACAAAGGGTGATGTGATTTAACATATAGCATTGCATATTAATTTTATTTTGAAAGAGTTAAACACGAAGTTACTGAAAGTATTTGAACTGCATTTATTTATATCTTATAAACTATATTCATATGTCATAATTACAACCTACTCCATCCAACATTATTTTTTTAAAAATCAAACAAGAAGACATTTTTATGGCAACTGCGAAACTCATTCAATTTGCAAACCGACCTTCAACACTACTTCTTTGAATGAGTACCTAAACATACAGATATTAGCGGTTCCTCACGGTTAAATAAGTAGAGATTCGGGAATTCCCCGCATTTTAAATACCTAGGATGCCAACATGTGCGCTATATACATAAGAGTTATTCTGCAGTATATACAAATTCGCCCTCTGACCTATATGCACGAGAACTAAAGTGTATAGAAATATAGAGATAGGGTTAAAATTGACGTCCGGCCAATTTTAAGTTTATTTGGTAGATATAGGTGTAAGTAACTCAGTAATAAAATTTTTCATAGGAAACAAGTTAGCGTCCGTATATCGGACGCGAACTTGTCGCGGATGCTAACTTTACCGCAATTTTTACACGTGCAGATGCTATCTTGTACTCCATGTATATATATTAAAATTCTTTGCCAAATATACAAATGTATTGAAAAAATGAATATCTTCTTGGTAGTGGTGGCAAATGATGAGAAAAAGTAATAACAATATGACAACTGGTTGTCATTTAGAATACATTGACAATTGTAGAATGTAAATCAAATATGTATGAATGAAAATGTAAACAATAAGCATAGGACAATCGGTATTACTTATGCAGTTCCATTAAAAGGTTTAGATCTACCTTAAACTGTTCAAAAATAATAACAATGCAACTATGTAATTAAAAGAATTACGAGTAGAGCTGTTGGTTGGTATAATGACAATATAGAATGTAAAATCAGTCGTGTATAAATGAAAATGTAAGCAAATAAGCATAGGACAACCGGTATTACTTATGCAGTCCCATCAAATGGTTTAGGTTTACCTAGACATGTACATTTGATAGAAAATACACAAATAAACGACGCAACTATGTATGTGTTAAGATGTGTTTGTAGCAACAGACATATATGTTTCTACCTTGTTTGGTTTTGTCAGTGCAGCAAAACGAGGAAGGTGTATGTTAAAGCACTAAATATCTGTTGATTAAAAAATGTAGTATTACCTTAAAATGTAAATACAAAAATGTCCAAGTGTTAAACAACAGTGCACTTACTTAATACTGTGTAATACCTAATTTCAACCAGGCAGTTAATAAAATATATTAAAATTCTTTGCCAAATATACAAATGTATTGAAAAAATGAATATCTTCTTGGTAGTAGTGGCAAATGATGAGCAAAAGTAATAACAATATGATAACTGGTTGTCATTTAGAATACATTGACAATTGTAGAATGTAAATCAAATATGTATGAATGAAAATGTAAACAATAAGCATAGGACAATCACATTTATGTCAAATTTGTAAGAGCATCGCTATTAGTTATCATCCAAATGAATTATTCTTATGAAGAGATAATAGATATGATTGACGTGTTGGATAAATCTGAAAGAAACTCATTGCTAGCATCCAGACTGTATGCATAGCGATCCCTGGTAGAAGTCAACTGAAGCCAGAAACCTTCAACAGTATAAAGGAACGGTTCGAGTGAACAGAAAGTATTGAATATGAAAAAAAGAGCAGATTAATAACTGGTGCGGATAATAAGTTTATGGTACTTGCGAGTGTAGTCGAACACCCCCCATACTAGTACTACAAAAATTAGTCATCAGTTAGATGTAAGTCAAATTTGAGAATCCAGAATATATGTAATTCATCGGTAGCATATTCATACACAGGGTTAGATGAAAGAAATTTTCAGAATCACTTACATTACATACATAAATTAACCTGACTTTCACAATTTTGTTGTTGTTTACCAACGAAGTGGATACGTTCATCGTCACAATTATCTTATTATAACGTTATTATAACACATATAAACCCTCACTTTATTACACCTACAAAGTGTCCAAATCGTTGGGCATTAAATGTGTGAGGAGGAATAGTGTAGGTAGTTACATAATAGGACCTTATTTCCTTGATGAAAATGTTAATGAAGAGGAATTCTTCGTTTTCTAGGGCCGGATTTTCAAAACTTTTTAAAGACATGAACATTAAAATGAGAAAAACGTTTACAAGAATATGTCGAAACGTTTTACACAACATTGGTACTTCTTTGGAAAACAGAATACTCACGCGCATTGCACAAAGTTGTGGTGATATTGAACATATTCTTTAATGAAATTTGTTTTTTTTACTTTTGATTGTTGTTACGTTGCTCAATAGTTTTAGGTTATTTAAATTGCGTTATTTAGATTCATCTATACATCCACTGCGTAGGCGACAGACAGTCTCTCGAGCTATCGAGAATGAAGTGAGTGATTTCTCGTAAATTCCAGAGTCTTTGTCTACACATATAAATGTCGCCGGTGGGAAAAGGAATTCATTCATTCAGTAGTATTCGTACGGTACAAATAAATATAGTGAGCGGTACAGCTTTTATTACAGTGCAATAAATACATAAATATTCCAGATATAAGTAGTAGTAATAGAAATAAATACGTGTGTTAATTTATTCGTAGTAGTTTTAAGTGCGTTACATTTATTTTATATTTTTTATATTGTGATTAGTTTTAAGTGTGTAAATATACAGATAGTTTTAAAACATTTGCACGAGTTGTTTATTTCGAACCCGAAAACGCAATGATTTGGTGTCAGAAGTGGGATGAACAATAAGTGCAAAATAAATACATAAATATTCCAGATATAAGTAGTAGTAATAGAAATAAATACGTGTGTTAATTTATTCGTAGTAGTTTTAAGTGCGTTACATTTATTTTATATTTTTTATATTGTGATTAGTTTTAAGTGTGTAAATATACAGATAGTTTTAAAACATTTGCACGAGTTGTTTATTTCGAACCCGAAAACGCAATGATTTGGTGTCAGAAGTGGGATGAACAATAAGTGCAAAAGAAAAAATGGTTACCAAAGGTTTGGAAGAATTAAAGGTCGCCGAGCTAAAGGCAGAATTAGAAGAAAGGGACGCAGATACGTCTGGAAAAAAAATAATTCTCCAGGACCGGCCCCGTGACATTTTAATAAATGACGGTAAGGATCCCGAAAAATATTTGTTTCAAATACAGGCAGATCCAAGCTTAATAATGGAGACTTTAAAAAATGAAATTGCAAATAATTCAAAACATTTCGAGACTACTATGGGGACTCTAAAAGATGAAATTGCAAATAATTCAAAACAATTCGAGACTACTATAATGGAGACTTTAAAAGATGAAATAGCAAATAATTCAAAAGCTTTAACAAATGAAATTGCAAATAATTCAAAACATTTCGAGACTACTATGGAGACTCTAAAGGATGAGATGTTAAATAATTCAAAGATTTTGGAAAAAGCTTTAAAAAATGAAATTGCAGATAATTCAAAACAATTCGAGACTACTATGGAGACTCTAAAAGCTGAGATGTTAAATAAAATTGAAAATAATTCAAAACAATTCGAGACTACTATTGAGACCCTAAAAGAGGAGATGTTAACTTTAAAAGATAAAATTGCAAATAATTCAAAACAACTCGAGACTACTCTTAAGGAAGACATTCAGAAGAATTCATCGAGTATGAGACAGGAATTTTCTGAGGCCATCGAAGCCGTAGAACAGAAATTTGAAGAACGCATGTCCAGAATGAGGGACGAATTTAAAGTTCAGCTTCAATTGCCAGCGATGAACGACTGCAGTCCCCATGACATCTCAAGCAAAAGCCTGGAGATCTGCCAAACAGCAAAGGCAAAGGTAAAACCTCCCACCTTCGATGGAAAGATATCATGGATGACGTATCTGAAACAATTCGCATGTCCAGAATGAGGGACGAATTTAAAGTTCAGCTTCAATTGCCAGCGATGAACGACTGCAGTCCCCATGACACCTCAAGCAAAAGCCTGGAGATCTGCCAAACAGCAAAGGCAAAGGTAAAACCTCCCACCTTCGATGGAAAGACATCATGGATGACGTATCTGAAACAATTCGAAGCCGCTGCAAGAGCAAATGGATGGACGTCCACGGAGAAAGCTACTGCCCTGATTGTGTCATTAAGAGGAGAGACCTGTGATGTTCTGCAGACCTTACTTCCGGAAGAGTGTCAAGACTACCCTCAATTGATCAAGCGTCTTGAGATGAGGTATAGGCATGCACACCTGGAGCAGGTTTATCATATACAATTGAAGAATCATCTGCAGAAAAGGGGTGAAAGCCTCCAAGAATTCGAAGCGGATATCGCCCGTTTGGTTCCTCTGGCATATCCAACGGCTCCAGATAGCTTCTCGGCACAGTTGGCTGTGCAGACATTCATAGATGGTCTTCGAGATGGCGATACACAGCTAGCACTGAGGCTGGCAAGACCAAAAACCCTAATCGATGCTTTGGCACGTGATCTGGAGTTCGAAACCGCAAAGCTATTCTCTCGAAACCCTGCAAGAGTATGTTCTGTCAGAGATCTACCAGAAGCCGAAGAATCCTTAGAACAGGTAGTCCGACGATTAGTGAATCAGGTGCAACCTAAGAGAAGAACGCTCCGATGCTGGAATTATGGTGAAATGGGCCATGTTCGTAGTAAATGAGAGAAGGGGCCCAAGAAACCCGTAGCGGAGCAGCAGGAAAACCTAAAGAGAAGAGAGCGGAGGCAATCGTCGACCCAATATCGAGTCTCAAAAGCAATAGCGCGAATTGCATCTCTTAAACACCAAAACGCTGATACTCTTTCAAGGAGACCATGTCTAGAAGACCGGGTAGAAGAAAAATCGGCCAACGTACTTAGAACTACCGTGGTTGACGAATAGTGGCGACCTGACAATTTGAAGATCGATCAGAAAGCTGATGAAGACCTTGGTTCCTTGATGGTTTGGAAAGGTACTGGTGACAGACCGGCGTGGCAAGAAGTAGCTCCTCGTTCACAGGGACTGAAATCCTACTGAGCTCAATGGGACATTCTGAAGGTGGAGAATGGTCTACTCAAGCGTGTTGTGGAGAACCCAGATGGAGAAGGGCAAAGGATACAGGTGGTCATCCTTAAGAAAAGGATAGCTGATTTACTGCAACAGCTCCACAAGGACAGGTCCGCAGGACACTGCGGCGTACACAAGACACTCGAGAAAGTGCACCAACAATTTTATTGGGTGAATTGCACACGAGATGTAAGGAATGGTGCCGAAAATGTGCAACTTATGCCACCAGCAATGGGCCCCAAAGACTGCTACGCTTTAACGCGTTGGCGCGAGATTGTTAAGACGCTGTAATTAAAAAAAAAAGGTGTTGAACTACAATATGAGACGCCCTGCAACGTTGGAAGCTGCCGCTGCCAGGTAAAGACCCAATCTCAGGAGTGGGAGGGCCCTAAAGATTTTAATTGCGCCACTCTATTTTAAACTTAAAAAAAAATTCGGCGTCTTCCCTATAATTGGTCGTTAAGTTCCCTTAGGAAATTAACCAGGCGGCAAATAGAGAAACCCGCCAGTTGTTATCTTCCGTTGCAGGACGTTAACTATTGTAGGTCGAAAATAAAAATAAACACACACAACCAAAAGCAAACATTAACGTAAGAATCAAACACTAGAGGTACGAAATAACTGCTTTATTTGATTTCAAATTTTGGAAGCAGACTGAATCACCCCAAGTATTACACAATATATATATATATAATATGTCGCTCTAGTAACCAGTGTAGATAATATATTATAAATACGTCGCTCTCAATAGTCAGTGCAGGCCTACATAAACCTTACAATTTATAAACAAGTCGAGCGCACAAAAAAAAAAGAATCGTAATTCGGAGAAAATTAAGTTAATTTATGATACAACTAACGCCGAACTCGTACGTCGTTAATCGTACGACAAGAAAAGAAAAACGGTAATTCAAATTATTACCAAGAATATCTTTAGCAAATCTTAATCAAACAAAATACAGGTATGGTGTGTCATTAAGTCATTAGTTATAAATTTATAACGCACTGGCAAAACTTAATTACGTAAAATACAATACTCATGTGTCCTTAATTATGACAAAAACAAAATAATAATAGGTAATCCAAATAAGTAAACTTGAATTTAACGCACTGGCAAAACTTAATTACGCAAAATACAATACTCATGCGTCCTTAATTATGACAAAAAAACATAAAAATTCAAATTATTAATAGAAATTTGTACGTTCCCACAAACGATATTAATTAAATTTAACAGTATCAAAATTATTAAAAGAAATTGTAACATCTAACAAACAATATTAAATTTCAATAGTCACCACTTCCCAATTCATCCGCTATCCCGGAAATATGGCCGCAGCGAAGATGGTTTCCGGTCGAGCACGTGGTCAGCCGGGCGATTTTGTGTGGCCTCGGACGTGAGATGCCAATCGTCACAGATGTCAGCGTTGACGATGATTAATTAGTGGCTCAGGCGTTAATACGGTCACCAGATCGGTGGAACCAGGCATAGACGACTGCTCTGATGTTTTCCAAGCGTGGAGCAATAACTTCCCTGCTTCGTCGCCTAAATATTATCCCCAAAATACAGGACTCCTTTTTAACGATACGGTACTTCCGCACTCAAACAACAATTTTAAGGAGGTATTACACTTCGGCCTTTTAAATCCCTGCTCAGAGGATGGCGTGTCAATGGTGGTGCATTTCAACCGAATGGTCCCATACCATGGACGTAACAACGGCGAAGTAACGGATGTGCGACAAATTACCAGAAAACATAGTGAGCCGACTTATGGGAATTTAATGAAAGAATATTCTGGTACCAGGAAGGCTCGTTTTGGAATTACCACGGAGAAGCAACAGGATCTTTTTACGGTACCCGGTGATTATGCTTTAACTCACTGTGTGGACCAGGACCTATGTATGCGTAGAGGGATTACCGTGGAATTCGAGGAGAGATATGGCGGGGTCAATGAACTGATCCAACAAAAGCCAAGAGTTGGTAAAACTCTGGAAATAAAGCGTGATGGTCGATCTATCTTTTACCTGGTAACATAGGAAATCTCCAACGAAAGGCCGACCTATCATGCATTGTGGAAATCCCTTGTTGATTTACGAGGACGTGCACTCAAACAAAACATAAAGAGGCTGGCAATTCCGAAACTGGGCTGCGGATTAGACCGATTGGAATGGAGAATCGTAAGACACATGCTGGAGGTGGTGTTTCGGCATACTAGTATGGAAATAGTCGTATGCAGCTATCGGCCCAATCAGCCAGTTATACAACCTAAGACGGTGGAATGCCATTTCTACAAGACAGCTGAGTGCACCCGTGGATCCCAATATCGATTCCGTCATCCGTCAACAACAAGAACATGGAATAGTGTGTTTCGGGATGAAACGCAGTTTTTAAGAAGGGGGCAATGTAACGAAACAAGCCACAGAGAAGTAAACATTGGCGCGACGCACCGTAAATAAATCATAAATCATGAGCGGTGCAGTTTTTATTTCAGTGCAATAAATAATAGTATATTATTCAACAAGCGTGTAATGATGGCTATTACCCACGAAGATGAAATTGCAACACGAGCCGTCAGGCGAGTGTTGTAACATCTGAGTGGGTAATAGCCATTATACGCGAGTTAAATACTATACTTTATCCACAACTTAAATGTTGTTCAAAAAATACGAAAGATAAAGAACAATATTTCTTTCTACAAACACTGTCAGAAGTATGACATTTTGACACGGCAAACAAAAAATGCGATTTATGTATACCGCATATTCACAACTATATATGTTTGTTCAAAAATACAAAAGATAAAGAGATAAAGGAACAACATTATTTATTAATAGTGACGTTTCTAATACACAAAAAATTAATTTTTATAATAATTATTAATCGTTACATTACAGTTGCTTAAATTCATATATAATATAAGTATATTTATGAAATGTCAAATTTGACACAACGGTGGAGTAATAAATATTATTCCATCGAAGTGTCATTATTATTCAACAGTATTTAATAATGCATGGCATTACTTGATAGAAATCGCGTATTTAATACATATATTACTTAATAGTTGTGGATAAATAAATATTAAAGATATAAATAGTAGTAATACAAATAAATACGTGTGTTAATTTATTCGTAGTAGTTTTAAGTGCGTTACATATATTTTATATCTTTTATATTGTGATTAGTTTTAAATGTGTAAATATACAGACAGTTTTAAAACATTTGCACGAATTGTTTATTTCGAACGCGAAAACGCAACACTATTTAATAAGAATTCATTGATATGCCTAGATATATGGTGTTGTACTTAAAAAAGTGAAGACATGCGCTTTTAAAATTCATTGCGTTTGAGCGATGGAAACAAAGATCATAAAATGCAACTATAATCAGATCGGAGGATGTAAACATTAAGAAACTTCAAAATTGGATTTATTTATTCTAAAAACTAGCGAAGGTACAGCTGCTTCCTCTAGGAGGGCAAAAGAACACTACGCTGAATTATATCCACTCCGAACAACCACATGAGCAATATTTTCTGAGACTTTACCGAAAATTTAGAGGCAATGAGAGTGTTTTTGCCAAAACAAGGACAAAAAGGACTTTTATAAAAAGCGAGGCCACGGAAATTGCAGTTATCGCATATTTTGAGGCCAACCGTGAGAATTCCATACTATATATTGTCAATGAATCTGATTTGAGTCACGGTACTGTGCATAGGATTCTGAAGAAACACAAATTCATTCCTGATAAGTACAAACCAGTTCAGGTTTTTTTGCCAGGGGATCCAGAGAGAAGAATGTTTTTTTGCCACCGGTATCTTAACTTTTGTCGCCAAAATGTAAACAACTTTCGTTATATTTTATGGACCGATGAATCGAATTTCTCAAATTCTGGAATGTACAATAAAAAAAATCATCATTACTGGTCAAAGGAAAATCTTCTTTTAGTAAATCCAAGACGTCCACAAGTCCGTTTCAGTTTTAATGTTTGGTGCGGTTTAATCGGTTCATGGATTGTTGGTCCTTTCTTTTATGAGGGCACTCTAACTGGTGAAAGGTACATAGAATTTTTGACTGAAATTTTGAATAATTTCTTAGACGATCTGGATCTCATAAGTAGACAGAATCTGCATTTTCAGCAGGATGGCGCACCTGCGCATAACTACAGAGGTACTCATCAACTTCTAAATACTATTTTTAACACTTCATGGATAGGAACAAATGGTCCAATTCAGTGGCCTCCCCAATCGCCAGATTTAACGCCGCTTGATATTTTTTTTATGGGGTTATTTAAAGAACCAGGTTTATAAGCAAAGGTACGAAAACGTAAACGCCCTAAAGATTGCAGTTAGTGGAAAGATAAACCAAATAGATGGTAGGACCATACTGAAGGCCGTTCGAGAAATTCGGAAGCGTGTACAAAAATGTATTGAACTACAAGGTGGTATTTTTGAACATCTTCTATGAAAAAATCAGTGATTTTTATTTTCTTTTATTGATAAGTTTATGTATAAAATAAAGTTTATAAAACTAATTTAGCTGTTTTCGTTTATTCATTATAACTCAAGTATTTTTAATCCCAGTAAAAAATTTCTTATATTTTTTGTTTAAAAATTAAAGTTCTAGCAGAAAATGATATAATATACAGGGGTTTCCATTTGAAAAAAAGATATTTTTCGGCAAAACTCGAAAACGCGTTGCTCATTTGTTTTTTTTATTCTTCCATCTTAAAGAGCGTTAAAAGTACTACAAGTTTGCTAATTTAAACAATCTTGTATCTTTAATAATAACAAAGTTACCAATGGTGAACACTTAATTTGGATTGCCCTGTATATGATGTTTCATTTTACTTTTGATCAAAATAATGAATCTATATTATTGACTTGAATTGATATAATTGTGCTTTTAGTGTCTTTTTTTTATTCAAGGACAACAACTGTACGTTTGTGATGACTTAAAGAATTCGTAATGTTGTCCACTGTGTAAAATGTACTTAGAAGTTGGAAAGTTCAGAAATGAATTTATATTATTGATTTGAATTGATATAATTGTACTTTTAGTGTCTTTTTTTTATTCAAGGACAACAACTGTACGTTTGTGATGACTTAAAGAATTCGTAATGTTGTTCACTGTGTAAAATGTACTTAGAAGTTGGAGAGTATATTAATACTTGGTCCTACATAACATGCAGATACTTCATTAAAAAGCTATAATCGAATTTTGCAACTTTTCTGTAGAGTTTGTGATTCCACCATAAGGAAGGTCTTTAATGAGAATATGTTTTTCAAAAAATGGGGAGATGATAAAATTTGTTCAGAAATGGTAATTTTTTCTTCATGACAACGTTGTCTTTTATTGTAGTTAACTCAAAAAAAGATTATAACTTGTCCCACTATAAAATCTAGTTCGACTGCAATGCCAAGAAATTTGGATTTTTCCCTAATTTTTCATACACGTTGTTTATTAGAGAAACATCCTGCGTTTCTACAAGGAAAACGTCAATGAGTCATAATTATTAGGATCAATCAGAATTCTAAACTAACAATTTTTTTTTAAGCGACCTACGTTCAACAATAATGGGCTTTCCACTAACTGGCTCTGGATCATCTACTTTATCGTCCATATCTACCTTAAAACAAACTTAGAACAACCTACAACAACCGTCAAATTTTCGATTTACGAAAAAAAGGTGCGCCGGCGAAAAATTGTTTTTTGCCATTTTTTCGGCCAATTATGATTCATTTTTTGAAATATTTTGGAACAATTGAGAATAAACCTAGAACAACCTGGAACAACCGTCAGAATTTAGATTTTAAATAAAAGGGGGGCTAACTTCACACTTTTGGATTTGGGTTTTTTGCAATAACTTTTGATATATAAGAGATACAGTTTTGACGTATTCGAACAAATCTAGAACAACCGTCAAAATTTTAATATTTGCAAAAACTGGGTTCGACTTCATACTTTTGGCTTTCGTTTTTTCCCATTTTTTCGTCTGATTTTGATTTTCTCTATGAAATACTTGGGAACAATTTAGAACAAACCTAGAGCAACGTAGAACAATCGTCAGAATTACAATTTTCACGAAAAGAGGGACTGGCAAAAACTCGTTTTTCCGATTATCTCGGCCAATTTTGATTTTTTTTTCGAGATTCTTTGGAACAATGTTTAGAACAACTAGAACAACCTGGAACAACCTTCAGAATTTCAATTTTCGAAAAAAGGGGCTGGGTGAAAAGTCGTTTTTTTCAATTATCTCGGCCAATTTTGACTTTTTTTTGAAATACTTTGGAACAATTTAGAACAAACCTAAAACAACCTGGAACAACCGTCAGATTTCCGATATTCGAAAAAAAGGGGGGCTAACTTCACACACTCTTTTAAATAACTTATTGGAGTTATAATTCTAAAGATATTTTTTATTCTGTTCGTGCAATCAGGCTAGATACTGTGAAATAAGAAATATTTTTAAATTTCTTAAATACGTTTTATACAGGTCTAAATAAAGTTAAATAATAAAAGTATGAAATAAGGCCCTTTTAATTAAATTTCCTTATTGCTCTCACTATAAATAATACCAAATTCAATATTACAACTGGTTTCTAAAATGTTATCTTTTTACTCTCTTACACATAGTATAAGGAAGTATTGTGATGACGAAAATTTTCGACCTCGAGATTTTTGAAGATGTCCACGTTTTGAAGCCCCCGACCACGATAGCGGTCAAACCGCTGTAGATATCAATTCCAAGTTTTGTATTTACGTGTATAATCTCCCTCTTGAGATCTGATAAGTTTTTCAGTAAAATCAGTAGACCGGAAGTAGTAGTTTACTTCAGTGAAAAAATCGAATTTTGCCAATACTTCGTCAACTACTAGGTTTAGGGCCGGTATTTCAATCACGGTATAAAGTATAGTATAACTAACTTCCGGATAAAATTATACTGCAGTACAATCTGATCCATAACCATTTTCGGTATTTCAAATAGTACAGAGTATAAATATATTCTAAAGATAGTTATCCCCTAAACTAACGCATTTCATACATATGTTGGCAACACTTATTTGTTTCCAATACTGACCAATACAAAGAAACGAGTAGAAAAGCAAGTTATTATACATTACAGGCGTGCAAAAGACAAGAACGAAAAAAGTGTGCGTATCCTTGTATCACTGTAACTAGTATAAATAGGTAACCTATTTCTAATTCATATGTACTTAAAATTAAAATTGAGAACAATTTTATTTAAGTTTTTCGAAATTCCTACGGGAAGTAGATCTTTTACTTTTATCGAAAATGATTTTTTTTGCGAATATTTCGCAAGTCATGCTTTTTAGACAAGTACGTTACGGGTATAAAAGTATTTAAAACCTAATTTTCAACACCTTTTCTATAAAAAAAATTTCAAAATTCGGACTGGAAGTACCACTTTTACTCTTAGTGAGTAGCGATTTTTTGCAAATATGTCGTAAATTATGGATTCTATATATATTTATCAAGAGTAGAAAAGTATTTAGAGATAGATTTGCAATATTTTTTGTATACATGAAATTTCAAAATTCAGACCCGAACACTTTTACTCTTAGGGAGTTGCATTTTTTTCGAATATCTTGCAAAGTATGCATTCTATAGCGATTTATTAAGAGAAAGGAAGTACTTAGAATAGAATTTTGAATAATTTGTGCATAAACAAATGCTCAAGATTGTATAATTTGAAACGCTCATACGTATAAGAATGTCGTGTGGTGGCCACATCTACTTTTTTAATCTTGCACTACTGTTAATACATACATCATACGATAATTACAATATACATCACTATAACTATTAATCCATTAAATTTATTAAAGTTTTACATGTTCTCTGTACATAATTGTCATATTTGCTCTGAAATGTGCTAATTTAAAGGTTACATATATTTTTTGTGATTTAAGTAATGAAATATTTTACAACAGTGTAGTAAGTGTGTAAACTATGCTCACATTATAGCGCCATCTACTCCTTTCTTGGTACAAGACAAATAGATAATAAGAGCTAAGGGAGGTAATGCAGCAATGATTATTTTCCGCTTGCCAGATTAATTTTCTCTGGTCCCTCTACTATTATCGGTAACAAACAGCATTTAAGAACACAGTTTAGTCATTTATTGAACATGTTTAGATAAATTAATCAAAAATTTTACAATAATTAATGGGGGAAATCATTTTCAATATGTATTTATTATGCATACATAAAAAATAAAGTAAAATATCTTACCTCTATTGTACTTGATATGAGATCAGGTCTGCAACTACCTTCTACTATTCGTTCATGGTGTAAAAATTCACTACAAGATTTCTCTACATTATCTTGATTTTCAAGGTCCGCTAGCACTGAATTGGTTATCACATTTGTTTGATTATTATACATTATGTCAGAATCTATTGAATGTTGCGGTACTATTGTCACTTGCGAAACTTCCGAATCTGTGGATGTGTTTGATTTTTGTTTAGTTAAATTTTTCAATTTATGCGGCACAGCGTACAAGGCTTCTAATGAATTGTTATCAGGTGAAGTCAAATCTAATAATTTTGGTGATGGGTCCATAATAGATGGAATATTATTGCTAAGGGATTCTAAGGAATTTAATTTTGAAAAGGTAGTCTTCTTACAGTTACTGTTATTATCAGTCTCATAAGTTTTAAGTAAATCGGGGCTGGCTACACGTTGACTTTCAACGGGATATGGTTCCTGTTCTTCATGTACTGGGAAGTCGTAGTCAGCATCCTTGTGGGGCTTTAATTTAGCTTTAATTTCTGGATATGGTTCATTAAAACCACCCTCGTCCAAAGTAGAAGTACTTATGATGGATGGCGGTCTGCTGCCCAATCCTGCGGCCGGAATGTTAAGGGATATGCTGGATATTTTGGTACGCTTGGTAACTGGTACAGTTGCTTCAGTCTTTTCATTCTGTTTTGTAGATTCCGTTTGTTCTGAAAAAAAGAAAAAAATGAATCAAATAACTATACCCAGGCAAGTTAATATAATAAAATCCATTAGTAGATTACATTTAGAGTAAAGCTAGATAATAATTTATTCATGTTATTTGTAGGTACTACTGTTTTTAGTAAAACTATACTGGTGCGAGACAATACACCAATATGAGACAAATATAGAAAAAAAGAACTGGTTAAACGACATCTAAAAATTATCAAGTTCAAGCACTGTGCATATGCTATAAATAAAAATTGCATTATATCAGACATTAAAAAAGTTATTATCAATGAAATTATTTAAATCGTCCTATAGATAACAATAATGTGTATTTTGTAAATTAAATCTTTCAACAGGACTCGTATTTCCAATTACGATTATTCTGTTTTTCGACATTCGCACATATATAAAGTAAAAGGATAGTAGCAAAAGTTAGATTTGTTTCAATAATATTACATGCTTTATTATGCATATACGTATAGGTACGTAGCGTGCCAAAAACGTCAGTCACATTTTTTAGTTCTCTTTTAAGATTGGCATTACATTATGCAATTACAACTAATTCGATACAATGCCAACGTAAAGCTGAGTGTAATTTAGAGCAGCAACGTTTTATCAAGATATATTTTATAGTGTTATTTATATATGACTAAACTATATTTCTAACATGTCTTGGGTTGGACTTATGTCTAACTAAATTTACTTATTTGTTCCTAAAATACAATTTGATTAAATTCAAATTACGGTAAATACTGTAACATTTCATAAATGTTAAAGTAAACAAAAATTCTATTTCCATTGAATCATAAAATTTAGAAATATATTTAAAGAAGCAATTTACACATGTTATTTCATACATTTAATTTATTTCTAGACTTTGATATAAAGATGAGAACAATTATTATCAATATCAAATTCAAGTTATTTCAGTGATAATTAACAGACTTATTAATTTGGAATATAAGTTGTGATGCTTTAGTACTTCCAGAAAATATCAGTTTTTAACAAATTGAGACAAATATTTATGAAATTAACTATTTTACTGGAGAGTCGTCCTAGCGCAGCCAGTAGGTACGACACTTAACTACAAGATTAGAGGTCCGGGCTCAATTCCAGAACCACTCGCTACTATCATCCTCAACGTTTCTACCTAATATTCCAAGAGACGCGAAACGTAACTCTCCTACAGTTACACCTCTTGACGGCCTGCTACGGACACCTATTATTGTAATTATTGTAGTCTATCCATTAATGCTAAATGGCATTTATTTAAATAATCACAATTTCACCATTTGAATTTGATGAAATTTTTTGTAATGTGTCCAATCCTTCATTTTTACACAGATCGTTGTTCAATTTATTTATAATTATTTGACTAATATGTCCCGGTTTAATTATCTGTACTACAGTAACTAAAGGCAAATTCTGCTTGTCAAGTGATTTTATCTACGAGGAAAGAATAGAACAGAAGAGAGTCTCCTTAATAATAATATTTGTCCAAAGTGGTAACTCAATATGGCCGCCGCAATGCATAAGTGTGCATAAATATTTTGTATAGGGTGCATGTGCCCTTCATATGTTCTCGAAAATCATTTAAAATAGGTTCTTAGTCCAATAATAATTAAAGTTATATCGTGAGTGCATTATTTTTTCAATCCTTTTATTATATATAATAAAAGCCGAGCAGCCAATGGCAACCAAACCCAGTCAAAATCGACGAAAATTGGGTACGCGGGGGGAAGAACTCGTCTCTGGATACGCGAAATTGAAAGCTGCCCTTTGGCGTGAAGTTACAGACGACCTTAAATTGTTCCTCGACGGAGAGATTTTCCTTCTAAGTGGAGCGTGTGCAGAGATATCGCCCGTTGAAGAGGAGCGTGCATTCGGTGTTTTAACAGAAAAATGGCTTACGTCATGACGATTCACGTGACAACCGATCAAAATCGCAAAAATGTCAGGTATGACAGGCACGCGCGAAAGAATTGTAAAAGTTTCACATTGACGAAGAAATTTCAGGCCGTCAAGGTTTAGAGTGCGGAAAGAGGGTTGGAAACCAAAAGAGTGGACTTTTCCGCGACGATTGAGTGCACTGTCCACGTGCCAAATCTGTCGCTGTCGAAGGTGCGACTCATTGAAGGCTTTTCTGCAGGGCAATGCGGTATAAAAGTCTCGCGATGACGAGTTTGCGTGTCATTAATGACTATATATATTCACGTTCATCCATCGGTTGTCAAGTTTAAATGTCAGAAGGCCGACAAATAAAGATATTACGAAGAAGAAGTGTATTTTTAATTGAAACGTGGTACCTTTCAGATACGTATTAGTGTTATTATTATCAATCGTTACTATTTCTTTTCTATATGAATATATGAACAAAATGCCGACGGATATGATAAGATAAACTTAAAGTGTATTGTCGCACGTAAGTACAGTAATAAATATAACGATTTTTCTATATTTTATTAAGATATATTAATAAATACAATGACACTCTATTCATTATATATGTCATCGAAATGTAAATTTCATACAACGAAGAACTTGAAGCAAGCTTAAATAAAGAAGAACCATCTGAGTTTTGCCATTTGAGCCTGTCAAATTACGTTAGATGCACACGAATTATACAAAACCTAAATGTCAACAGAATGTTGGAAATGTATCAGTGTTCAAGTTATAATTATATAAATTTAAGCCATTTTACGAATGGGATCATTTAATAACATTTCTCATCGATCTCTACATACAAATAATAGGGCGACTTTTCTTTATTTGTCAGATGTGTCCGAAGCACTTCGAAATAACATAAATACATCAAATAAGATTCCCATAAGCATGTATGTCATTTCGTTTACCAATTCAGTTATAAAAGCAAGTATTTAAAGTGTGCGACTGCTGGTTGGCATCAACTAATCAGAAGTACATTTTTGGTTAAATGGTACGACAGTGTCTAGCATCAACCGTATAGGAGCTAGCAAGATTTTCGATTGCGTTTTAGAAAGTATATTATTAAAGCGTAATATGAAAATTAATTAATTCTCTCAATGACCTGTAAGTTTAAAACATGTTTTATTAAGTTAGTCTGACATTTCGTTCTCACAAGTTTATGTGTGAACAAATACAGTTCAACGAACTATTGTCACGATGACAGGTGGAACGACAATTTTGGTTAAACATCTTGATGTCAGCTGTCTGACTTTTCATTGTCATAGGTATGTGTCATCGAAATATCGTTACGATGACAGTCTGTCAGAAAATTTGAATTATACACTATTTCAATCGTATACTTGACACAAAGCGTAGTACCAATTTTATAGAACTAATAACGTGAAACAACATTCAATTAATTTTTTTTTTGATCTGTCGACGTTCACCTTGGACTAGATGTACACAACTGATACAAAACCTGAATGTCAATAAAAAAAATTTAAATATCAGCGTTCAGTAAATTATATAGGAATATTGTTCGCTTTGTGGGCAAAGTCTTAATAAATAAATTCATTTGCCACCATAATGTATAATCCATTTCGAGAGATATTTCTTTAAATTTAATCTTCATTCATTACAATAGCAAAGTTAACTACATAATTATCCTCCACTGTCATTCATTCATATAGAAATTAAAATACCGTAAATAGTATAGGTAATAGTGAATACAACCTAACCAACTAAAAAGAAGGAGCGTATGCGGTATCATAAAAATTAAATTAACATTATGAATGACATAGGTACTCCGACAATTTTATGTATTATGGTTAGAGTTGTTGCCGATATGCCATACGATTTTTTAACACAAACACATAATCTGACATTACGTCAAACCAGTGAGCTGTAGCAGTGAAATCAACTGTTCACAGGGACAAATATTATACGGATCTAAATTCTAATTAGCTCCCTTATTTTCAGAAATAGCGTACCGAAAATAGTTATATCGTATTTGTTGTTTTTTAGTGAAATCTGCCTTATGAATTTTAACGAACATTTTTATAGGGGAAATGATTATTAACATTTAACATTCATTAAAACAGCATGCGACCAGCATTAATCGCATTACCAATGAGATGCCCTTACTGCCTTACATATAATATTAAAAAGATATAAGTACAAGCGAAGAGGCGAATCAAGCTCGAAGAGCTCCATACATCACTATATCTAACAATGGTTGCTTTCGGCAAACACGAGAGTTGCGAAATTGTTCACATAATTCTAACTTCTCTTTATTGAAATTTAAACGTTCTTTATCATAAAAATTAACATAAAAACCTTCATAAATTTACAAACTATATTCAACGTAATGACTATAAAAACATCATCAAAAATAACTCAATAATAATGAGTAGTATAAATACATCGTACCTATACTTGCCCATACTTAATTCAATATAATGATTCCTTTCTATAATTGCTTCCTTTGCGACGAGAAATCATAACAGAATTTGAATTTTGAAAAAAATTATCAACATACAAACTGACATCGAAAGTCACAATTTTTAAATATTGTACTACATTTTTCTATTATATAAATGCTTTAAAAAAGTGTAATTTCCGGTACATACGTTAGATTTATGTTATTAAATTTTGACAGACAATTTTTTAATTGAATAAAATTGATGATAATTATAACAAACGTCAAAATATAATTATTTTATAAGTTATGAAGATAACTGACATAGAGGTGGGCAACCGTGCGGATCCGTAATAGCATCATACCGTTCATGAACGTGTAGGACACATATAATACTCGGCGCCGCGCGCCGTCGTCGACTCAAACGAACCGGGATGATAATTTCGGCTGCGCGCACACCAATTGTACAAAATGTTTGACAAACAATTTATTTGAAGCTAAAATGCACACAAATTTGACAAATTATTAGGTTGTTGTACACAAATTAAACAAAATATATGTAAAACTAAATTATACATTCATTTCTTTAAATTATAATTTCTAAATTATCACTGTAGAAATTAGATTTATAAGTAAGCTATTTAGTTATTTTTACATTTTGATATTCAGTTCAGTATATTCATTTTATATATTTATACAATATGCAGTTGTGTTGTACAAAAATAAATATTTTAGTGGGGAATGCGTACCCTACCTGTTATATAATATCAAGTGATCCGAGATCCGGTTCATTGAAATTTAGTGAACCGGCTCTCTCGGTTCCCTGCTGGGATTCGGTTCACTGAACCGGTTCGTTCGCGAACGACACACCTCTAAACTGACAAGGACTTGAACTTGATTAACATGACTTCAATACCAGGCTGATTTAAATGTAACATGAAACGTCAAAATAAAAGGTCCAACAATCTGTCTTAACATTAATGGTGGAATTCTGTAACTTTCTCGGAAGCTCCGGCTATCGTAGGCCCTGGCAACGAAGTGACGTTGCGATGACGATTTCAGAATTTTTACAGTTAGTGACGTAGAAGTGTCAAAACGTTCGTGAGTAAAGATTTTGTTGGTTATATTGTGGTTATATTATTATTATATAATTATTGTTAATATACTGTTCCTCTTGTTATATTTATAGTTTCTGTTAGTTTATTTGTTATAATTATTATTGTTCCTGTTTGTTTATCCGTTATATTTATTATTGTTTTATATTTGCCAATATGAATGGCTTTATAGCATTATTATTAGATGAAGATCACAACAGGTAGGTAATCGATAATATAAAATATATAGAGTATACATAATATTCTCTATTTTCTTTATTTTAGTAATTATATGCGTATATTCCGAAAACGTTTAAGAGATCACGGAAAGCCTTTTGAAATACCAACCAGGCATTTTAAACAAATGTTTAGATGGACATATTGAACAAACAAATATACCATTACATTTGAAGGTTATTATCATAAACATCACTTGAAATGCATATTAACTTTATAGTGCACATTATATATTTGTTACAGGTCTTAACAACATAAACTATCGTAGCATCAGGCAGCTATCAGAATAGTGTTGGTATTAATAGCTTTGTTTCTCTCAGTCAGAGTTCAGTAAGTCGAATAGTTCATCAGGTCTGTCTTGTAATATCAAACAATTTATTCCCTGAATGGATAAAATTTCCCAGTGATTGTGAATCGAAGAATCGTGTTAGGCAAGTGTAATTATGTTGTATCAAAATATTCTAAAAATAATTCTTTATTTTGTTTTTATGAAAAAAAGTAGGAGACCGGAGATGTATTTTGTTTGTTTTCGATAGCACCCAGTTCATATATTTACCAAGGGCAATCATATCTTTTCTAAATGTTCTGAAAATTATTGTTCTGTTTAGTTTTTATGAAAAATGGGGTGCACGAGATGTTGTAGGTGTAATTGATAGCACACATGTCGATATACTTGCTCCACCTTTAGCCGATGAAGAACACCCTCCTTTTTTATATATAGGTATTTTTTATATTCACATACTGTAATTTTTTTTCTAAATTTCAGCGCTACTTTTATGGTAAGGTTAATAAAAAAAATATATTTGACAATAAAATGTGTTTTATTTTTCAATATTTATACGAACAATTTCTATTTGAGTACCTATTATTCAAAGTTCACATTTCTAGTTCAGTATTATTATTTTTCTTTTTGATCTTTATTGTTAAGATTTAATAGTAAACATATAATTCATATCCAATATTAGTATAATTATCCGAGTCAAATGTCTTCTATTATTTTATAATACTTGCTGGTAAATTTGAATATTACTCTCCTGTAAAAACCGCAAATAAAGAGAACTTTCAAATACTATAATTTCAGAGGCTCGGCAACAAAATCCTGCAATAATATCGAATGATTTGGTGTACCAAGTACAACAGTACAGCACAGGATTGGTCGATTTTCTAAATACAAAATCATCTATATCCTTCAACCATTTATATACTTTGGCCTATGCTATTAAAACTTAATGTTACCTTTTTGGAGACTAAAACATTAATCGTTTAATATAGTTACATATTGATAAAATCTTTGCGGTTTGACTTACAAATAAAGAAATTCATTGACTAAACAGGTAAATTTCCTCTTATCTTCTTCAACATAATATAAAGTTAAACATCCTCACTATTTGATGTAGTTTTATTATTAGAAAATCTTATGAAAAAGTCAACTTTAAATTGTGAAGTTATTGTGAACACGATACCATAAGAGACTTTTTCGAACATTTAGTTTGTGCACATTTCACATGCTTTATGTTGTGTGGATATTGTCTGCTAGGTTTATGTATTTTTTTGTGTTTAGGTACTCTTGTAAGAAAAATAATGTCCACTTTATAGGGATACCTATCCTTGTTGGCTTCATAAAAAAATCACATTTCATCATCCATAAATGTGCCTGAAAAGACATTTATCTGCAAATTCACTATACACTAGTGCGATACTACGTCCTTTGTAACTCTCCTAATGATAGCAGTTCTTGTTGAAATTTTCCAAAGTGCTTCGTGCTATCTTGGCAGCAGTATAAACATATGTTTATACTATGTCTTGGCATTACAAAATGTTCCGTACATTTTCTTTAAAAAAAAATGTTAGCAATCGCTATATTATCTTTCAAACAATTTTCTTATTAGTTAAAATTTTAAATTGAAATATATTGGTATATGTTTACGAGATGATATGTCTGTTTACATGTTAAACATAAAGGTTATGTACAAAAAATCGTAAATTGACACTTCTACGTCACTAACTGTAAAAATTCTGAAATCGTCATCCCAACGTCACTTCGTTGCCAGGGCCTACGATAGCCGCAGCTTCCGAGAAAGTTACAGAATTCCACCATTAATTTTGCAACGCCAAATACTATATTTTACGACACGGGCCGTCATAACCATTGATATCGACACATCGATGATTATGTTCTATGCAATAACCCGAGTGTGTCTACAAATTTTACTTTGCAGGAAGATAGACAATGTCTAAATTTCAATTCAACTTAAGAATTTGGCGTATATAAAATGTGCATCTGGATGAAACTGAACTATGAAGCATGTACGAATTGTGAGCATCATGCTTTAATCGAAAACGCTATCATTAAAATGCCATAAATATCTTTTATTTCAGGTTATGTCCACTAAAAATCAAATTTGAACTGTTATCGCGTGGACGAGAGCACATTTGAAATTTACATTTTTGAAATTAAAGAAAATGAAATTTCAATTAAATAGAAGAAATGCCCATAAATTTGAAAAAGGAAATGTTGAAACACAAAATGTACAGTGCAATCTCTACAAACGGATACACAAACATCAAACATATTATGCAAAATTTCAATAATCTATAATTAATCCATTTAAATTTCATTCAGTATGCCAATGTCGATGTCAGTTTATTGCAAGTCAGAAGTGTGCATAATTGCCTGAACTAAACAAACTGCCAAAGTCAATAATTATAACTAGGCTAGAGAACGGCAAGAATATTACAAATTGCATCAAAATAAATTTTAATGAAAACACAATAGGTACTGTTGAAAAAACGAACAAATTTATGAAATTAAAATAATTTAAGGTAAGCAACAATATAATGAATTTCCGGTCATCGAAGAGATTTTCTTCCCAAGTGGAGCGTGTGCAGAGATATCGCCCGTTGAAGAGGAGCGTGCATACGGTGTTTTAACAGCAAAATGGCTTACGTCATCATGACGATGCACGTGACAATCAAAATATCCCGAACAAACGTCAAACTTGCAGGCAAACTCAGTTGTGTTCAGGGCTGGGATTCTGTTTCTCCCTACCGATAAAATATCGTTACCCATGTTTATCGTAGCACTTTTTCGGTAGCTGTCAAATATGGCATTCTGTTTCTCATCAAAAACCGAAGCGATAAATTCTTACTTACCGACATAGTGTTGCGCTGTTGCCAAATCGTTTTTTCAATGCTGCTAACTTCACACACTAACATTTTGACAATTATTTGAATGTTATTGACATTTAATTATTTAAATAAAATAATAAAAATGGCTCGTTTATTACCTTTCCTTGAATATAATGATAATTTGCGTTTAAATAGGTTAAAAAGGGATTTGCGAGAGCAAAATGAAATCTTTGATTTACCAGATAAAAGGTATATTGTGATTAAAAAACTTAAAAATTCCAAAACAAACACTGCTGAAAAAAGTATTTTTTAGATTCATGGAATTATTATTAAATAAGTAGTAGGTAAGTCCACACGTAATAATGAGACATTTGTTAAAGTTTTTCAATAATTTTATTTAGGGCAGATACAATGTCTTTACCCACAGTAACCAAATTTTCCAAAGCAATCGCCTGGCGTTCCCGCAAACGATTTGCTGTTTGTTCCGCCTTTAACAATTTGGTAGCAATGTCTAATTTGTCTGGCGAAAGTTTTCTTTTTTGGCTCTGTGACCGGCGCGAATAGGAAGTGGAAGGAGTGGTTTCGAGGTTCTACAAGACATGAAGATATCAAAATTCTTCATGTCTTGTAGAACCTTGAACACATTGAATTCACATTGTATTCACACCGTCTTCACATCGTCTTCCCTCTCCAAGATGGAAATAGGAGATATGGATATCGACTGAGGTGTTGGAGGTACCGGAATCACTTGACAGGCTGAAGCTGCCAGAAACACTTGAGGTGCCGGAGATGCTGGAAACACTGGAGGAGCAGGTGCAAACGGCACAGAAAGTTTAACTTGGGTATGGTATGGATGAGGCTGTGGATTATACAAGAAAATATTTATTTTTAAATCATTTATTGCAGAAACATTTTTGTACATATTAAGGATGAAACTGCTGAAACAGAAGCTTAAATTTGTAGTGATGAATGACAAGCTTTGACACTGGAATAAGGGTGACAAATCTACTTACCTGTGCCTGTGGAAAACCTAACTCTTTGGTTTTACCATCGCCTAAATAATCTCTCCCCATGATCTGCAGAATCCTCTCCTCCAGATTAGTTAATTTATAGTCTTCATCAGGAGACTCTGATGGGCCTGGATCACCGGTTCTCAAGCGTTTCTTTTTGATCTCCGTAGCTTTGATTTTGGTTGCAGTTTTCCAGTCACTCCAACACTGATTTTCGTAAGTAAACCATAAATATGTAAATAAATTTTTAAACTAACTGTGATTTTTTTTTTGTTTTAGGTGCAAATACAAACCCTTTGCCACTGCTTCTTATCTTTATACACTCCACCAGATGCATTCAATTCGAGAACCAATTGTTGCCACAGTTGGGCCACTTTCCAGTATCACTTTCTTGACACCTTGCGAACTTTACATTTTTTTCCATGAACTGGATTAACCTTAATTTTTGTTCGCAAGGTGCCTTCCCAGTTCTTTTCTTTTCCGAGTCCATCTTCACGATTAAAAGAATTATATTTATACTACTTATTGTTGCTTTAATAAAATAAAATGATACCTACAGTTTTGTTAATAATAACTATAACTTAATTTTTTATAATTTTATGTACGTTTTGTGCGTCTCACCAACGGTCAAACAAACCAGTAAAAAGGCGCGAATAATGCATAATATGACATATTATTGTATTTATAAAAAATTGGGGTTATGTTTGCAGATATCGGTTGGGTGTGACTAACCGATAAATTTTCGTATACCGATGCGATAAATTAGAGAAACAGAATACCGTTTTTCGGTATTCTTCAAAACGTGATTGAACAGGGTTTAAATTTAATACTTCATTTTTTCTTATTGGTAGTAGATTCGAAAATATCAGAATCGTATTGTACACTGTCTCAATGATAATGTTGCACTCATTGTTTCTTTCGATACTTTAACATGACTTATGTTTAACATTAAATTACCTTTCTCGCTCTTGAGTGTGAACCGGTTTGTGTAAAAAAACAGTTCGAGTAGAATTTCAAATAATATATAAAATATACTATTGGCTTAACAAAATATATGTAGGGGTGCTTCAAAAGTTTATAAAAGTGGACATTCTAAAAAGCGTCATGCCAGTGATCGTTTTTTACAGGAAAGGTGTTTCAATAGGGCTTCAATTTAAAACTTGGGCTTTTTACTTTTATTATTATTTCGTGCTCCTTTATTAACGATAGTAGATTTTGAAAAGGTTGACAGGCTTTTACACTTTCACATCAAAATAGTATTGTACACTGTCTTAATAAAAATGTTGCGCTTCTTGATCTCATTGTGTCTTTGCATACTTTAACACGACTTATGTTTAACACTAAATTACCTTTCTTGCTCTTGAGTGTGTACCGGTTTGTGTAAAAAAACAGTTCGTGAAAAATTTTAAATAAAATATACTATTGGCTTCTCAAAATATATGTATATACCGGGATGCTTTAAAAGTTTATAAAACTGGACATTCTAAAATGCGTTTTTTATAGGAAAGCCGCTTCAAATGGGCTTAAATTTGAAACTTGGGCTTTTTACTTTTATTATTATTTTGTGCTCCTTTATTAACGACAGTGGATTTCAAAAACGTTGACAGGCTTTTACACTTTCGCATCAAAATAGTATTGTACACTGTCTTAATAAAAATGTTGCGCTTCTTGATCTCATTGTGTCTTTGCATACTTTAACACGAACTTATGTTCAACACTAAATTACCTTTCTGACTCTTGAGTGTGTACCGGTTTGTGTAAAAAACAGTTCGAGAAAATTTTTAAATAAAATATACTATTGGCTTCACAAAATATATGTATATACCGGGATGCTTTAAAAGTTTATAAAACTGGACATTCTAAAAAGCGTTTTTTATAGGAAAGCCGCTTCAATTGGGCTTCAATTTAAAACTTGGGCTTTTTACTTTTATTTTCATTTTGTGCTCCTTTATTAATGATAGTGGATTTCAAGAAGGTCACACTTTCGCATCAAAATAGTATTGTACACTGTCTTAATAAAAATGTTGCGCTTCTTGATCTCATTGTGTCTTTGCATACTTTAACACGACTTATGTTTAACATTAAATTACCTTTCTCGCTCTTGAGTGTGTACCGGTTTGTGTTAAAAACAGTTCGAGAAGAATTTTAAATAAGATATCCTATTGGCTTAACAAAATATATGCATATACAGGGGTGCTTCAAAAATTTATAAAAATGGACATTCTAGAAAGCGCTGTTTACAGGAAAGGCGCTTCAAAAGGGCTTAAATTTAAAACTTGGGTTTTTTACTTTTATTATTATTTTGTGTTCCTTTATTAATGATAGTGGATTTCAAAAGGGTCACACTTTACATCAAAATAGTATTGTAAACTGTTTTAATAAAAATGTTGCGCTTTTTGAGCTCATTGTGTCTTTGGATACTTTAACATGGCTTATGATTAACATTAAATTACCTTTCTCGCTCTTGAGTGTGTACCGATTTGTGTCAAAAACAGATCGAGAATAATTTTAAATAAAATATACTTTGCTCTTTTATTAACGATAGTGAACTTCGAAAAGGTAGTAAGAAAGTAATATACTTTATAAATTAAATTTACTTTACCCATTCACATACATATTGCTGTGACTCTTTCAAATTTACATATAAATAAAATAAATTTAGTTTACTTAATTAAGTCGTAACTGGGAGTCAAGCACGCATCCTAGTGCTAGGCCTTATGCTAGACTATGATACGGTGAACTTTCTGCTGAAAGGTAGGTTAAGCAAAACATTCTACATGTAACTAGCTCAGTTTGAAAATAAATAGTTCTCTCAGGGGCAGAAAATATGACTTGATTCTCCTTCTCTTTAATCATCTCCAGGTCAGGTAAAGAAATAAAATACAAAATAAATCTTAATATCTAATTTATTAAAATAAAATAATTCTAAATAAATTCAAAAGTTTTAATCTACAAATATTTACACATCCAAAATCAATATTCGGTCATAATTCAGATTTATACATCATAAACAATAAAATATTACAAGAAATAAAGAATAAATGAAATCACCATGTCGTGCAAGCTTATATCTAAAATGTGAACGTGATTATTATTATTAATATTTGTCATAGATACATGTAAACAATCAAAAATTAAAAATAAATTAACCGTGATGAATTGTACTGGAATGTAAATTAAAAAAAAAAAAATTGTGCGGTCTACTATTTGATAACAAAATATAGACATTAAGGAAGTGGCTTTGCCCTAATTAGTCCTGTCCGGCGCCTTTTCTCGCTCCCAACACAGTACCATCAGTAACAAATTCACACAGAAGAGTATCCCAAAGTTCCACCCTACGAGCATGTCATTTTCAGCTCGTCGGACGCAACCCGAACATACATCATCATGTGCACACCCCTTAAGGAATATATATATTTTTAATTAAATAAATAAAGTGAAATAAAACAATGTCTCTGCGTATTCAATAAATTAACTCAGCCCTGATTAGTTCTGCCTGGTGCCTTTTCTCGCTCCCAAACGCAGTACCACCAAGACCAATTCGTGTATATCAAATTCACCAGGACTCCATGCTATGAATTAAATAATGACATAATTCATTTCACACATCCCTGATGTATTATTCAACACGTTAATATTGAACACCCAAATACAACAAAATATACTTAATTCTCATATCAAAAAGAAATAATATATATATATACATTAAAAGAAAATAAACTTTACCTTTTTCACGAAATTCCAATACAAAAACACCACTACAAATAAAGAATTTGGAGACGCCACTATACACACATTTATAACAAATATTGTTAATCACCTTAATTCTTCATACATCGTATTAAACTCTTCCATAATTTTCAATAAAAGATTTTATTCACTTAATATATATATAACCTATATACACATAAACAAAATTATTAGTTTCAAATATCCTTTGTAGGATGAATAAATTTAAAAGAAAAATAATTATACGGAAAAGAAAATGATTATGTTATTCAAAGTTATCATTACAAATGCTAGAAAGTTTTGTCATAACGTACGGCATAGTACCCTACATGCAAAACAAAACCCTCTAGAAAGAAGAAAATAAAATGAAATTAAATAAATTCAAACACCGAGTTCATAAAAATAAAAGTATTTTATACATAGGTAGTTATTCGAATACATCTAAACATTTTAATGTAATGCGCGCAGCATGTTAAAAATAAAATTATTATAAGTGTAGAATCTTGTAAAAATTTTATAAGTATTGAAAATCTCAGAAATTATTCTAAGTCCGGATTTTAAAATAATCCTATTAAAGAAGAGGGAGGAAGTGGTTTTCACCTACTTTTAGACTTGCTAATATTGCGGTTTTCACCAGCAATTGCCGAAATTTTTATCTGTCCGCGCTTTTATTCGTAAATTTCCTTACAAAAACGTACGGCAACTTTCGTTAAGCACGAATCCATCTCCCAAAATTGTATGTCGACGGTGCTGCTCTTATCGGTTGCATGAGGAAACAGCGTATTAATAATCCTTGCGAGAGGTAAACAAACATGTGACCATAAATCCGTCTATACATTATGACTCAGCCGAGCACCTGATAAACAATACTTTTTGTACCGGTCAGTCCTTGCCAATGCCAGACGTATTTGTGCGAGGAACACCTGCTCGATCCTTTTTACGTAGCATCTAATAAGTCTTAAAATTATAACCTTATAAAAATTTTATTAAGATTCTTTTATGTTTTACTTAAATAAAAATAAAGTTTTCATAAATTATTAATACAGTGAATATTTATACATATCATGGTAAATATGAATAAAGTAAAAATTAATTTAAATAAAACTTAAAGTGATCTTGATTATACTTATTTATTTACATATTATAATTTATTCAAGATCACTGCATAAATATCCCTATGGGAATATCTGGGATTTATAAGCGAGAATCGCTAATGCCAATGGTATAAATTCAAGATTTCCCATAAATACCAGTTAATATACTTATAGATTATTTACAATATTATTGATATAAAGCATAGAGACATGAAATTTCCCTATAATATGCTTATTCTATCTATATACAAGTCAGAAGTAAATATGCAAAACTCTTGGAGTTTATTTTAAACTTTACTCCTTTCATGACGAGAAAGTTTAAACAAATGACATTTAAAACACCTAAATTAATTAAACTACTTATAAATATATATACAAAAGTGTACTTAAATTCTTTAAATTTTACACCTTTCATAGGTATTACAAATATTGTAATTGCATCATCGAGTTCCCTTAAAATGAAGTGGCAACTGTAGTCCACTATTTTGGGAAAACTTCTTAACATTTTTAAATATCTGGGCTGTGGGTACTTTTTAACTGCATCCAAAACCTCTATTCTCGCATGGGTCCATATAAATTTCACACCCTCTTGTAAAATCATTTTATCATTCACATGATGTGACACATTTTCATCATGTGGGTTTAATGTGTGCTGTACGGGCTTTACATACCCATAATGTAAAATATTTTGTTCCTTATGAACAATTTTATTTAAATTCACTAATAAATTTACCACTATTGGATATAATTTCATGAAACATTTATATAGCTGTACCAACCAAAGAGAATTAACGTTTACAAACCACTTTGCATTAGTACTTATTAACAATAATGTTTCTATTAATTTGGGGAGTTGTAGCTGTTGTTTTATTGATTGAAATAAACATAAACTTAATTTATTATTCTCAATGTTTTCTAAATAATCTAAATATTCCTTAATTACTACTGTGATGGGGTTCATTAAATTATATACTAAATTTTCAATAATTTCATCTTTTAACAAACTTTTAATTTTAAATTGAACACTTAATTTCTGCTTATGGGAACATGGATGAGTCGTTTCTGTTTTAAAACAATTATCATAGTCTACTGCTAAATCTACATTACCATTAAATAATTTAACATCTTTTGTCAAAGGATCACTCACATTATCATTATTAAATTGTTTGTTGCAAATCAAATTTTTGTCACCCATAATTATTTCCCGGTGTGAACATTTATTTATTATGTCACCCATATATTTCGTGGCGTCTTTCTTTTGAAGACCCTCCACATGGTGTGTACATTTATTATTTATGTCACCCGTGGCAAACATGGACTCTTCCCTTTGAAGATCATCCACATGGTGTGAACCTTTATCCTTGTCAATCAAACTATCATTATTTATTTTTAAAGTGAGGTCCCTATCAAAATTATCAATGATTGAATTATTAACTAATATTTTATCATCTTGAGCGCCTTTGTCCCAAGACATGTTTACTTTACTATTGTGAAGGGTTCTATTTTCCCTTTCCAATTTCGATGTATATTGACTCAAAAAATCCATCCCAAGTACGCAGCAATATTTTAATCTTGGTGTAACAATAAATTGTGTTACAAGTTCTACATCACCCATCTCTATATTTATACAAAATACATTATCTTGCTTATAAAAACCTAATTTTTCAAACCTTTTATCAAATAATCCCCCATCTAAAAGTGACAATTCTAATTCACTATCTATTATAGCTACACCATATACATCCCCTACTTTAACATCTACCAGTGGAAATTTAGTGGTTATATTACTTAAATCTACGACGTTTCTCTTGCCTCGTTGTTTCTTCTTTCTCCCTTTGGTTGGACCTACCAAAAATCCAGGTCCTTCTTTATTGCTCCTCTTGACGCATCTCTTGTTACAGCTTCTGTTTTATTTTCTTTATCTTCTATAATTATGTTATTAAATCCTCGGGTATCTTCTGTTTCATTTTTTCCATATTTTCTTGTTACATGACCCTCCTGTCTCCAATTATTATTATTATTATTACTACTACTACTATTATTACCCATGTTCTTGTTGTTACCATTCTCCACCCTTCCTCCCTGGTAACTATTATTCTGATACCGATTACCATTGTACCTTTGTTGGTGATTGTGGTTATTACCATTATATCTTTGCTGAGGATTATGATAGTTACCATTGTTACCTGTTTTATACCCATTCTTATTCTGAGGTACACTCCTATCTTCCACGTCGTCCAGACGCTTTACCAACTCCAAGAGTTGCTCAACGGTGTCTATACCCTGTAAAGCAACTGCTTGTACTACCTCATGCTCGAAGTGATTAGCCAATTGGGTAACAATGTCACACTCCTGGATCACAGGTTGTATATGTTTCAAGAAAGAATATTTCCGAATAACATAATTCTCTCTAGATGTAATGGAACGATATTTTCCAAAAGTAAGGTCATGTCTAATGCGTCTTTGCTGAGTTTGTCCCCAGTACTGCCTAATAAACATGTTTTCTAATTCTTCGTACGACTGTACCTCATCAATTACCATATCGTACCATAATAACGCATAATCTCTAAGACACCCTCTCATGAAATGTAATTTCGACATATCATCATGAATACCACGAATATATGTCTTAATGGTTTTAAGAAATGCCATAGGGTTGTCTTTATTATACCCAGAAAATTTTGGTATATTTTCTGTGCCAAGTGATACCTGTTGCGACACCACACAAGGTGTAATTGTACCCTGTTCAACTCTTGTTTTCAAATTCTTAATCGTGTCTTGACAATTTAATGTCATATCCTGTAGCTTTAAAAGTGAATCTGTGCATGCTCCATATTTGACTCTACAGTCCTCGAATTTATTTGTTAGATTTTGAACATCTTTCTGAACTGACATGGCACTACTGTCCACCTTCAGTTCCAAGAATTGTATCTTCTCATCTTGTCCTCCAATCCTTTCTTCTATCTGTCTAAAATTTTCTCTCGCTACACCGGCCCTCTGATTCATTTCATCTATTAAAAAATTACTGCTATCCTTGCACTTCTTTTCATTTGCTTCAATTTTTTCATTGATCTGTGCCGTGCTTTGTTTCACATCTTCTTTTATTTTATTATTCATTGCAGACATTTCTATTCTACAAGCTTTAATTCTTTCATCAATCTTCTCATTCATCGACTTTACTACAGCTTGTATCTCTAATTTATTCTCATCCAGTTTCTTATTTATATCTTCTTTATTTTCTTGAAACTTCTTGTTCATTTCAGTTTTATTTTCATCTAACTTTCTATTTATATCTTCTTTCATTTCTATCTTGTCACTTTCCAATTTACAGAAAAGTTTTTCAAATAGAAAATCAAATCTATCTCCGCCTGGCACTTCTTTTGTTTCAATTTTTACATTTTCAGTCACATTTTCATCCTCATCAAGAGGTATCGTCTTTTCTGAATCTGTCACAGAGGAAATGCCTTGTGGTTCCCTGTACGTTTCAAATAAATATTTGGTGTCCATACTACTTTCAGGATTTTCACCCTCGCCTTTATACTCAGACATATTTACTTTATCTGTCCTGGCACTTAAAGAGACTTATTTGTGGAGAAAAATAAATCAAAACTTGACAAAATTTTATTTGTGAATTATATTTATTAATTATTCAAATGCACCTAAAGGTGAAAGTACCTCCCTTTAATTATACAGCTATTTGAATATTAAATAATCAATTAATTTTTATCTAAACAGTTTAAAAATGTAGAAGTTTTGCCCCACTACATTGGGTGCCATATATATGATATGGAACGGCAAAACTTTTACACCATGAACATTGGGCATCATATGAATAATATGGAAATGTGAAATTGCTAATAAATTGTAAATATATTTGAAATGTAAATGCAAATGTTTTGCCCCACGACGTTGTGCGCCATATATATGCTGTGACTCTTTCAAATTTACATATAAATAAAATAAATTTAGTTTACTTAATTAAGTCGTAACTGGGAGTCAAGCACGCATCCTAGTGCTAGGCCTTATGCTAGACTATGATACGGTGAACTTTCTGCTGAAAGGTAGGTTAAGCAAAACATTCTACATGTAACTAGCTCAGTTTGAAAATAAATAGTTCTCTCAGGGGCAGAAAATATGACTTGATTCTCCTTCTCTTTAATCATCTCCAGGTCAGGTAAAGAAATAAAATACAAAATAAATCTTAATATCTAATTTATTAAAATAAAATAATTCTAAATAAATTCAAAAGTTTTAATCTACAAATATTTACACATCCAAAATCAATATTCGGTCATAATTCAGATTTATACATCATAAACAATAAAATATTACAAGAAATAAAGAATAAATGAAATCACCATGTCGTGCAAGCTTATATCTAAAATGTGAACGTGATTATTATTATTAATATTTGTCATAGATACATGTAAACAATCAAAAATTAAAAATAAATTAACCGTGATGAATTGTACTGGAATGTAAATTAAAAAAAAAAAAATTGTGCGGTCTACTATTTGATAACAAAATATAGACATTAAGGAAGTGGCTTTGCCCTAATTAGTCCTGTCCGGCGCCTTTTCTCGCTCCCAACACAGTACCATCAGTAACAAATTCACACAGAAGAGTATCCCAAAGTTCCACCCTACGAGCATGTCATTTTCAGCTCGTCGGACGCAACCCGAACATACATCATCATGTGCACACCCCTTAAGGAATATATATATTTTTAATTAAATAAATAAAGTGAAATAAAACAATGTCTCTGCGTATTCAATAAATTAACTCAGCCCTGATTAGTTCTGCCTGGTGCCTTTTCTCGCTCCCAAACGCAGTACCACCAAGACCAATTCGTGTATATCAAATTCACCAGGACTCCATGCTATGAATTAAATAATGACATAATTCATTTCACACATCCCTGATGTATTATTCAACACGTTAATATTGAACACCCAAATACAACAAAATATACTTAATTCTCATATCAAAAAGAAATAATATATATATATACATTAAAAGAAAATAAACTTTACCTTTTTCACGAAATTCCAATACAAAAACACCACTACAAATAAAGAATTTGGAGACGCCACTATACACACATTTATAACAAATATTGTTAATCACCTTAATTCTTCATACATCGTATTAAACTCTTCCATAATTTTCAATAAAAGATTTTATTCACTTAATATATATATAACCTATATACACATAAACAAAATTATTAGTTTCAAATATCCTTTGTAGGATGAATAAATTTAAAAGAAAAATAATTATACGGAAAAGAAAATGATTATGTTATTCAAAGTTATCATTACAAATGCTAGAAAGTTTTGTCATAACGTACGGCATAGTACCCTACATGCAAAACAAAACCCTCTAGAAAGAAGAAAATAAAATGAAATTAAATAAATTCAAACACCGAGTTCATAAAAATAAAAGTATTTTATACATAGGTAGTTATTCGAATACATCTAAACATTTTAATGTAATGCGCGCAGCATGTTAAAAATAAAATTATTATAAGTGTAGAATCTTGTAAAAATTTTATAAGTATTGAAAATCTCAGAAATTATTCTAAGTCCGGATTTTAAAATAATCCTATTAAAGAAGAGGGAGGAAGTGGTTTTCACCTACTTTTAGACTTGCTAATATTGCGGTTTTCACCAGCAATTGCCGAAATTTTTATCTGTCCGCGCTTTTATTCGTAAATTTCCTTACAAAAACGTACGGCAACTTTCGTTAAGCACGAATCCATCTCCCAAAATTGTATGTCGACGGTGCTGCTCTTATCGGTTGCATGAGGAAACAGCGTATTAATAATCCTTGCGAGAGGTAAACAAACATGTGACCATAAATCCGTCTATACATTATGACTCAGCCGAGCACCTGATAAACAATACTTTTTGTACCGGTCAGTCCTTGCCAATGCCAGACGTATTTGTGCGAGGAACACCTGCTCGATCCTTTTTACGTAGCATCTAATAAGTCTTAAAATTATAACCTTATAAAAATTTTATTAAGATTCTTTTATGTTTTACTTAAATAAAAATAAAGTTTTCATAAATTATTAATACAGTGAATATTTATACATATCATGGTAAATATGAATAAAGTAAAAATTAATTTAAATAAAACTTAAAGTGATCTTGATTATACTTATTTATTTACATATTATAATTTATTCAAGATCACTGCAATATGTTTGCGAGCTATATGTTTGAAGTTCATCAGCATTCATTAGCATTCTATAAGAATGTTTGAAAGCAACGCCCATTTTCCAAACAAAATTTGTTGTAAACATGTTAAACACTATGGAGATACTACGTATATTTGAGCATGTCAATTAAAATGACGAGCCCGCGATAGCGGGCGAGTAGTATATATGTAATTCATTGAAAATTTAAAATGTTCTTCAATACAAGTCCTTCATTTTTAATTGACGTGCGAACTAATTTTGAATATGTGACAGACGAATATTTCAATTACGCTGACCAAACTTTCATAATGAAAGCGCTGTTCCACTTCAAATAATTTGGGTGAAAATATCTCAGTGTCAAACTGATTATTAGGTTCTTTTTTATTAATATTGTGCATGCCTATATTAAATTGTTTCCTAGCAATTGACATACTTTTTGTTAATATACTAAATTTTTCCACTGTTATTTCAATAGCGTATAATCCCGATTGTCTCAATGAAAATGATGCACTTATTGAGCATATTGTTTCTTCGGATACTTTAAATTCATTCTTATGTTTAACATTAAATTATCTTTCTCGCTCTTCATTGTGTAACAGTTTGTGTAAAAAAAAATTCTAGAAGAATTCTAAATGAAATATACAATTGGTTTTACAAAATATATGTATATACAGAGTGTGCCACAAGTCTATAAAATCTTACATTCTAAAAACCACCACGAGAGTGATCGCGTTTTACAGGAAACTGTAAAAAGCTGTAAGCGGACGCGAAAAAGGCGAATTCAAGCTCGAAAAGTTTGAAGCATTAGATCACAAACATTCAACACAATAAATATTGCAACATATAATAATTGGCCCAATGATAATAGTATATAGGTAAGAAATTTATAAATTCGATTCCTTATTTGTTTATAAATACTATCTACTCATTTTTAGCAATTGTCATTACATGACTGGAGTCATTTCGTCCATGAAAAAAGTTGTAAAAATACTTCAAAAAATTATAAGATATTGTAAATAGAAAAAAGAAACTAAAATATATTCCTACCAGATTAAACAAGCACTTAATCATGTTGTTACTGTGCCAGGCAAATTGAGAAGTAATATCATTACCTATTCAAAAAAGATTGTTTAATTATCATTGATGAAAATGAACCTCCCGCGACATCGTCAATTACAATAATTCAAAATAGAAATTCTATAAGGATGTTTTACAGTATTTTCGAATATAACAATAAGTAATCAATATTACCATAATACATATATTATATCTATATATTCCTTAAATTGTAGGTGTACAATGCAAAAGAAAATAATTATGTACAGTGTGAACAAGGCTTTACCAACATTATTAAGCATCATACATAACTGACAGTTGTAATACAATTTACCACAAAGAAACACTGCAAATTATAAAAGTATAGGAATGGAAATCATTATAAAAAATGCCAATGAAGTAAATATTATTTGTTATAGAACAATCATTAAATGAATTTAAAAGTATACATTCGCGTCAACAAAACATAATTCTAATAAAGCTATCTACAAGTTTGTATAAAATAAAATGTTCTTTTTAAAATTCTAATGAATTTCATTTAAACCAAAAAGACCAATGGAATCGACATATGTATATAGACTGAAACACTATTAACAAAAACTGTCAAACCACATTTTCCAACTGAAACAAAAAAACACAGATTTCGAGATTATTCTAATTTTATAAACACAAACAAAATGCAAACTATAGATAAATTAGGCAAACGCTAAATAAATCATCGGCAAGTCAAGGCACAAAAACCAATAATAGTAGAAAAATTATAAATAGAGTGAAAACTACCGTCTGTGAGGCACAGGAAAAGTATGTAAAAAATGTCAATATAACTTTAAACGATAAAATACATCTTATTTCATACACAACCGTTAAACATTTTCAATTTAAAAACTGCTATTATCACTAAATCTATTATTAATCATTTCATCCGATAAGCATTCTGAATAAAATATTGCATAGTTGTAAACTATATACAGGGGTGTATAAAAACAACTAAGCAATATTGAACATCTAAAACACAATTATATTTAGTTATTCGCTATATATCGGAATTATATGGTGTTTCAAAAACTGAAACGCAATAAAGACAAAATCCGCAATAAATTTAGAAGAATAAAGGGGAGCGGTACCTCAACTGTAAGCGGAATAAGAGGCGATAGCGGGCCTTCAAGGCCTGCCGTATTAGGTAGTTCTTTTTAATATAGTAACATTTATTCGATCTGTATTGAAGAAAACATAAAAAGAAAACATGCCTAGAATATATATGTTACACCACTGAACACATAATCAAACATACCGATCAAAGTTTTACAAAGATTAAAATTAGAGTTTGATTGTTCAGTAGCCAGAGGTTGAAGCCACAGATTACAGAGCTGTACCTATAGATTGTTCTTTCTTGGTTTGACTTTTAGTTACTTTTAACATCACATTTAAACTGTTAAAACAAATTATTAACGTCAATACATTCTATAATTTTAAGTACAAATAAAACCTACAATTTTACTTTCTTATACGTAGTATAAGGAAGTATTGTGATGATGAAAATTTTCGACCTCGAGATTTTTGCAGATGTCCACGTTTTGAGGTCCCCTGATACCAAAAAAGTGGTTTTTAAAAAATGTCTCTCTCTCTCTGTGTGTGTGTGTGTGTGTGTGTGTGTCTGTGTGTGACCACGATAGCGGTAAACCGCTGTAGATATCAATTCCAAATTTTGTATTTACGAATATAATCTCCCTCTTGAGAACTGATTAGATTTTGAGCAAAATCGGCAGACCGGAAGTAGTAGTTTACGGCAGTGAAAAAATCGAATTTTGCAAATATTTCGTCAATTACTAAGTTTAAGCAAATTTGTAAAGAATTCAAATGTACACAAAATTAAATTTGAGAAAAATTGTTTTAATAAAGTTTTTCGAAATTCCTACCGGAAGTAGGTCTTTTACTCTTATCGAAAATCAGTTTTTTGCGAATATCTCGTAAGTCATGCTTTCTAGGCAGGTACATTACGAGTATAAAAGTATTTAGACCATACTTTTAAATATCTTTTGTATAAAAAAAATTTCAAAATTCAGACCGGAAGTACCGCTTTTACTCTTATCGAATAGCGATTTTTTGCAAATATGTCGTAAATTATGCATTCTATATATATTTATGAGAGTACAAAAGTATTTAGAGTTGGATTTGGAATATTTTTTGTATAAATGAAATTTCAAAATTCGGACCGGAAGTAACACTTTCATACGTATAAGAAAGTCGTGTGGTGGCCACACCTCATTCTTTTAACACGCTTGGCAGTGGCACATTTTGTAAAAAACGCATCAGAAAAAAAGCACTAAGAAGGAATAAAAAATTAAGAGACACAAAAATTCAAAAAAGGCATAAAGATTTTACTTTGTTATACGTAGTATAAAGAAGTATTGTAATGATGAAAATTTTGGACTTCGAGATTTTTGAAGCTCCCTGATACCGAAAAAGTGGTTTTTGCAAACATGTCTGTGTGGCTATATGTCTGTATCTGTGTGTAACCACGATAGAAGTCAAATGGTTACAGGTAAGAATACCAAACTTTATATTTATGAGTATAATCTTCCTCTTGAGATCTGATTAGATTTCCAATAAAATCGGTAGATCGGAAGTAGTAGTTTACTTCAGTAAAAAAAAATCAAAATTTACCAATATTTCGGCAATTACTAAGTTTAGACAAATTTCTAAATAATAATAATGCCTTTATTGTACAAGTTACAAAAAATTACAAAATACATACATACAAAATACATGAAAAAAGAAGAGCAAAAAAAAAAAGAAAAAGAACTGCGCAATCCCAGGGCGAGGTTCAGTTGCATAAAAATATTATGCCGGTGCTTTTGCCGAACCTTAGCTGAACAAACACATAGAAAAAAATGAGGTGTGGCCACCACACGACTTTCTTATACGTATGAAAGTGTTACTTCCGGTCCGAATTTTGAAATTTCATTTATACAAAAAATATTCCAAATCCAACTCTAAATACTTTTGTACTCTTCATAAATATATATAGAATGCATAATTTACGACATATTTGCAAAAAATCGTTATTCGGTAAGAGTAAGTGTTACTTCCGGTCCGAATTTTGAAATTTTTTTCATACAAAAGATATTTAAAAGTACGTTCTAAATACTTTTATACTGATAATGTACATGCCTAGAAAGCATGACTTGCGAGATATTCGCAAAGAACTGACGTTGGATAAGAGTAAAAGACCTACTTCCGGTCGGAATTTCGAAAAACTGTATTAATACAATTTTTCTCAAATTTAATTTTGAGTACATTTGAATTCCTTATAAATTTGTTTAAACTTAGTAATTGACGAAATATTTGCAAAATTCGATTTTTTCACTGAAGTAAACTACTACTTCCGGTCTGCCGATTTTGCTCAAAATCTAATCAGTTCTCAAGAGGAAGATTATATTCGTAAATGCAAAATTTGGAATTGATATCTGTAGCAGTTTGACCGCGATCGTGGTCTCACACGCACTCACACGCATTCACACGCACTCGCACGCACGCACGTACACGCACGCACGCACGCACACACCCGCACACACCCACACACACACGCACACGCGCACACACACACACACACACCCACACACACCCACCCACACACACACACCCACACGCGCACGCGCACGCGCGCGCACACACACACACACACACACACACGCACGCACGCACGCACGCACGCACGCACGCACACACACACACACACACACACACGCGCGCGCGCAGAGAGAGAGAGAGAGAGACATTTTTTAAAAACCACTTTTTTCTACTCCCATACTTTAATTGTATTATTAGATATGCCGAACCTGTACTATAATGATGTTCATTATGATACAGATTTTCATTATGTTACAAGTTTATATCCAATAGGAATACAGATTTTTCATTACGATACAAGTTTATATCCAATAGGAATGCGACATTTCAATATTCAAACAATATTCAATATGGCGACTGCATATCTGACAGATATACAAATTAAATAAATGTGACAGTTCTCTGCAATTTACAAATAAGTACTTAAAATTTGTGCTTTTTTGAAAATATAAAGTGAAATGTAATAATTGACTCCACCAGAAAATATGGAACAAGCCTTAGTAGCCACGAACAATTTATTACCAGCCAAATTCACAAAAACGTACGGAAAATTTTAACCTCAATTTATGAAATGGATTGTTCAAAAAATATGTTTTATTATGGGGTCGTAGAAAAAATAGTGTATGCAACTCGCATTTAATGGCTATTAAGACACTCGTATTCATTACAATACTCGGCTTCGCCTCGTATTGTAATTCTCTTACTCGTGTCTTAATAGCTATCATTAAATGCTCATTGCATAATATACTATTTTGGTATCAGGGGACCTCAAAACGTGGACATCTGCAAAAATCTCGAGGTCGAAAATTTTCATCATCACAATACTTCCTTATACTACGTATAAGAAAGTAAAAATGAGAAAAAGATGTTTTTTTTTCTCATTACAAGAATGCCTACCTACTAAGCACTTAAACTAAAAACTTACGAAATTCTGTGGGGGCACTTTGATTATTTTAATTTTTGTAACATACAAACTTAGAGCGGTATGGATGGTAACGATACATAAAATTATTATGAAGCTACAACGGTCTACAAATGATTAGCATTAGTATCAGATGGTTCACAGAAATTGGTCCAGAGGGACCGCAGCGCACATCAACGCAATCCCTGAGACACGGAAACGTAAGACCTTAATTTTTTATTAAACTGAGTAGCCGTGCACATCTTCAATCAGCAGGAACGTCACTATATTTTTTATATATTCCGAATGTGAATGATCTTTCAAACAGATTCTATATAGATTAATAATTAAGAACCCAAAAGTACAGTTCGAGTTCGAACAATTTTTATATATAAAAAATTTCAAGATTCGGACCGGAAGTTATACTTTTACTCTTATCGAAGAGCAGATTTCCTAGCTGGCCCGGCAGACGCTGTTCTTTCCTTTCAGTAGGTGGCGCGATGAATTTGATTTGGTCAAGGCCAACTGGATCTCACTATCGCTGCCCGATATAAGGCCGTTTTATAACTTACATTGTTGAATGTATTGAAATAAACTTTAAAATAACACTTTAAAGTTTAACTTTACAATAATTAATATTCATAATTTTCAGGAAAATGGAATAGAACCAAATAAAATTCAAAAAGTGTTGCTGAAAATGAAGTGGTTGGGTAGTTTCAAGAATAACAAATTTACTTACATTTATAATTTTTTGTAGATGACTTCGTGGATTTTAAAAAATGTTGCAGTACTAATGTAATCAACGCTTTCAACTGTATTGGAAGATTTTGAAGCTTTTACTATTCCACATCGCAATATTTGCCTTATAAAATATTCAGCCAGTCTGGCATCAGTAGCATCATTTGCACCTCCTTTAAGCCTAACTGTGGAAGCATTTCTTCTACAGCATCGGAACTAAATGATCTTGTTAAGCCAAAATAACTTAGTTTTACAATATACTCAAATATTACAATTAACTGATATACCTATTTACAGAAATATAAAATATTTCCAAATACCACTGGCTAAAAAGGTAATATTCACTAAACTCGTATCCTCTGTGTATTTCGGTACATATTTGATGTACTTTTTTCATTTTGGCACTATTACATATTGGTAATTTAGTTAGTTACAGTGACGCACTCTTACGCATACATTTCAAGACAGACCAAAATTTGCTTTAACACTTTCTTGTTGGCACTTCTCAACTTTACGATGATAATAAGGTGCATTATTTGCAATAATTAGAGAATTTACTAATTACTGTAGTTTCTTTATTTATCCAACAGGTACAAGTCCAATTACAGAACAAAAATTGACAATGGTGAAATATTCATAATAAACCCACTTGTATCCTTTTTTAAATCGTCCTAAATCAGCCCACAAATACCTTAGAGTTCACATATTCAGACTTATTGTTAATATTAGTGACCAAATAACGGCCAGCAAAGTTGTTGATTTTACGCGCTCGATAGAATGTAAAACTATAAAGATATGCGTAGCAGTATTTTTGACTCGAAATACGTAAGTAGGGTACTAAATTTCAAATAATTTAAAAAAAAACAGAAGAAAAAATATATTTGATAGCGTTTTCAATATGATTGTAATTTTGAAACTTTTCTCCAAATTTTTAGTATGAAAACATGAGGTTAGATTTTTACACATGATATTAGATATTACATCTTGAACTCTGTTACAATTTCTTTTTTGTTATTATTTTGTTGCATTTTAATTTTTAGTTGAGAATCTTAATTTTACCTTTTTAGTGTTTAATTACGCTTGGTAGCATAATTTTAGTTTTTTTTCTCTTGTCCGTTAAACTTGATCGATTTATTTTTGATTGAACCTTTTACCGCCATCCTGTGACCAGTTGTGCAGTGCGATTCCGCGATCGACTGTGGTCGTGCGAGATCTGTATCTCATTGGGAGTGTGTAGCGCTGTCATAGATGGCGTATGCTTGGTTATTCGTATCTATTCTCGACAATTAACTATATTATTGATTTCTGTTTATGTTAAGCAATGTTTGGGTTTTCTTTTCTTTTAATTTAATTTGTAAATTATTATATTCTGCTTGAAATTGCCGTTTGGAGTCAAATGATTGTTTTAAACATTTATGGTAGTTCACGTGATCATTAAAGAGGGCAGTAGTTGGTAGTTTTATGTCGTCTTGTCAAGCACATTTTGCGATATGCTTTCCCTTTCGATCTGACCTCGTGCCAGTAACATTCTTTTGATCGCAGAATAGTAATAGTATATTTCAATTATTCTTGTGCAAGTTAGTTAAGTTAGTTTGATGTATCGTTAATTGGCCACTGGAATATAGGTGGATTAAATAGTTCTTGCCAAGTAGTAAATTTAGATGACGAATTGGATGTCAAACTTCTTGAGAGGATGGTCTTATAGTTGATTGAAATAGTTACTATCGTAAGTGACCTTATTAATTGCTAACGTGGTTCTTATGTTGTTCTGTTTTTTTAAATTACCGAAGTCCGTGAAGAGATATATCGTCGACGGCGTGCAAACGAACCAACGCCATTTTTGTTCTCGTTCATGGCGGCACTCTGAATATTTGAGAAGATCTATCTACTGGTGAAGGCAAACCTTGTTTGTGTGCAGTCTTGGTCCTCCTGTCGCAGCCCTTCTGCATTTTATTCCGACAATTGTTGGTAGCCGTAGATATTTTAAGAAGAATTTTCCTGAAACTGTATGTAGATATGTGACCGTGGATGCGCGTGGAAAAATTTAAGGTATTTCGACTTTGTTTATTGCTGTTTTGCTGAATATTGCCAGTGTATTGCACAGTCACATAGTGCAATCAGACACAATCAAATTTGTGTAAGTTTACGTGCAGTTGTTGAGCACAACGTACTGTCTAACTTTGTTTTTCGGTCTAACTGTTCATTAGAGTCAACGTAATTACTAGATTTATCTTGTAGTGGCATATGAGTCACTGAGATATAAATTTCTGACATTTAACGTTTAGTTTAATTAGCAGTTGTGGCTTTATTTTGAGGTTACGTGTCGAATTGGCCTGCTACATAGCCATTTCTTTCTTGTGTTAAGTTTAATTGATATTTTGGGTGCGTATTTTGCATTGTAGCATCCCAACTAGTATTGTGTAAATTTATTGCATTGATTTTAGAATATTTAATGAACAATTTCAATATAATTATGTGTAAATTGTACGATCTTTAACTTGTTGAATTTTATTAACGTTTTCTTTTGTAAGACAATAGTTATCTGGCACTGTTAGTATTAGATACCATTTAGAGTCTATTATCTAGTGTCGATCAGCTTGTCGTTGGCCTCTAGTATATAGTGTTTCGTTTTTTTGCTAATGTGTTGCTGATTGCGATCAAACTGCTCGACATTGGGAAGACTCCCTGGCATATGTTCCTTTGTAATCTTTTTTTAGTTTTAAGTATTTTCTCATGTATTTAATTGAACTCGAGGTTTTGCCTCATATGACTTAATTCTTTGTTTACTTCAAATCAGTATATCAGTTTGTCAATTGTAACTTGAATTTATGGTTCACATTTGGTGGCCGTCTTAGTCAATTAATACCTACTTTCAGAATTTTAAACATTTGTAACTGGTATGCACGTAGGTGCTTCTTAATTTTAATGTTGTTTTTATTACTTTTATTTGTACTCAATTTGTAAAGTCATTACTGTAGTTGACTTGAATGATAGGTTGGCTAAAGCTTAATCTTTATTTGGACATTGGGCAATTTAAATCAGTAAATAAACCTGTTGTTAAGTTTTGTATGAGTGTGTTTGGCTTTGCTGATCATTATACCTGGGATTTAATAATAGGACTTGTTCCGGGCCTATCTATCAGTTGCTGGTCAGTATAATTAATCGGAAATGGTGCCCTTATTATATAACACCTTCACTTGTTGAGTGAACGAACCTACCCTGCCCGACTGGTTAGCGGCAATACTGACCATCATCTTCGACATCAACCTTGGGAAGAGTAACAAGTAAGGCTTAGTGAGGGATAAGCTGGCGATTAAATAATTAATTAGCAGGCAAGCGTCACTGTTTTTTTTGTTATCAATAGAAGGTGAGCTATTGTGGTGGCATCATACCTTCTGTCCTCTTGCATATTTTATATTTTTAACGCAAGAGGGTAGCAACTCATCAAATATCAAATATTAATTTTCTAATTTCTAACAGCATAACCATAGCGAATTGTTAGTGTAACAATAACGAGAAACATTATGTCAATAGAACACGCTGCAAGAGAAATTAATAAGTAATTATACTTTTTCTTTTATTAGTACGCAGTAACTATTGCTAATTCTGAAAAAAATGATTTTGTAAAATGCCTTTATCACCGGCTCCGGCAATTCAAAATGAACATGTGTACATCTTCTAGCAATATTCCACATTACAGTATTCTTGACGAGATTTGGTTATATAAAAATAGGAAAGTAATAACAGAAGCGATCTGAAATTTTGCAAGTAAAAATTTTTTTCGATTTGAAATATTTTTAAATTTCAGCTTCTTATTTCAAATGGTATTGGCGCATCACCCTGTATATTTAGTTATATTCAATTTATGTTAAAGTTAAGATTGTATGCAAGTAAAAATAACGTCATTATAAAACCGTATATAAATGTGCACTTATCTTAATCTCATTATGCTTTATGACGATTCAGACTGTCAGGGAAAACCTAATGATATTTGTTAAGCAAAGGATAAATTGCTTTATTACAACATTAATGTTACTTTTGACAACGGTAGATTTAGAGTAATTGTATAGATTCTAGGAATAATATTGTAAATATCCCCTTTAATATCGTTTCATAATAGATTTTAGCCTTTGAACGTTAATCCTACTGTAGGTATCACGAGGTACCGTTAAGTAATGTGTTTCTAAATGTTAGATATTTTAGCTTTATTGAAAGATTATAGTTCTAAAAAACTCATCAATATCTGTGAAAGTCTCGTAATGACTATTTGCATATCCCTCTTTGATAATAGCCAGTATTCTTGTCGTGAATAGTGGGGACGATTTTGTAATTAAACCTTCCTTTTAAGATGTTAAGAGTAGGAAAGTTCAGTTCTATCACAGAGTTCAGGGCGAAAGCACTACCTTCAAATCGAATTAGTGATCTTTCCAAAAATATATAAGTTATATAATAGCAAGATAGTTCTCAACATTTACATTATGTTTATACTATTTGGGTAAACTTCAAGTTTTGATAAAGGTGTTATATTAAAGTGATTGCATACATATACGACTTTTATTTTAAATAGTGAAGGTTAACAGAGTGTGGTCTTACAAACCAACACAGGTGGCGAAACAATCCACACGCTCATACTTTCTAGCTGAAAGTGGCAAACAACAATCCTTCAAACCAGGAGAATTCAACAGATGGAATACCCAATTTTTATTATTGTTTTATATTCCTTTAATAATTTTAGGCCTAAAATGAGTCTTTTTTGAGTTATTTAATTTTTTGAAAATATCCGATACATAATTCTTACAAAATAATACCGAGTGTTTAGAAAAATAATTTTATCCTAGAAATATCTATATCTTATTATTTTTTAATTGGAATTACTGTGTTTGGTGATACGTTAAATATCAACTGTGGAGTACACTGCAGCCACCAGAAACGACGTTATAACTAGAATGTGAAACGTATTTAATAATCGAGATAATGAAATTCGATCTGCCACACACACTAATATTTTCAAACGAGTGAAAAACTTTTCTTTTTATTTTTGTTAATTTATATTAACTTCCATAGTTTAGTGATGTGTGTCGATTCTATATATTAAAATTTTAAGAGTCTATGTGTGTGCATTTTCTAATATAATACCAACACTAAAACATTTAGATCTAGGGACGTAAGTAATTATATTTTATCCTCAATTTTGAACGTACAGTACAACAGTAGTGAAAAAATGTAACTTGCCATTTAAAAATACCAATATGTTATTTAATGTTTATGTATTTGTTATATCTTATTATTTTATGTTCTAAAATGAGTAAACAGAGAAAGTGTGTTATTTCCGTGTTTAACGTAAGAAATGATACAATTTTATTAAAATTTTGAGATTCATTTTCACTTCTTAAGGCAATATCAAACAATAACATCCAAAATAAATCAGGTTATTCGAACAAAATTATTTCTTTCCTGCATAGCAATTATATATAAATTAGAAATAGGAATTTGTACTCATATTGTTTTATAAGTAGCTTTTGTATATTGATCGATTCATATTTCATTAGAAAAGCATAAATTTGTTACAGTGATGTCTATATGTATTTGATCTACTCTAAAAATTTTAAGCATTAACTTCTATATTTATATATAAGAAACAAGATATCATATATAAAGGCTTAGAAAACATGACCTATTATACTACTGACAAGCATAGCAAACTAATAACAGAAATAGGAAGACATGCTGCCATTTGTGGCTGTTGGAAAATCCTCAACTACGAAGACGATTTCTTATTCTTGACTAGAGAGTCTTTGTGATCTGCTTACTAGAATCTCTAGTGAGCAGATAACAAAGATTAGCGGACAAAGAACACGCCGAACAAGAAACACACAAAACAGAAACATACTAAGATTAAACGGTTTATAGCAAAACAAACATCACTAAAGCTATCTGAGGTAAAACCAGCACGACAGCAGAACAAGAGGAGGTGGTATACCTTCTCTACATAAAAGGAACAACTGATGAAATAAGAAGAACGCTGAAGAAACAAAATAAAGTACACATAATATTTACCACCCACAAGAAAATAAGCCAAGTGTTACTTAACCCAAAAGATAATATTCCACTGGAAGAACAAGGAGTATATACAAAATACCATGTGGCGAATGCGAATCCTCTCACATTGGCCAGATAAATAAACGAATCAACATCCGGCAAGACGAACAAGGAAATGCAATATTAAGGAAAGAAACCACATCGTCGTTGGACCAACACAGACTAATGATAGATAGGTCGACTTCGAACACACAAAAACAATAGCGAAGATCGAACACCTGTTCATTCGAATAACAAGAGAAGCCACAGAAATCGAAAAGTGACCGCATAATCTCAATAAACGGGACTGTTTCCGCAAACATGGAAACAGTCCCATACATAGTAACCAATATAACAAAAATAGCCCGAATAAGAAATCAAGGGCAGGCAATAGGCACCGACGGCAGTCAACAAAGGGACTGATAAAAGTCCCCCCACTATTAACCACGCACAGGCAGCTCTGATTGGCAGTTCACACAACGAATGGTATATTATAGGCACACTAACAGCCAGTCGCATTCCTGGTATAATTCTTAGTCAAAAAGTGATAAGATAGTATAGGTCTAAAATTTAAGATTTTCGAGTTATTATCATTTTTCTGAAAATTCAATGTTTTATAAAATAATATTTTTCTACATATTTGGATGGACACAATTTTTGGTAGCGTTGTTCATAATAAAAGGACCTAATACAAACATTATATTTTTTTTGCAATTTCTAACTGCATTTATAAAAAACTGAATTAAAGTTGCATGAGATGTTTTTGTCTAAAAGTGAATTTTTCAAATAGAACAACCTGAATTTCGCACCAAAAACATGTAGGGCGTTATTACTTTAAGTGACCATTACTGCTTGCGCTATTGTCGTTTTTTGATATAATTTTGTCAACTTTATGTTTTTTTATTTGAATACGGTATAGTGGAGCATGATATTGGATATAAGTAAAATAAAACACTCAATTAAACTTTGAATAACTTCACTTTATTTTAATCACTATGTGACTGCAGTTTCGACATAACATGTCATTATCAAACTAGAGTCACAATAATTGATGGTAAAATATATATCTTATTTGGTAACATCTGAGACACACTACAAATTAAATACCTATTACTCTAATCTATTTTAAAATGTTGATGTACGGTTACAAAATTTCCCAACTCTCTTTTATATCAATATACTATTATAATATGATTTAGACAACCTTAAATAGAGGAGTATTAAAAGATCTGTTTGGTCATTAAGTAATATTTAATCTGATCTATTATTCGTTTTAACAATTTCTAAAGCTTCTAAAAGGTTTAATTTTAATCCTTTATCACTGTAATGTAAAATTTTTGATATTATTTTCTGAGAATGTGTGGTTATATTCTATTAAATGATTTGCAAAAGTTGAATCTGTTTTTTGTAATCTATAAGACCTTATGTGTTCTTTGATCCTTGTGTTAAAAGTTCTGCCAGTCTGACCTATGTATACTCCTTTACAATCATTACAAACTAGTTTATAGACTCCTGATTTGGCTAACTTATTTTGTGTATCTTTACCATTAAACAACACCCCATGTAATTCCTTATGTGGTTTAAATGGTACCACTAAATTTTTGTTATTTTTTTCAATAATTTTTCTTATATTTTCGCTAATATTTCTAAGAGACATATTTACTGCTATTGGTTTTACTTTCTTATACGTAGTATAAGGAAGTATTGTGATGATGAAAATTTTCGACCTCGAGATTTTTGCAAATGTCCACGTTTTGAGGTCCCCTGATACCAAAAAAGTGGTTTTTAAAAAATGTCTGTGTGTCTGTGTGTCCGTGTGTGTGTGTGTGTGTGTGTGTGTGTGTGTGTGTGTCTGTGTGTGTGTGACCACGATAGCGGTCAAACCGCTGTAGATATCAATTCCAAATTTTGTATTTACGTGTATAATCTGCCTCTTGAGAACTGATTAGATTTTGAGCAAAATCGGCAGACCGGAAGTAGTAGTTTACTTCAGTGAAAAAATCGAAATTTGCAAATATTTCGTCAATTACTAAGTTTAAACAAATTTATAAAGAATTCATATGTACTTAGAATTAAGTTTGAAACAAATTGTCTTAAAAAAGTTTTTCGAAATTCCAACCGGAAGTAGGTCTTTTACTCTTATCGAAAATCAGTTTTTTGCGAATATCTCGCAAGTCATGCTTTTAAGACAAATACGTTATGAATATAAAAGTATTTAAAACATCATTTTCAATATCTTTTATATAAAAAAAATTTCAAAATTCAGACCGGAAGTACCACTTTTACTCTTATCGAATCGCGATTTTTTGCAAATATGTCGTAAGTTATGCATTCTATATATATTTATCAAGAGTACAAAAGTATTTAGAGTTAGATATGGAATATTTTTCGTATAAATGAAATTTCAAAATTCGGACCGGAAGTAACACTTTCATACGTATAAGAAAGTCGTGTGGTGGCCACACCTCATTTTTTATTTTTACCTGAGGATAGATCTGATAAATTGCTTTGTTTTTTAATTTAGTTGTTAAAACCCTATCCACTATATTGGAATTATATCCGTTGTTACAAGCTATTTGTTTCAAAGTTGAAATTTCTGTATTAAGATGTTCTTTAGTTAGTGGGAGACTCAATGCTCTATGTAACTTTGAAGCAAATAGCTTGTAACAACGGATATAATAACACCACACGACTTTCTTATACTTATGAGCGTTTCAAATTATAGAGTTTTAAGAATTTTTTTTTCAAAAATCATTCAAAATCCTATTCTAAGTACTTCTATTCTCTTAATAAATCTATATAGAATGCATACTTTGCAAGATATTATCAAAAAAGTGCTCCTCGCTAAGAGTAAAAGTGATACTTCCGGTCCGAATTTTGAAATTTCATATATACAAAAAATATTGCAAATCCAGTTTTAAATACTTTTGCACTCTTGATAAATATATATAGAATGCATAAATTACGACATACATATTTGCAAAAAATCGCTATTCGATAAGAGTAAAAGTGGTACTTGCGTTTGAATTTTGAAATTTTTTTTATACAAACGATATTGAAAATTATGTTTTAAATACTTTTATACCCGTAACGTACTTGTCTAAAAAGCATGACTTGCGAAATATTCGCAAAAAACTGATTTTCGATAAGAGTAAAAGACCTACTTCCGGTAGGAATTTCGAAAAACTTTTTCAATAAAATTATTCTCGACTTTAATTTTAAGTATATATGAATTCTTTATAAATTTGTCTATACTTAGTAGTTGACGAGATATTGGCAAAATTCGATTTTTTCGCTGAAGTAAACTGCTACTTCCGGTCTACCGATTTTACTGAAAAACGAATCAGATCTCAAGAGCGAGATTATACACGCAAATACAAAATTTGGAATTGATATCTACAGCGGTTTGACCGCTATCGTGGTCACACACACACATACTCAGACACACAGACATTTTTTAAAAACCACTTTTTCGGTATCAGGGGACTTCAAAACGTGGACATCTGCAAAAATCTCGAGGTCGAAAATTTGCATCATCACAATACTTCCTTATACTACGTATAAGAAAGTAAAAATTATGTTCCTTTAAAACTCGTTTATTTTAAATTGGACTACAACTAAATAAAGTTTAATCAATCTGAAAAAATGAGGTGTGGCCACCACACGACTTTCTTATACGTATGAGCGTTTCAAATTGTACAATTTTAAGAATTTTTTTAATACAAAACTTATTCAGAATCCTATTCAAAGTACTTTCATTCTCTTAATATATCGCTATAGAATGCATACTTTGCAAGATATTATTAAAAAAGTGCTCCTCGCTAAGAGTAAAAGTGCTACTTCCGGTCCGAATTTTGAAATTTCATTTGTACAAAAAATATTGCAAATCCAGTTTTAAATACTTTTGTACTCTTGATAAATATATATAGAATGCATAACTTACGACATATTTGCAAAAAATCGCTATTCGATAGGAGTAAAAGTGGTACTTCCGGTCTAAATTTTGAAATTTTTTTTATATAAAAGATATTGAAAATTATGTTATAAATACTTTTATACTCGTAACGTACTTGTCATAAAAGCATGACTTGCGAGATATTTACTTCCGGTAGGAATTTCGAAAAACTTTTTTAAGACAATTTGTTTCAAACTTAATTCTAAGTACATATGAATTCTTTATAAATTTGTTTAAACTTAGTAATTGACGAAATATTTGCAAATTTCGATTTTTTCACTGAAGTAAACTACTACTTCCGGTTTGCCGATTTTGCTCAAAATCTAATCAGTTCTCAAGAGGCAGATTACACACGTAAATACAAAATTTGGAATTGATATCTACAGCGGTTTGACCGCTATCGTGGTCACACACACACAGACAGACACACAGACACACACACACAGAGAGAGAGAGAGAGAGAGAGAGAGAGAGAGAGAGAGAGAGAGAGAGAGAGAGAGAGAGAGAGAGAGAGACATTTTTTAAAAACCACTTTTTTGGTATCAGGGGACCTCAAAACGTGGACATCTGCAAAAGTCTCGAGGTCGAAAATTTTCATCATCATAATACTTCCTTATACTGCGTATAAGAAAGTAAAAACGACATAAAATAATTTCTTTAAAAAACGAATTTCTTTACTCACAAAAAACAACAACAAAAACTATGAACTTAAATGAAATGAAACCTAAACATCGTCCTACACCCACTGATATTATCTTCGTTTTCTATTTCTGGCTGTAAATTTCCATGGGTGCAACTCTCCTGCGAAATGATTGTTCATAAAATTGCTTGTTCTCTGCCTGTTCGAGAAATCACATAAAGGTTTTATGATTTTGGATTTTTACTGGGACTATTTCGTTAGGTTTATCATACACAACTGTTAGGTCCAATCCAACAGGCATACGTAACTTATTGTGTACAATGCTGAATCTCCACGGGCCATAGTAAGAATCTGTCACATAAATTAACGGTGATTTTTTTTTATTTCCATCATTATAACATCTTTTATTTTTACCGGCGACTTGGCAATTGTTAGAAGAAATGGATCTGTAGCTGTGCTTTAATATCAACTTTAACCAAGTCAAAAGGTGTAGGGATTGGCTCTAGCATTAAGGATAAGCGTGTCCCAGTCTCGTGAAGTTTCAGCCTTTCCCACTTTCCGGTTCTTTTTCTCAATCAGGGAAGAGTCTTGAACATTTGGTAGATAAGAGTGTCCTCTCATAGGAAAAATGTAGTTCACCAAGTCGAAGATTGTTAAGATGTACAGAAAATGTAGCATAACGCGTAATTTTTATTTTGACCAGGACAACCATCGCTAAATAGTATTAAATTTCAAAAATCTATGTCTCTGTTATACAAATAATGTAGAAACCTGGATGTCACTTCATTCGCGCCTTTTTTACCTGGGCCTTCACGGTACGTATACATGGCAACCTCATTTGTTGCCAGATCATTAATCCCAAATATATAATATTACAATTACCGAGAAAAGAATACTGAATTGGTTGGAATGTGGGGAAGCGGAAGATTTTGCATGAAATCAAACTACTCCAACCTGAGCTTTAGCTCTATAGTTCCTCTTTATGTTCCTAAAGGCTTTAGTTTTCCTTAAATTTAACTCATTTTGCATTAACAGCCTATCCTTTTCTTCATCTGTTATATATATAGCGTCAAGTTTATGCAACAACGAATCACAAAGAGCACACGTATCAGATCTCGGATATCAAAATTTTATGATGAGCTTACTTCATAAAATATGCCAATATGTTTTATAAGAAATGTTCAAAAAATATTCTGCTATAAACATTCTATACATGCCTTTGACTGTCAGAGATTCCGACAAATACATACGCTCTGGGTTCATGAGTCTTGTATAATGCTATTGTCTCGGTTGAAAACTGTTAATATGTATTTCGATTAAGAATAAGTACTTTAGTCGGATATTCAGTAGGTCGATTTTTATGATGCCCTCTTAAATCTTTTGGTGATGCACCAGTATTCATCAAACTATTATGTATTATTCGTAATCTAGCTGATGGTATACCATGTAGATTAATGAATGCAGTTTTGCAAACCATGATTTATTTATTTTCCTCTATGTCTAATCTTAAATAAATATGACACTGCGTGATGTTTTTGCTTTTCTTCTAGATTATTATGTATGGGTCTACGCCTGGAAATGTGCTTCATAGGATCAATCCTACTATATGAGAATCCATGTCGTTTTTTGAATCCCTGCTATCAAAATGTTGCAAGATGATTTATCTACTATCACAAATATATATATACACATTTATACGTAAACGTATATGCACATACTATCCGTCCATCGGATCTTTTGAGTCACGTGATTAATTGCGTGCGTTATCAAGGACATCCGCACTTAGAAAGTATATACAGTAATGCGCACACTGCTACGTTAATATACGGAATGGGGAATATGGGTGGGGTATGCCTAGCGTAGCCGCATACTATAACACCCTGGCTAGCGAGAAAGTGCGGTGAACGTATTCACATACAACGCAAAACATTTGTCATGTGAATTCTTCAATGTTATTTTTATTTGTCCCTATTTCCTAACATCAAAGTAAATAAAATACAATGTAAATAGGATATTTTAAATGAAACGAATATTTAGGATATTATTATATGTTATTTTTATTTGTCCCTATTTCCTAACATCAAAGTAAATAAAATACAATGTAAATAGGATATTTTAAATGAAACGAATATTTAGGAAAGGAGAATAATATTAAATATCTCTAAAATAATCCCAAAAATAAATAAAACTAAAGGTGTCTCCTGTATTATAAAATAAAGCAAATATTTTCCTGATTAAAACGAAACTTAAAAGATATTCAAAATTAACTAAAAGAAATAAATAAAAGTAATAATTCAAAGAACTAATTGAAATTGAAATGCTCGAATCGGCCTCCACCTATTTCCAAACAAAGAGCTACTCGATTATAGAAATCCCGCCTAACATTGCCGAGTACATCTGGTGTAATTGACTCTAAACAATTAGTAATTTTTAATTGTAATTCATTTAAATTGTTGGCCCGTTGTTCTTCAAATGTGTAAATCTTTGATTTTACATAGCCCCAAAGAAAAAAATCGTTCGGGGATAAATCAGGCGATCTGGCTGGCCAACTAATTGTTTCTTGTTTCGAAATGATTCGATCACCGAAAGTGGCTCTAAGATATTGTCGCGCCATCATACTTTTGTGGGCAGGGCAGCCGTCTTGCTGAAACCATACACTTTCTAATTGAATGTTTGGTATTCTCCGTAAAAAGGGAATAACATTGTTTTCTAATAGCTCAAGGTATTTTTGTGCGTTTAACGCCCCGTCTATAAAGAAAGGACCAATGATATTATTTCCTAGTATACCAACCCACACATTTAACTTTTGGGGGTATTGTGTATGGGCGGTATACGTAACATGTCGATTAGTACGTGACCAATATCGCACTTGCACAGAATTATGTTTACCATGCAAAGGAAATGTTGATTCGTCTGTGAATAGTATATTTGATATAAAGTCTTCATTTTGTGCAGATTTCTCGATAATATTTAGGCAAAACTGAATTCGCTCGTGATTGTCGTGCGGAAATATTTCATTTGTTTTTTTAATATGATAACAGCGGTATTTATTTTTTTTGAGAATCCTCCCCACAGTTGCACGCGACACACCCACTTGTCGACTTATTTGCGTTGTTGTTTGTGCAAAGTTATTTTCAACGCTAGCGCATATCATTACGTCCCGTTCTTCGTTCGCATTTTCTTTTGGTTTCTTATGTTTAGAAGGTGAAACACATCCGAATTTATCAAAATTATTTGCAAAGCGGCGAATTGTATCAATACAAGGAACAGGCCGATTTTCAAAATTATTTCTAAAAAGGCCTCTAATGGATAGAGTCGAGTGACCTTGATGATACCACTTTACGATTTGTACTTTTTCCGCTAGTGAATACTCCATCCTGTTCTGCACTCTCCCACAGGTTATATGCAACTGATTACTGATTCCTCTTAGGCAGGGTTGCGATCGGATTTTTTTTTATTTCCCTAGATTTCTAGTCAAAATGTCCCTAGATTTCCCCGAAGTGTATAATATTGTTTTTTTGTTTCTACAAACACTATTAAAAACTCAATTTTTAACACATCATACTTCAATTAAAAATGAAATATCTTAACAAGTGTTAAAAGTAATTAACTTTTAACACTAGCGTTAAAAGTAAAGTGACAAGTCGTTTATCACAATGACGTTTTGATAAAGATATGACAGAGAACTCGAAATATTATTCAAACGATGTTGATTCAAGTGAATAGTGCCTACCTAATCGATGAAAGTTATCAGTTATATGAAACAAATACATCTTATTTGCTAAAAACCGAACACTTTAAGTAAGAATCAGATAAACTAAACCTCGTTAATAAAACAAAAGTAATTTTGTATCTACATATACTTACATTAAATAGATATAACTAAGCTGTACAGATAAAACTAAACTTATTAGTGAATTAAAAAATTCATTCACATTTACTTCTCGAAAGCTTGAATTAAAATGTGAAAAATAAAAAACAGCACAAGCTGTTATAGTTATACTTCAGAGCAGGGACTTTTTCCAAGGGATTTACCTTATTTTATTATATTGTAGTAATTTGATCGATTTGCAAACGTGCTTAAAATTTAAAATCGGTAGAGCACCGGTTCGGAATGTGTATAGATGTTATCGCGTTATTAACCTTTGAATTTCCTACTAGCCATAAGATGGCGGACTACTATTTAAAAAAATATGTAATCAGTGGTTTAAGCACAGATAAGGGAGATTACAGATAGCCGATGTAATGGCTATTATTGGCAACACATTTTAGAGACGACCGCTAGGTTCTAGCGGTCGTCTCCAAAATGTGTTGCCAATAATAGCCATTACACCGGCTATCTGTAATCTCCCTTATCTGTGGTTTAAGTTTAAAACTTTTTAAAATGAATTGTGATACAATATAGGTAGCTTAAATACAGACGGTTGTATTAAATTTTCCCTAGATTTTGACCTATTTATATTAAAATTCCCTTTTTCCCTAAACGAACATAAAATTCCGTAGATCTAGGGAAATTTCCCTAAATATCGCAACCCTGCTCTTAGGTTCGTCGCTGTCTGATGTACACCCCCCACTTATATTCTCCTCTCTCTATATTAACGTAGCCTTGTGAGCACTACTGTATACTCATTTCTTTCCAATCTCAATGACTAAATAAGGATAGAAATTATAAATTTTAACGTGGGATTGTCTTGCCCATAAGAGTAATAAGACAGACAGAGAAAATATACTGCCATGACATGTTACTACGTTAGTAAAGTTATATTGCTTTTCTAATTCGTTTTGTTCTATCTTGCAAATAATTGTTCTATTCAGAACAAAAAAAAGGTAAAACTGTATTTAATACATTTTCTGTAAGTATTCTAATCACTAAATTCATTGGTTATAGGTTAAGAATTTACATTTATTACAGAGACATGCCTGGGAAACGTCTGAATTCTGAATTCACAATCTCAACAACTTTTATTAAATGTTCTGGACTTTTTTGAAACAGAAAAACAAAGTCGTGCACCTCTCATAAATATAAATGCACCTATTGAAGTAAGAATCATATACATATCTATATTTTTTGAAATCATAATAAAGGTTTGAATATTGCAGAGAGCAGCCGCTGCCCTTAAAATCTCCACACAAACTATCAGAAATATAAAACAACGTAACCAAAACAGAAGATTTGCGAGAATCTACAAAGATGGAAGTACGAAACACTATTTATAACATGTATAAAGAGAGTATGTTATTAGGTATTTCATTTATGTTTCACAATTTTAATATATTTGAAATTATTTCAGAGAAACATGTTACTCTGCTTGCATTGAACAACGAATTACACACCAAAGCAGTAATCGATATTGGAAAATCTTCTTTGTCCCATTTATTAAAAGATATTGGATTTAAATTCAAAAAGGAAGACAATAGACGAGCATTGGTGGAAAAGCATGATATAGCCCTTTACCGAAGCACTTTTTTGAGGAAGTATACAGATAATTTAAAGTCAAATTCTCCAAGACCGGTGATATTCCTTGATGAAACATGGATATATTCAAAAGATAATTGACGGAGATCTTGGCATGATACATCTACAAAAAGTGTTCGAAAGCCAGAAGGTTATGATGGCAAAAGGTTTCTAGTTTTACATGCCGGAGGTGAATCAGGGTTTATTGAAGGTGCAAGTTTGATATTTGCATCGAAAACCAAAGCAAAATACTATCATGCTGAAATGAACAGTAAAAAGTTTGAGGAATGGATTAAAATACAATTCATGCCATATTTACCAAACAATTCACTTGTGATAATGGACAATACACCATATCATAGTGTACTATTAAATAAAATCCCAAATTCTGCATCGAGAAAACAGGAAATAATAGACTGGCTGTCCAACAATAATAAGTTTTTCCAGCGAATTCACAAAATATGAATTGTTGGATTTAGTTAGGAGAAACAAACCTGCGAAATTGTATTTAATCCTAATGAAAAAACATCCAGTTCAGATTCAGATTTAGAATCTGAGTGACGTTTTTGTAATATAAAACAATGTGTGTGTTGAGTTTATAAACATGATAATGCAGAGTAATGAGAAGTTCTTATCTGAAAATCCATTTATTAACAATTTCTTTATTTTATGTGGAAATGTACGTGTTTTTGTTTCGGTGAAACATTTATAAGAAGTTAATTTAAAACCAATGGATGTAGTGCATTATTATGAAATGTGAATCAATACTTTCGGCTCACTCTACATGCATGGCTGGTAACAGCCGATCATTGTAGTTATGTTGGTGTATTATTATTTCTAGTATACGTAGAAAAAGAAAACCACTCATGCACTGATTAAGGATTAATTATTTAAATTTGTCTTTAAATTTACAATACCTAACAAAATAATCAGAGGGTTGTTTAATAAGATTTATTTATTAAAATAGTTTCACTTAATTATAATAAAAGCAATAGTTAATAAATAGCAATAAGAAAATAAGTTTAATCATATAGAAATATTATGTGTGAGATTATATGTAAAAGTTTATTATAGATATTTAGCATACAATATATAACAGTTTAAAAAAATGTAAATAGATTTCAAATATATTAATAAATAAATTTAACTTATTATTAAAGTTTTGTGTTTTGTCTGTAATGAAATGCCTATTTAAATTCTAAAATAATGGCCACGTTGTACAGGAATAAATTAATATTGTATAGTGCCATAAATAATTATAAATACCAAAGTATTTACAATTTACATATTGCTATAATAGCATACATTATATTTGATGACAAATTTTATTATTCTTTATTTATAATAAATGTGTTATTGCTATTCGTTAGGCATCGCCATCAAATTCTATATGCTATAACTCTGTATTGAAAAAAAAATTGATAATCTTGTACCAGCATAAATCAATCAAATTACAATAATACAAAGCTGCATAATTTAAACGAATGTAGAGATAACGTTGTCATGTGAAAAATTTCTTTATTAAATTTGTTAATTCAATCTCTATTAACATTCGTGTAATTCTTGTAGGTTCTAGCAGTGATGTTCCTTTTGTTTTTCTAACAACATTTCTTATTTAAAATTTATAGGATAAGGTTACTAATAAAAAACTAAATCTCATAAAATATTTATATTCTATTTTTAACATCGTATAATAATAGTGTCGATGAAAATAATTTCTTGCCACATGTGGCCGCAAAAGAAATTGTCCTTTTACATTCCAATAACAAGTAAGAAAAAAAAACGTGTATTTTATAAATACGTAAACACATTACATTACGAATATAACATGTAGATTTAGAATAAATATCGCTCTTTGTTATATCCATGGGCGAGGATCGACGATGACTCTCTCGTACCTCTCTCGTACTTGCCTTCTTATCATTTTCGGTCGCCCGAAAAAACCATACATCGTTCGCAGCGCCACACACTCCACACTAACGTTTATGTTGGCATTGTCCTGCTCAGATTTATTTTCTTGACGTTCTCCCTAAACTGACCTGCACTAATTATTGTTTGACATCTCGAAATTACACAAAATTATGCACGCACTTAAATTGTTTGTTATTGTTAATGTCAATGCACATTTGCGATATTCTTATCTTGGTAGGTACATTCCTTTTCATTAACGCCATCCTTCATTATGTTTATAAATGAATTCGTTTTGCTTCTGTCATCATTATTTAAATATATTCTTTTACTATTTTTTAACACTATTCGTATCTTTCTTTTGCAGACGTTTGCTTTTACAATAATAGGAAAAACATTGCATACGACTGGAATGCTCCTTTTATTAATCATGTTATTATGAACCTGGACCTTGATAACTTCATCCATATCTTCGAACCATCTTTCCTCGTCTTCTTGTAGGTTGATTTGTATGCAGCTGTTAACAATATTGAACATTGTTTTTCTTTGTAGATTTTAATGAGATTAAACCAATTTTAATGTGTTATTTCCGGAATCTCTCCTGGACAAAATTGGATTTAAACCTGCCACTGAAGCTTTTCTTTATTACATTGTGTCGAATAATAAAATAATATACCTTTTTTTTACATATTCCTTTTAAAATTATATTTAGATATAAGTCTCAGGTATTTAGGAATAAATGCAGTTGAGGTAACGGGCGAGTTTTGGCAAAATAACTAGTGTACCCTATAAAGGACCTCTAATTGAACAACTTTTACTTATAAAATTATGGGTGCAAACGTACAGAAATGGAGATAAAAAATAAATTAGGTACTGACCGAGTGAATTTTGCAGGTTACATCACATGTAAGATATCCCATATAGATCATTGAAATAATGAAAATTACAATAAATGATATTTATTTCACATTATCACACACAATTTAGTTCAATTTGTATGTTTTCTTATTACTTTTATTCAATTTTAAAAGCACCATCGAATGTCAACAAAACAGCTGATATACACGTGATCTCATCCGCCGGAAGCCGCCCATTCTAAGTTAGATGCGGTCTAACGGACTCAAACGAATGGTTTCCATAGAATTATTTACTGAGTAGAGGCCAATCTAAATTGTCGTCTATATTTCAAAATTACAGGCAAATTAGTTTAAAATACGTTAATTATTGACAGATTTGTAGTTTATTTTATTTCCTTTTAATACTTATTTGTAAATTACATGCGAATCCGTAACAAAATATGTAATAAAATATAAATTATTTATAGATTTGTAGTTTATTTTATTGGCTTTTAATATTTATTTGTAAATTACATGCGAATCCGTAACAAAATATGTAATAAAATATAAATTATTTATAGATTTGTAGTTTATTTTATTGGCTTTTAATATTTATTTGTAAATTACATGCGAATCAGTAACAAAATATATAATAAAATGTAAATTATTTATAGATTTGTAGTTTATTACATATACCATGTTTTTTAAAATTATATAAAATTATTAAAGAAGTAGGTATGTTGTGAAATAGAAAGTGGTGGGAAAGGAATATAGTCAAAAAATAGCTGTATAATATGAAAGTAACCAATATGCCCCCCGCCCCTGCACCGCGCCACATAACAAAACAAAATACGATAAATGAATGGAAATTGCAATGAAAAACTTAACCATAAATACTTCGAATGTAATAACGTACTTGTTTATTTGCACTTATTTAATTCTTAAATATGCATTTTAAAATTAATAACTGGAATTTTCGCAGGCGCATCATTTGCTTCAAAGTGTATTATAATTGTTTTCATATAAAATACCAATTTTTATAAGGTTTGATTAAAAATTTGCTGCAATAGCATAGTAAAATTCACCTTTTTTTTTATAAATCGACTTTTTACCGGTTATAATTAAATCACTAGGAGTCGTGCCAACAAATACCTTTACTAAGTTTCATTAATAAAATTGTTTCAGTTAAGTATAAAAACGATTCTTCGGTAGTAGGTAATACAAGAATTTATTAATTTATGTTTAAATGTTGCCATGGTTATAATCACTACTTTCGCATTCGTTTCCCTTTATTATATATAATATTTGTTTAAGTCTAGATTTAGATGATAGTACATACTACACATGAGCGAGATAGAGGAATACGGTTTTGTTTCACTCAGACTAGACCAACTCGTGTTTTGTCGGCTCTCGGGGAACCGGTAAGTAATACACTGCCCGAGAGCCGACAAAACACGAGTCGGTCTAGCCTGAGTTAAATTGAACGTATTCCCCTATCTCACCCATGCACACACTAGCAGTCACCATAAACCATCTACCTCTATTATCCATTTTTTTAGATTTCCCTTATTACCTTTTGCATACGTAAATAATTTCCTATTTAAACCTGTTTCATGGATTCAGTATCATCACCCGGCAACTTCGCGCTAAATTTTGGCTAAAATTGCATAAAGAGTCCGCTGTAGAGTATCATATAAAACTTTATCAAAAATGAGGTGTGGCCACCACACGACTTTCTTATACGTATGAGTGTTTCAAATTATAGAATTTTAAGAATTTTTTTATACAAAAATTATTCAAAATCTTATTCTTAGTACTTCTATTCTTTTAATAAATCTTTATAGAATGCATACTTTGCAAGATATTATAAAAAAATTGCTACTCGCTAAGAGTAACAGTGCTACTTCCGGTTCGAATTTTGAAATTTCATATATACAAAAAATATTGCAAATCCAGTTCTAAATACTTTCGTACTCTTCATAAATTTATATAAAATGCATAACTTACGACATATTTGCAAAAAATCGCTATTCGATAAGAGTAAAAGTGATACTTCCGGTGTGAATTTTGAAATTTTTTTTATACAAAAGATATTGAAAATTATGTTTCAAATACTTTTATATTCGTAACGTACTTGTCTAAAAAGCATGACTTGCGAAATATTCGCAAAAAACTGATTTTCGATAAGAGTAAAAGTCCTACTTCCGGTAGGAATTTCGAAAAACTTTTTAAATAAAATTCTAATCAATTATCTAAAAAAATGGATAATAGAGGTAGATGGTTTATGGTGACTGCTAGTGTGTGCATGGGTGAGATAGAGGAATACGTTCAATTTAACTCAGGCTAGAACGACTCGTGTTTTGTCGGCTCTCGGGCAGTGTATTACTTACCGGTTTCCCCGAGAGCCGACAAAACACGAGTTGGTCTAGTCTGAGCGGAACAAAACCGTATTCCTCTATCTCGCTCATGTATAGTATGTACTATCATCTAGACTTAAACAAATATTATATATAATAAAGGGAAAAGAATGCGAAAGTAGTGATTATAACCATGGCAACATTTAAACATAAATTAATAAATTCTTGTATTACCTACTACCGAAGAATCGTTTTTATACTTAACCGAAACAATTTTATTAATGAAACTTAGTAAAGGTATTTGTTGGCACGACTCCTAGTGATTTAATTATAACCGGTAAAAAGTCGATTTATAAAAAAAGGTGAATTTTACTATGCCATTGCAGCAAATTTTTAATCAAACCTTATAAAAATTGGTATTTTATATGAAAACAATTATAATACACTTTGAAGCAAATGATGCGCCTGCGAAAATTCCAGTTATTAATTTTAAAATGCAAATAAACAAGTACGTTATTACATTCGAAGTATTTATGGTTAAGTTTTTCATTGCAATTTCCATTCATTTATCGTATTTTGTTTTGTTGTGTGGCGCGGTGCAGGGGCGGGGGGCATATTGGTTACTTTCATATTATACAGCTATTTTTTGACTATATTCCTTTCCCACCACTTTCTATTTCACAACATACCTACTTCTTTAATAATTTTATATAATTTTAAAAAACATGGTATATGTAATAAACTACAAATCTATAAATAATTTACATTTTATTATATATTTTGTTACTGATTCGCATGTAATTTACAAATAAATATTAAAAGCCAATAAAATAAACTACAAATCTATAAATAATTTATATTTTATTACATATTTTGTTACGGATTCGCATGTAATTTACAAATAAATATTAAAAGCCAATAAAATAAACTACAAATCTATAAATAATTTATATTTTATTACATATTTTGTTACGGATTCGCATGTAATTTACAAATAAGTATTAAAAGGAAATAAAATAAACTACAAATCTGTCAATAATTAACGTATTTTAAACTAATTTGCCTGTAATTTTGAAATATAGACGACAATTTAGATGGGCCTCTACTCAGTAAATAATTCTATGGAAACCATTCGTTTGAGTCCGTTAGACCGCATCTAACTTAGAATGGGCGGCTTCCGGCGGATGAGATCACGTGTATATCAGCTGTTTTGTTGACATTCGATGGTGCTTTTAAAATTGAATAAAAGTAATAAGAAAACATACAAATTGAACTAAATTGTGTGTGATAATGTGAAATAAACATCATTTATTGTAATTTTCATTATTTCAATGATCTATATGGGATATCTTACATGTGATATAACCTGCAAAATTCACTCGGTGAGTACCTAATTTATTTTTTATCTCCATTTCTGTACGTTTGCACCCATAATTTTATAAGTAAAAGTTGTTCAATTAGAGGTCCTTTATAGGGTACACTAGTTATTTTGCCAAAACTCGCCCGTTACCTCAACTGCAGTTTACCCTTCATTTTGAATAGTGATTTATTGCTCAAAACACTTAATGCGATTTTCACACAATGTATAAAATTTGGTTCTGTCTTTGTATATTGAAATTGCATCTTGTGCTCCTCGTTTCTACAAATATAGAATACATGAATTTTACTTTTGGTATTTATTTCTGTACCTTTCAAATAAATTTTATTTCAATTTTATTTTTCATACATCTTACATTATAATGTTACGCCGTTGCGGTTATGCAACTTATGATACATTTTCTATACCTACACGTACTACTAATAAATTATTTACTTATTCTATTACATATTTATTTATTTATTTTACAATGCCTGACCAATGTAGGGATCACGGCAATATGTTAATTAGAGCATTAAATACAATCACAATTTTATCTACACTGTTTAATTTTTGCATATTCTTACACTTTTTTAACACAGATACTGAAATGAGATATTTTAAGGTGCTAATGAGTTCTTCTTTTAGAATAACTAAAAGACACTTGCAGAATTCCTAGTGCTTCCTGTATTAAAAATGCTCTTTCTCCTAGAACAACATATCCTGAGTTAAGATTGTTGCAAAAATTACTTCTTCCATTCATTTTTGAGATGTATGTCACCCCGAGCTTCACTAATGTAACATATACTTCACTGAGGAGTTATTGCTATTAAAATTTCTATCGTGCTTATAAATAGAACAGTACTACTACAGAGCTAAATTATTATCTGGTATTCCAATGATAATTACTCACAAATTGTAAAAATAACCATAAAACAAAAATTATTTTGAACTGAACTGATTTTCCACAAAATAATTCCATTAAAAAATTGTCACTAGAAAATAGTTAGAGGTGCATTTAAACATTTTATGTGTTCTATATTCAGACTGACATGATTTGTTGTTAAATATTTTGAGATATTATTCCACTATTATGTTTTTTTTAATAAATACATACTAAGGAATTGTACATAACCCATTTGTTGCAAGGTGAATGAATGACAAACCGATAAATTTTGTTCATAACCATAACCAAATTTTATTATTGTTTTATTAAATTTCATTATGATAGATATAGCTAATTTTAAGCAATGAATAAAACATGGTATAAAATATAAAAAATATTAGATATAAGTATTATAAGCCCTTTATTTTTAAATGTTTAATTCTATTTTGTAAGTAATGAATTTGAGCCAGAAGTGTTGATTTAATTCATATGGATCAAAATTAATCACGTGACTCAAAAGATCCGATGGACGGATAGTATGTACGAGTTGGGAAACACAGCATACACTTAGGTGTCATTACCAACAGCAAACGCACAGACACGTGTTTCGGCCTTTAAGGCCTCTTCAGTGTACGTGGTGCTGTTGACAATGAGCCACAACTAAAATCGTATCTTATGTCGACTGGACCGCAAAATGCCCGCGAGAATATCTCAGCCACATCTGCGATCCAAGCGCGATATCGAACACGACAGTTTCATCTTGCACAAGTAGTGGAGATTGGACAGTTCTGGACCCACCAGCTCCCACCATTCTCCACCTCCCACCACTAATTTTAGTTCCAAACGCGGCCACCGTGGATTTGCAGATGGCGCTGATGTCGGCGCGCAAAATTAATATACAGGGTGTCTCAAAATTAAAAAAAAATAAATACATATACAGTATGATACTTTGTGACGTAGCAGTCAAATATTAATATACAGGACGCTTGAAAAGTAAGGATTTAGAAAAGATGGCAAATCCAAGATGGCGGCGCTGACGAATCCAAGATGGCGGCGCTCTATAGTTCCGAACGCAGCCACCGAGGTTTTAGAGATGGCGCTGTGGTCGGTACGCAAATTTAAATTAATATACAGGGTGTCTCAAAATTATAAAAATAAATAGATATACAGCATGGTACTCGGTGACGTATATACAGGCTGTTTCAAAAGTAATGATTTAGAAAAGTAAGATGGCGAATCCAAGATGGCCGTCAAAATTTTAAAATAAATACATATACAGCATGGTACTCGGTGACGTAGCAGTCAAATATGAATATACAGGGCGTTTCAAAAGGATTTAGAAAAAAGCAAGATGGCGAATCCAAGATGGCCACCACCAGAAAAACATAACGAATATAGTCGAAGCTAGACGTGGCTGGGGTGCGCTAAATTTAATGAATACATAACATGTTTTGAAATCGTATGACGTCAATTGTAATCATGACATCTGTGTGTTATGTGCAACTTATCTTGTTTTCGCGCGAATGATCTTCTTACGTCATAGTAGAGAGACACGGGTTGGATCAAGTTTCAAAGACCAAAGTGAGGGTTTACATGAATTACACAATATATAAATATGAATTTTAATTAGTCTACCTACCGCATTAAACAATCGCACGGTACCAAACACAATGCAATACTAAAATTATTTTAAATGCGGCCACCGAGGCTTTTGAGATGGCGCTGTGGTCGGCACGCGTGGTTAGATTTTGAATTATATACATTTTTTAATTTAAGATACAGCATGGTTTCTGATGACGTAACTATGAACATACTAAAACAAGTTGAACAAGGATGTAAGGAAATAAAAGATGCACCTGTTTGTTAGGATCATATCCACGACGATGTACATTAGTCTGTTTTAAAATTGCACGATATGGAGCCTCATCTTCTTTAGTAAAACCTTCCGGACGGGCTTTAAATATTAATTCGTAGAGACTACCAGTTCCTCTATATCGCACATTATCGATTACAATATATTTACCGTCGATGGTTAAAATGGAGTTGCCAATTTTAAATTTATTTGTTATTGGATTGAAGTGAACACCTTCATCAGCGGTATCCGCCAATAAGCCATCCAAGTCAGTCCTTGGCAATAACTCGTACTGTTCCAGATAATCATCGACGATTTCAGGTGTCCTTCTAAGCATCTGCCTATAATGAGTACGATACTGCTGAAATGATTTCTCAGGATCCACCTCGACTGGTGTTGTATCAAGCTCAAATACACTATCATCATGTTGTACACCTTTGTCGATACCGGTGGGCTGTACTTGATTGCACGATCATGGGTTATACTAACCCTCTTTTTAGGTGTTGTCGGTTTTTCCAGTCGAAGTTTTATTGGGGGTGTCTTTAATATTTCATATTTTCACTCTGAACAGCTTTGAACAGCTTCTGAAGAGCTTTGAACGGCTGATGCAGGGTTTGAAGAGCTCTCTATAATGTTCAAAGTTGTAATTTGATGTTATCACTGCAGCTTGCCCTTAATGACTAATAGAAAATACACAGTAGAAAAGTTGAAATACATTCACAGAACAAACAACAGATGTCACAACAACCTACAGGTGTATCATCGTATGATTCCGTTACTTCTTCCATTTTATCACGTCTAACACGGTTGAATATCAATACTTGATTGACATTTTTATCTTCATTTACAAACATATAAAGCAATCAAACATTTTTCGATAGCGACCCTCATTTATGTTACTATTCTTATCAATTGTGAGAAAGTCATATTTATTTTTCCAACACTCTGCACAAACTGATTTGAACTGGTCGAAAGTAATGACGTTGCCCACATGATCGTCATATATATGTCTAAGATATAGATCGTCTTGTTTAAATAAAATAATAAAATTAGCATTGTCTCGAATTAAATGTTTAGGTATACCGGTATATGTTTGATATAAGTAGAAAGAATCGATGGCCTTATGTCGCCCCATACTAAAATACGATCTAATTTTATCTTGCTTGCCACACACCACATCATCGAAAATAAATATAGAGTTCTCTAATGCTTCAATAGGCTCTATAATATTATCGTTTTCGGTGTACTTGAAATATTTTATGCCTTTAACATTATTAACCACCTTCTCCAGGAATTGATATTTCGGCTGGTAGAGCGACTTGGAGTACACATAGATATTATGAAATTTAAGACCGTTTTCTTCAATAATCAGACTGAACAGGGCATTCGTTTTTCCACAATTGGACGCATATTATACATCGAATTGTATTAGGCAGTAATGAATTATGTCTACGATATAAATTTTCAGACATTAATTCATTATCCAAATTTTTCACTTGGAGGTTAAGGCTTCTGCTTAACAAGACGCATGATGCAATACTAATTGTATTTAGGGAGTTCATCCTATCAAATATCATTCACTCAAATGTTAGCATTCAAAGGAGATGGTGTCCTAAACACACTTATCAACAATCTTCCTGTAGAGCTACACTTGCCCCACTACCAGTGGTGCGGCCCTGGGACGAGAGTAAAAGAACGTTTAGCTCGAGGAGATCCTGGAATAAACCCTCTCGACTCTGCGTGTAAAGAGCACGACATTGCATAATCCAAAAATACGGATATTAAAGATCGTCACAAGGCAGATCAAATTCTTGAAGAAAAAGCTTGGAATCGTGTTAAGTCAAAAGACGCTAGTCTTGGTGAGAAAGCGGCTGGCTGGTTGGTGACTAACAGTATGAAAGTTAAAAGAAAACTGGGGATGGGTATCAATACACAAATGAAGAGAACGAGCAGTAGAAAGCGAATGAAAGGAGCTGGTATTAAGAGTAGAAGAGTTCCCTTCAGAAGGAGCGTTGTAGCACAAGCAAAATCAGCTCTGAAGAATTCAAAAATTAAGGATTTTACGGAGCAAGCAAAAATATCACTCACCGCTGCTAAAATTGCGGTTAGAAAGAATGGAGGTAGAAAAAATATCCGAACCCCAAGGATTATACCGATACCAACACTTGGTGGTTTTATACCTCTACCACTATTTGCCGGTTTGAGCGCTTTGGGCACTCTTGCTGGAGGAGCCGCTGGAATTACACAGGCGGTGAATAAAGCAAAAGCATCCCAAAAATTACTGGCTGAAACACAACGACATAATAAAGCAATGGAGGCTGTTGCATTGGGGAAACATGGTCAGGGTCTGTATTTGAAACCGTGCAGGAAAGGATTGGGACTGTATTTAAAACCACAGTCAAAAAACTATTAAGCAGACTGCCACGAAGAGCTCTCACAGACAAAGATATTTTGAAGTTTGGAAAAAATATACCTAACTTTCGCGGTGTCTTTATGAGAGACGATTTGCCTAATAAACCGAGGAAGAGTGAGTGTGCAGTCGTTAATCTTGATTCGATATCCGGACCGGGAACCCATTGGGTTGCATATTGTAAGAAGCGTACAGTTCAATATTTTGATTCATTTGGCAATTTATCACCACCTTTAGAATTGATAGAATACTTTTAAAACTGTCAAATTATTTACAATCATTCGCGATTTCAAAATTTTGATGCCAAAAATTGTGGAAATTTCTATATAGCCATGTGTAGAGATTAGAATGTCATTAGTATCATGTCGAGTACGTTCACGCTCAGCAGCACTAGTAATGTGCTTACTGCAGATTACTATCCGCCAATTGAATTAGATAGTAGACACGAATACGCAATTGGTCTGATAGGTCTGCACACTTATAATACTATCCCGAATGTATATGAGGGACACAACAAATTTTATTACGATAATCACGTGTTAGATATACCTACGGGTTCCTATGAAATTGGGGATTTGGAGGCTTACTTACAGAAACAAATAATTGGTGACGTGACCGACAAAAACAAATTGCTGTCCATAAAGCCCAAACAATACACTAAGATGTGAGATACAGAGTCAGTATACTATTGATTTTACGCCAAATGATTCTATTGGGCGAATGTTGGGATTCAGTAGTCGGAAATTGATTGCCGGACAAAATCATGAATCGGATCTCGCTGTACAGATTATAAAGGTTGTCACTATAAGAATCGAGTGCAATATCGTAACGTCTACGTACTATGACACACATCTTGCACACACATTATTTGAATTCGCACCCTCTGTGGAACCGGGTTACAGTATTAGCGTACAACCAAGAAATATTGTTTATTTGCCGATTAATACGAAAAGAATTATTAATATTACCCTCACCTTATTAGATCAAGACTCTGACCCAGTAGATTTCCGTGGCGAGCAGATAGTTGTACGTCTCGAACTAAAGAGATTGTCGTGAGGTGGAAAATGGGTCTATCATTTAATAATCGAAACAATAAAACGTGCAGATCTGACGAACACACATTCATTCAGTCACGCGCGCGCCATCGATTAACACCGGCTAACATTGCTTTTCTAAAATCTATTGGTTTGAAGGTGATCGAGAAAAATGGAAAAGTTGCAGATATTCCAAGAATTAAAATTGGATGATGCCATCTACTATCCACGCGCAAATAACTTTAACCTAAATGATGAAATTCGCATCCCCATTCAACATCAGGATATTTACACTTTACCAAGTGAAAGCTTCATTCACAAACAATGCATATGCTTTTTATTCGATCAGATGCGATATGAAATTAATGGTGTGGAGATTGATCGTTGTATGAAGCCTGGTATCACTACTACAATGAAGGCATACATTTCTTACAATCCGAATGAATCTAAGATGCTTGAAATGGCAGGTTGGTGCCCGTTCAAGAATGAACAGCCCACCTTCTCCGTAAATGAGTTCAACGCCGTTTTGCCCGTCAAATTTTGTTTTGGGGTATTTGATGATTACAAGCAGATAGTAATGAATATCAGTCAGGAATTGATACTGAATCGCAGTAAAACTGACGATAATTGTTATAAAAACAATTTGGCGGATGGTACGACGAAGGCAACCATACAAATTGAAAAGATTAAATGCTATGTGCCACACATTACTGTAAACGATAAGACTCGCCTAAAACTGCTACAGGCTCTTCGAGAAAACAAATCGATATACATACCATTCAGAAAGTGGGAATTACACGAACTATCATCATTGCGCAATACGAAAAATGATATATGGCCTATCAAAACCAGCACAAACTTGGAGAAACCTCGTTATGTTATTGTGGGATTTCAACTTAAGAAGAAGGATAATCCCCAAGCAGATTCCTCCGACTTTGACCATTCTGCAATTACTAATCTAAAATTATATTTAAACTCTGAGAGCTATCCTTACACCGCTATGAATTTCAATATGGGGCTCAAACGATATGCTATTGCATATCACGCGTATTCAAATTTCCAATCTAGCTATTACGGTCGTCAAAACCAACCAGTTTAGGATTATAGCCAGTTTCATGATCATGCTCTTTATTTAATCGACTGCTCCAAGCAAAATGAATCATTGATTTCCTCAAGTATTGACATTAAGCTGGAGATGGAATGCCAAGAACAATTTCAACCAGATACCGTAGTGTACTGCCTCATTTTACATGATAACTTGGTAGAATACCAACCTCTTCCGGGAACAGTTAAGAAAATAATTTCGTAATGGATAATTTTGATAATACGACGTCAGTGAATGATTGGTGTGAGTGTGGATTAACAATAATGGATAGAAGGGGAAAAAATGTAAACTTGACTTCAGCGCACCATGATTCATATGTAATTATTGATCTACAGGGATTTCAACTGAAAAAGGGATTTATGCTTAAGGAAATGGCAATCAGTGATGGTGTAAAAGTGGAACATTTCATTATCAAGCCTAATATGTCTTACAATAAGTTAACACGTGAAGAATTACGTCAGGTATTGTGGTTAAAAGAAAATCATCATGGTTTACATTATAACGATGGATATATTCACTACTCTCAAATAAGTAATATTTTGAATAGATTTGTTCACTACAACGACCGCATTTATGTTAAGGGTCATCAGAAAAAAATATTTCTAAGAAATTACTTACCTAATTCTGTTATAATTAATTTAGAATGTAAAATAGTATTAAGTTAGATAAGACTAATTCAACTTGTATGTTTCATACTAAGGATTATTGTATTTGTGCATTACACAATGTTAGAATACTACAAGATTTTCTCAGAATAGTTTAGCATATTTCATTGTGACTCTTGGTATCTAAAAAATAAATTCTATCTAAAGAAGCCAATCTTTTATTCCAAAAAAACCTTACATCCTTGTTTAACACTTTTGGAGCACCGTATATATTCATATTTGACTACTACTTCATCAGAAATCATGCTATATATTTAATTCAAATCAGTGTAATTTTGCATCCATATTAATTGATACGTCACACAGTATCATGCTGTATATGTATTAAATTCAATTGTTTACAATTAAAATTTATAATGAAACAAACGTTTGTTCTGAAGAGAATGTTAAAATACTATAGACATAAATAAAGAATTTAAGATAATGAAACAAAGAACACGCAATTAAGAGATTCATTTTTAAATTCAAACACCCGCATGTTTGTGTATTACGCTAGGAATGTTAATGTAGGTCAATCGCCTGCATATTGCTTTGTAATAGAAAGACATATCTGTAAAGCGATGCATTAACTAAATAATCTATTCAAATACCAGCTCCTTATTAGAAACCATTCATTATACACTGTGATCTTGTTAAGAGTGTACGTTTGTGCCTTTATTAAATCGGTAAGTAATTTTTAACGTTTTCTTTTTCTCTAATATATTTGTTGTTTGTTATTTTGTTGGTGACGTTTTTTATAATATTATAAACAGTATTTTGATATACTGTGTTTCATAGAAATCTTATATATTTTTATACTATTAACAGTTAAACGGCTATAGATATCAATTCCAAATTTTATATTTACGAGTGTAATCTCCCTCTTGAGATCTGATTAGATTTTTAGTAAAATCGGTAGACCGGAAGTAGTAGTTTACTTCAGAGAAAAAATCGAATTTTGTCAATATTTCGACTACTACTAAGTTTAAATAAATTTAAGAATTCATATGTACTCAAAATTAAATCCGAGAATCCGAATCCGAAATTCATACCGGAAGTATGTCTTTTATCGAAAATAAGTTTGGTAAAAAGTAAAAGTTTTACTTTTAGCGAGTAGTACTTTGTTTCGAAGATCTCAAGTATGCATTCTGTAGAGATTTATTAAGAGAAGATTTATAACAGGATTTTGAATAATTTTTATATAGTAATTTTTAAAATTCTATAAATTGAAACTCTCATACGTATAAGAAGGTTGTGATAGTGACCACGCCTCATTATTTTGTAATTAATATTTAATATTAATAAAAGACAAATATTACCTGGTTTTAAATTTATTTGTTGTCGTTTTCATTATCAACAGTATTTTGAAATACTGTGTTTCATAGCAATCCTATATATTTTTATACTATTAGCGGTCAAACGGCTAATAGTATTATACATATTTTCAAGATGTTTTGAAATGTGTCTAACAATTTAAATATTCATACAGATATTTTTAAAACTGTTTTCTAATTACTATTGTTTAAAATTTATATAAATATGTTAGTTTGTTTCAAATTTATGTGGTAGTGCTTTTTAATTTCTTTAATATGTTTTGAGGACATTGAAATATTACATATTTTTAGACTATTAGCAGTCAAACGTCTATATGTATCAATTCCAAATTTTAGATTTACGAGTGTAATCTCACTCTTGAGATCCTATTAGATTTTCAGTAAAATCGGTAGACCGGAAGTACTAGTTTACTTCAGTTAAAAAATCGAATTTATTTACAAATATTAATCACATTAACAGATATTACCCGCTTTTTCAAATTTATTTGTTGTCGTTTTCATTATCAACAGTATTTTGAAATACTGTGTTTCATAGCAATCTTATATATTTTATACTATTAGCGGTCAAACGGCTAATAGTATTATACATATTTCAAGATGTTTTGAAATTTGTCTAACAATTTAAATATTCATACAGATATTTTTAAAACTGTTTTCTAATTATTACCATTTAAAATTCCCATAAATATAAAGACACTCAATATGTTACTTTGTTTCAAATTTTATTTACTAGTGTTTTTTAATATTTTTTAGAATCAGTATTTTAAATATATTTTAAGTAGATACAGTGATGCTTCAAGTTAATCTTACATTTTTTCTAAAATGATTTGAATTATTAATTATTTCATTTTTACTTGTTTCTTCGCAGAAATGAACTGCATCATATGCAAAAAATCTTTCAGCCGTCGTGATAGTCTGAAGCGGCATGTAAATACCCTTCACAGCAATTTTCTTTGCAGTATTTGTGGGGAGAGCGTGGACACATGTGAGCATGTTGTTGGAGCTCCTAAAAAATTGAAACTTGATGTTGTGCCATCAACGAGTAGAGATGTACCCCAGAGAGCCGCGTATGTCTGTTGTGGACAAAGTTTTAGTAATAATTCTCTATATAAAGGGCATCTTCGTTCACAGCAGCATATGGCTAATAATACATTTATGTTAGAGGATGGTGTTTACAAAATCAACAGTAGTTTTAGAGATCGTATTGGTAGTTATAAAATTTTAGGCACACAAAATTTAGATATTGTAACTTTTCTGGCGGACTTTAAATTAAAACTTTGCCGCTTAGTTAAAGATATCCTATCTAAATCTGAGTCGGGTATAAAGGCCCAGTTTGAGTTATTTGCTCACTATGAGAAACCGCACATGGATGATCAAAGAACCGACTTAAAATCTTTTAACACTCGCTATGTTATAGTAACAGAGTCTTCTGATTTGGAAGATATTTTTAATCAAACAGCATCAATTATAAAAACAAAATCAGAAGAATTTTTAGAACGTGATAGTGGTTGGAGTTTTAAGAGGATGTCCCATTTGGAGATAAATATAAATACATATCAACCACTTGGAGGCTCTTCCTATTGAGCAAAATAAACTAGCCTTATCGCCTCATGATGATAAAGGCTTCATTAATGGGGATGGTGTCCACACTCTCGCCTGGGAACACTATAAGATCGATTTACCACCTCCTTAGCTGGTCCCCTGCGCATGCCTCGGATGAAGCTGCTCTGCCGCTTCAAATTGAGTAAGTATCCCCACTAATATTTCTTTCACTAAATCAGTATTAGTTTGCCTGCATTTGAGTTCACACATATTTTTATATTCTAAGATTAAAATGGAAGCTAGTAAGATTGAAAACAATTACATCTAAACTAATAATTCTATCTTTTTTAATTCTTTCCAGAAACTTATAATGAATTTATTGATGAATCGCTTAAAATGATTGATGACAACATCGTTAAGGAAAAACAACTAATTGGACAGTCATCATACTTCCTCAACAAAAGCGGTTCCAATTGGGTGAACATTGGTCTTAATCCAGCAGCTGGATACGTCCCCATCATTCAGCTTCGTTCCCTAACAAACTGTATATTCTTCACATTGGAAGAATGGGAGGAATTTTGCAAGACTGAGGGTTGCAGCCCCAATCATCAAATTGAAATGTCGACATATAAAACTATTAGTGTTATACGAATAAGTAGTCGAAATCAGCAGATGGTATTGTCGAATGATACATATAAAAATTTATTTAATTTGCAACCACTTATTAAATGTAAATTATCATTTTTCGCTGATAGTGAGTTTCAGATATTTTATAATAGATTGTTGAAATCTTGTATAAATTTAAGCGGTGATCTATATAGATATATTGTTAAATTAATAGAAGATCATTCAAATTCATTAAACACTTTTCTAATGTTAGAAGTGCTACATACTTCTTTTAATACTCTTCATTATGACTATGAAGTTATGAAACTAGGCGACATTGTTAATTAAAATTGACGTAACAATAGTGGTGATTGATTACTCTGTATACTCTATAAATGTGATGCTTGATAATAAGTTTAATTGTATCTGTATATAAAAAAATAAATTTTGTCTATAGAAGTTATTCTTTTATTTCCTTACACCCTTGTTCAACACTTTTGATATGTTCATAGTTACGTCATCAGAAACCATGCTGTATCTTAAATTAAAAAATGTATTTAATTCAAAATCTAATCACGTGTGCCGACCACAGCGCCATCTCAAAAGCATCGGTGGCCGCGTTTAAAATAATTTTAGTATTGCATTGTGTGTGGTGTCGTGCGGTTGTTTAATGCGGTAAGTAGACTAATTAAAATTCATATTTATATATTGTGTAATTAATGTAAACCCTCACTTTGGTCTTTGAAACTGCCTCCAACCCGTGTCTCTCTACAATGACGTAAGGTCATTCGCGCGAAAACAAGATAAGTTGCACATATCACACAGTTGTCATGATTACAATTGACGTCATACGATTTCAAAACATGTTATGTATTCATTAAATTTAACGCACCCCAGCCACGTCTAGCTTCGACTATATTCGTTATGTTTTTCTGGTGGTGGCCATCTTGGATTCGCCATCTTACTTTTCTAAATCCTTACTTTTGAAGCGTCCTGTATATTAATATTTGACTGCTAAGTCACAAAGTATCATACTGTATATGTATTTATTTTTTTTTAATTTGAGACAGCCTGTATACTAATTTTGCGCGCCGACATCAGCGCCATCTGCAAATCCACGGTGGCCGCGTTCGGTACTAAAATTAGTGGTAGGAGGTGGAGAATGGTGGGTTCAGAACTGTCCAATCCCCACTACTTGCACACTGTGCTAAAGACAAAACCTGTATGCTAAATGTGTATCTCCGCATATTAAGGCCAATAGGTGGCACCACCATATCACAAATGGAATCATTGCCAACAGCACAACGTACACTGAAGAGGCCTTAAAGGCCGAAACACGTGTCTGTGCGTTCGCTGTTGGTAATGACACCTAAGTGTATGCTATGTATCCCAACTCGTACATATGTGCATATACGTTTACGTATAAATGTATATATGTATACTTGTGATAGTAATTATCCGCTAATAAACGTTACACATTCAAGTATTTTATATTCCATTTGATTTATCTAGTCTCTGTATTGATCTTCTTGTAGCACTTTAACATTTTGCATCTACAAAGGTAAGTTAACATGTAGTTATTCCCACTTTCACATTTTAAAAAAAAATGGACGTATCTGCAATCAGGACCTGTTGCTCGGGCAGCTTCTGCTTGACTTTTTTAATTGGTATGTTCCAAACCTTTTTTACTTTGGCATCCTGTATTTGCACGGTTTTTTGTTTACATTCTTTTCGTTCTTCTAGGCCAGTTGGTTTGAATATTGGCATCATCATTGTTACCTGTCCATTCTCTAGTCTTAATTATTTTTAATGTTCAAAACACCGGTTGCATTAAATTTTAGGTAAGAATTTTGTTTCCAACAAAAACATCACATGTCCTGTATATGCACTGTTGTGAGGCTTTTAACCAAATAAATAATACCAACATACAGCTTACAAAAACAATCAATATGCCGCTAAAATCTCGATTTTGGACATATGTTGATTTTGAAATCAACGCCTTAAATGTAATTTACCGTACAACTTGATCATATAAACGGTTAACAATGCTGAAATTTGTCAACAGTTTTAATGTTACTATTTGATCTAACAAATGTGAGTTTCATATTAATAAAACAAAATGGTTTAGAATGGTGCCTCCACAACAATATTAAAATACAAGAAAAATATCCAATAATATGTACTACAATATGTAGGTATAACTGAATAAATAAAATACGTAAACTTAGTTTCAAAAACTATTTAATAATATCATTACAATATCGTTTCGCCAAACTTTGGCTTCATCAGGTGATGAGTAACTGAATATACAAAATTATTACAACATAATATATAGTGTCACAAAAGTATGGGATATGAGTGGGGGTATTTTATAAACTATAGCATTGTAACAACGGGGAATAATTGAACTGAGTCTGATCGTTTAAAGCACGACCTAATTTACTATATCTATTAATTTCTAAGGTTTCTAATAAATTAAGTTTCTCTCCTTTGTCTTGTAATGTAAAACTTTGAAATCTCTATTGAATTCGTGTTCTTCATCTATACAATGCGTTGCGAAAGTAGAGTCCGTTTTTTTACCCATATAACTTTTTTCGTGTTCCCCGGTCCTTTGTTCAAAAGTACGGCCTGTCTGACTCACATATACCTTATCACACTCACAAGTCAACATATAGACCCCCGATTTCAACCTTTTATCCGATTTATCTTTATCATTTCTAATATATTTTTGAACTGAATTATTAGTTTTAAATGCTATTGACTCATTTTTAACGTTTTTAATTAGTTTACCTATGTTTATTGATGTATAGGACATGCTTTCCGCGATGCCAAGTTGTCCTGTGTGGATCTGATGTTAATGTGTCCGAGGATCCACACAGGACAACTTGGCATCGCGGAAAGCAATAGAAGCGGGCGTCAAGACCTGTATAAAAGAAGAACTGAAGAACCTATACAACAAACGAGATACCCTATCTGCATATATCAAGGTATTACATTCAGAGTTAACATTTAGACTCACAAATTTAGAAGTTGACCTTTTATTAGAAGCTATTCACTCTAAAATCAGTCCAGTGATCCAAAGAAAATATTTAATTCAAAATAGTAAGATTAAGAGACTTACTAACGATTCAAGAATTTAACAACTACTAAATTTACTGTAGATGAACAACGCCTGTTGTCTAAAGGTTTTAACATAACATCAAGCCACACATTAATAAAAAACTACTAGAAAATTTAGCCGTAGAAACAGAGCTTGCCCTAAGCAAACAAAATGATAGTCTTAGAACCAAATTTATAGTGGACGATATAATTAAGAACCATTCACTTTCAAACAATGTTAGCTCAGAAGTCAATACAATAAAATCTCTAAAACAAAAATCTTTAGAAAATCCAATTATTTTCACTAGAGCAGATAAAGGTAACACTGTCATTGCAATTTCAGAGCCAGATTATAATAAAAAAGTTATAGATTTCATAGATAATAATTCATTTTCAAAGTTACAATCAGACCCCACAAAAACGTTTCAAAAAGAACTAAAAATGGCTTTAAATGATTCAGATATTCTTTTTAACAATCAACAAAAACAACGTCTTACGATCATGAACCCCCAAGCACCTAAACTTTATGGATTAATTAAATTACACAAACCAGATATGCCCATTAGACCCGTAGTTTCCTTCATTAAAGCCCCGTGTAGTAAACTTTGCAAACAATTAATTCATATTATACTCGAACATACAAAATTTAAATCGGAGTGGTCCATACAAAATTCACAAGAACTTATTAAGAAAATATCGAGTTTAGATATTCCCCATAACAGTAAATTTGTTTCGTTTGATGTTACAAACCTATTCACCAATGTACCCCTTGCAGAGGTAATAGAATTAATATCTTCAATGCTGGACTTAAGACACGTTAACCCGATTACCAAAACCGAGATTTTACATTTCTTAAACATCTGTGTAAGACAGAATTACTGTCAATATAAACAACAGTTCTACACACAAACGACAGGTTTAGCAATGGGAAATCTCTTAAGTCCGCTAATGGCAGAAATATTTATGAACTACATCGAAACACAAATAAGTAAGCACCCCTTATTTAACAATTGTGTTTATTGGTACCGTTATGTTGATGACATATTAGTCTGCTTTAAAGGTACAGTTAGGCAGTTAAAATCGTTTCAAGACCACATTAACACCATACACCCTAATATAAAATTTACAACAGAAATAGAAAAGGACAAATCCATTAATTTTTTAGATTTAACGATTTCGAATAATAAAGGCAGGCATGAATTTGCAATTTTTCACAAACCTACGCACACAGATACTACTATACATAAAAGTTCTTTTCACCCCTGGTCACAGAAGTTATCAGCGTATGAGTCAATGATACATAGATTAATTAATGTACCGATGAATAAAACTAACTTTGAATTAGAACTAAATAGAATCTACACGATAGCTAACAATAACGGCTATACAGTAAATTTAGTAGACAATATTCTTGCACGAAAACGAAAAAAGCAGGCTTTATCGTTAATTTATCCAAAAATACAAGAAAAGTCAGATAACAAACATAATGCTTTCACCTATATAGAACATACATCTCAATAAAAATAGGTAAACTAATTAAAAACGTTAAAAATGAGTCAATAGCATTTAAAACTAATAATTCAGTTCAAAAATATATTAGAAATGATAAAGATAAAACGGATAAAAGGTTGAAATCGGGGGTCTATATGTTGACGTGTGAGTGTGATAAGGTATATGTTGGTCAGACAAGCCGTACTTTTGAACAAAGGACCGGGGAACATGAAAAAAGTTATATGGGTAAAAAAACGGACTCTACTTTCGCAACGCATTGTATAGATGAAGAACACGAATTCAATAGATATTTCAAAGTTTTACATATACAAGACAACGGAGAGAAACTTAATTTATTAGAAACCTTAGAAATTAATAGATATAGTAAATTAGGTCGTGCTTTAAACGATCAGACTCAGTTCAATTATTCCCCGTTGTTACAATGCTATAGTTTATAAAATACCCCCACTCACATCCCATACTTTTGTGACACTATATATTATGTTGTAATAATTTTGTATATTCAGTTACTCATCACCTGATGAAGCCAAAGTTTGGCGAAACGATATTATAGTGATATTATTAAATAATTTTTGAAACTAAGTTTACGTATTTTATTTATTCAGTTAAATATGGAGTTTCAACAGGTATCAGCCTCATCAATTAACTATATTCTGCGACATAATAATAGCTGTTAGGTGACTCTTGCTCTTTCACGGGAGTAAGTACGGGATAGAGATAGGACCGTGCAACGGATGATGTTTCTCTAAATTGTGCAACACCCCGTATAGGTAGCGCGTTCGGACCGATCGTCCCGTGAATGTCCGAGCTAATTACCGTAAAAATTTCGCCTTTATAGCTCTGTCCGATCGCCGGATATTTACGGACAAACTTAAAAGTTGCGTTTTCGACGTGCCCGATTTTCTGAAGGTATCTCATCTGAAACGATTGTATAACACGCATAGGGAAAAGTACAGTTAAAAAGCCCGTACTTTCTGCTTTTCAACGCGCTCAAATACATATTTTAAGGTCGCCTGGCGCATAAAAAATTAAAATATACGTATGACCGTGATCCGTCGAATTTTTCAAAACACGCGAAATTAAGCCATGACGTGCCTAAAGAAAGCCCATTTTACGTAAATAAAAACGAGGACTAAACACAAAATTGACTTTTCGCAAATCTGACAGGCGGACTAAATATTTCCAAATATTGACTTTTAAGCATGAAATGCCAAGCTCTGACGATTTTTCGAGAGGAAAACGACTTGAAATTGAAAATAATATAGTTTTAGGAAGCGTTACCATCCTTATTCGAACTTGATTCAGATCCGGTATTGATAGGACAAGGAAATTAAACTCTTCATGCACTCGAAAAATGGCTGAAATACCACAGAAATGAATGTACACAATAAATCAAGTGCAATACTCATAACATGTTATGTACACACATACACATTCATGTGCACTGGCCCGTGAGTATATTATATATCGGTAGCTTGACTTAACATTTTTACATACAGACTATCTTTTGATGATTACAAATTTGAATTTTAAAATACGATAATTCCAAAACGCGTATGTCCAGTTTTCTTAATGGGGAAAAGGATTGCTTTTAATTATTAACGTCAGAATAGGTTCACGGCAAATATACACACATAATATATTTAGTTTTAGGACACGGACAAGGCACTAAATTAATTATCTGGACGCAATTTAAACGTATTCTTTTGAAGATTACACGTCTATTTTCTCTGAGATTTAAAAAAAATATTGCAGATTTCAACATAGAGTCAAGTCTACATATAAATATGGCAGTTGAACAGACTATTAACATGTAGGTCGATAGCCCGATGCACAAGATTGACGGCTTCTTAAGGGGATATTAAAGCGGTCGAGAAAGCAAGATATCGAATTTATCAGTTTTTTTACTATTGTTCAAGATAGAAATGTGAAATTTTCTGTACAACTCCAATATAGATATGAGTACACGGAAAGGTTGTCAGATTATGTAATTTTTTGAGAGTGAGATATAGCTTTTTGAATTGCGGAAAAAAGTTTAATTTGAGTAATTAAATTAAGAAATTCCGGAATGCTGCGATACTGAATTATTTGTATTTTAGCAGCGCCTTCAGCTGCTACGGATATGCACCCAACTTCTTGGCCCCGCCTAATAGGACTGTCCGAACTTTTTGCGGTTGTCTGGAGTATTTTATTTCACTTTTTCTCACTCCAATTTTACGCATTCATATTATTACCAGTTTCGAAGCTATATGATTTTACCATGCAAGTATACATATACGAAAAAAATTTTTCGTATATGGATAAATGTATGAATGCATTGTATTGTATATGATTTTAATGACAATACAGAAGTAGGTATAGATACAATTTATTTTTATTTTGGTGATTGACTTATTGCGATTTTGGTTAGTTCTTTAATTTGTATGCAGAAATAGCGTTGCAGTAGCATTGGAACATGTTGCTGCATGTATTATGCTTGTATTGCCTATTTAGCATCCGCTATAGTAAATTAATGAACTTAGAAAATTTTTTGAATTTACTTTATAATTTCGTGGCGCGTAAAAGGACTCAATTAAATTGACTTTTGGTGATCGACTTATTGCGATTTTGTTTAGTTCTCTAGTTTGCATGCAGAAATAGCGTTGCAGTTGCATTGAAACATGTTGCTGCCTATTATATTTTTCGCATCTGTTAAAATAATTTATGGACTTTGAAAAATTTTTAAAATATTTGTTTGAGTTGTGTAATAGACATTTTATATATGTGATTTAATGATAAAATAATTGTCATATACATATATTTATTTTTCAATGTGTGATATCGCCTGGCTTTTCTACGAACTGGATATTTATGCCGCAGAAATTTCCCAGTTGACAATATTAGTGCCCGATGAATGAAGCTCCGCATCAGTATTCGTCTTTTTTTTAATTTGGGGCGCGTATTCCAAATTTTGTATTTAGTAGTATAATCTCCCTCTTGAGAAATGATTAGATTTTAAGCAAAATTGGCAGACCGGAAGTAGTAGTTTACTTCAGTGAAAAAATCGAATTTTGCCAGTATTTCGTCAACTACTAAGTTTAAACAAATTTATAAAGAATTCATATGTACTTAAAATTAAAATTGAGAATAATTTTATTTAAAGTTTTTCGAAATTCCTACCGGAAGTAGGTCTTTTACTCTTATCGAAAATCAGTCATGCTTTTTAGACAAGTACGTGACGAGTATAAAAGTATTTAAAACATAATTTTCAATATCTTTTGTATAAAAAAAATTTCGAAATTCAGACCGGAAGTACCACTTTTACCCTTATCGAATAGCGATTTTTTGCAAATATGTCGTAGTTATGCGTTCTATATGTATTTATCAAGAATGCAAAAGTATTTATAATTGGATTTGCAATATTTTTTGTATATATGAAATTTCAAAATTCGGACCGGAAGTCGCACTTTTATTCTTAGCGAGTAGCACTTTTTTGATAATATCTTGCAAAGTATGCATTCTATCGAGATTTATTAAGAGAATAGAAGTACTTAAAATAGGATTGTGAATAATTTTTGTATAAAAAATTCTTAAAATCCTATAATTTGAAACGCTCATACGTATAAGAAAGTCGTGTGGTGGCCACAGTTTTTCATTAAAATTTGGGAAATCATTTATAAATTCTTTTTCACAAGATAACATAGTAAGGGCATTTAATCTGTCTTCTTTCATTGTATTTCTCAGGAAAGTTTTTATTCTCTTCAGTCGTGAAAACTGGCGTTCCGCTTCAGACGTTGTCATTGGGATTGTAATGACAATTTTTAAAAGCTTAACAACTTCATTAAAGGTGTCGCTTAATCCATCCAGCAGAAGGCCTAGCAGACCTACAGCACTGACTTCTATATTTTGCCTAAATTCTTCTCTAGAATATTGAACACTTAATTCAGTTCGTAGTCTGCTTGCATTGAGACATGGATAAAATTTTACTGCTTCTTTAAGGCAATCTTCCGGAAATTTTTTTTGAAAAGAGGAGAACTGTTTAAAAGAAATTAAGTTTGCTAATATTAAGTGCCCTGTATACCGAAATCTAGTTTTTATTTCAAGCAAAATAATATCGCACACTTCAATAGTCTCCCTCCGTCTTTGGCTACCATCAGTTACTCTTCGTCGCGTTGATGGTCGAGGAGTCAGTTCTGAGTCATTTTGTTTAACCAACTGATTATCTGTGTCAACGATTTCGGTTCGAATTTTTCCAATAGCGCGTTCAAAATTATCTAAATTATTCTTGATTTTTAATGCATCTGTATTGACATTTTGTAATTGATTAAACAATATGTCCACATGTGGCATAATTTTATGAAAGGAAGTTAACCAATAGATAAAATTTTCCTCCTCTAAAATTCGCAAATTGGCACCAGCTTGATGAATGGTAGTTTGTAAACTAGCTTCTCCCTCGATTTGTTCTAGAGCTCGGTGCTCATATATTGTATTCACTGTCCTAGAATTGAAGTTCCATCTTATTTTTGAAGAACGAGGTAAGCTTTTTCTCTGAAGGAATTCTTCCAATCTTGCAGCTCGTTGTGGTGAAGTGGAGAAAAAAAAGTACATAATCCCGTCAGATTGGCAAAAAAATCTGCATTTACTACTGCTCGATGTATCATGTGACATAATAAGATTTGTCTGATGTGCGTAACAATGTACAAAATTGGCCCTTGGATACTGGTCTTGGACATGTCTTTGCACGCCGTTAATAGCACCACTCATGACTGCTGCCCCATCATAGCTCTGTGCAATCAGTTTTTCTGGGTCATCAACAAGCAAACTAATTTCGTTAAGGATGGAAGCAGATAAAGAATTAGCATCATGTCCACTAGGCAGAAGAAATTTCCAAAATCTTTCGACCGGTCTCGCGTTCACAATATATCTTAAAACAACCACCAACTGAAACTGATTGGACACATCTGTGGTTTCATCAGCTATCACAGATGTGAAGTCGGTTGCTTTAATTTCACTGGAAACTTGTCCATGATACACGTTCAACATTGCATCAAGCAGCTCATTCTGTATCGTTTTTGATAATCCCTTAAAAACCGGTGCTGCTTCGATGTGATCTCTGAGCAATTTATCCAATTCTGCCGTAAAATTTATCAATTCCCGAAAAATGCCCTTGGTATTCCACGTTTGCCGTTCATCATGACCCCGAAGTGCCAGTTCAAACGCGCCACAAAATCTAATGCAATTTATTATTAAATTTAACACATGCCTATTTTTTGTTACCTGTTCATTGTGTTATTGAACTGCTTTTCTATATGATGAATCTAAAACATTCTGAATGTTATTTTTTCCCAACATTCTTAGACTAAATATATTTTTCAAATGCCCTTCGGAATTTTCATGTTTCGTAATTTTAGCACTACGATGAATTAAGTCTTTTATTCCGTTCTTTGACCAAGACGGTTCACCACCAAACAAAAGACACGGAAAATAAAACAAAGTATTTTTAATTTCACACCTCAAATCCAGTCATTTTTCTGATAAATATTCATTTTGAATTTTCTTATAACGTCTTTACCTTTAACAGATTGTTTATTTTCTAAACATAATTGAGGCATCGGGCGTTTAAGATTTTTTATTACGATTTTTTCATCATACGTTAACCGCGAAAACGTGTTATTCTGTAACGCAGAGACGAAATTTATCTTACAACAGCGGTGAGCAGACTGGAGATCTTGCTCACACGCTATGTATTATACGATATGGAAGTAGAACAAAATACAGTTCTCCCCACCTTCAATGTAATGTTAATGGCTTAACAGAGCAACGGTTGGGCTTTGCTCATGGGTATGTTTCTCTCGGTGGAAGGGGTAAACATTCGAATAGTTGCTCGTGCGCTGTTAGTCGTCATTATATCTGTGACGACGATCGGTGCATGTAGGTTGTTACGCGTGCCGCACACGCCACGTTCCTGTTCAATAACTATGAATACGTAATAAATAAATACTTTCACAGTTAGTCGCCGCTTGGTTTGTTTTGTTTCAAAATTCCAGGGGCTACAATTGCTCACTTGCTTTCATTAAAGAGCCGCCACTGACCGGAAGTATCACTTTTACCTTTATCGAGTAGCACTTTTTTGCAAATATCTCGTAAAGTATGCATTCTATAGTAATTTATTAAGAGAATAGAAGTACTTAGAATAGGATTCTGAATAATTTTCCTATAACAACATTTTTTTGTGTAACACACTTACAGGTTTAATTTTTTAAGAAGATAAAACTATTTAAAACTTAATTTAGACTAACTATTGTATAATTTGAAACGCACATATTGCTGTGACCTTAATAATTTGAATAATATTTAGAAAATGATTTTAACTCTTGGAAATAAACAATCACGTTATATTGCTAAAAAAAACGGTGGGTTAGCAACTTAACAGTGGTTTATGCTCTTATTTGCTCCTCTTATCTTTAACAAAATCTCTTCCCGGAATTTACTCTATATCTCAGGGTGTAGGTAGCTTTAACACTTCAAAGTGGTATGGCAATTTATAAAGCAAAACACACATTTTTCAAAGAACAAATATAATAACTTTATTTAACATATAGTTTTATAATATAAATTAAAACCTTTATTTCAACTTTTATTAAACATTTACAAAATATTAACAAATAAATAATATTACCAAAAATGTATGATGTATAATATTTCAAAATAGAAAATATTGAAAAACAGATATTCCTAAGACAATTAAATAACACTCAAAAATTATGAATCTATCCACATGTATGCCTTTTAGCATGTATAATTATAACCAAAATATATAATAAAAATTTTCAAAAAACAAAATAATTCCAGTCTAAGTTTTATTATACTTAATTATGATGTTCGCATAATCACAATTAAATACCTCATTCCTAGGTCGAACATATAAATCAATCCGACACACATCCTCGGAAATTTCTCATGATTTTCGCAAGAATGGATCGCATTCACGTTACTTATCGCTGAAATTATTGACTAAACTCCGTAACTACTTTCACAATCGAAAATTAATTTTTTTGGATTGTGTTATGAAATAACAAAAGAGAAACACGCAAAATGTGTACTAAAAATGGAACAAATGAAATAAGAATATTAAACACACACAAAACGATGATATAGATTATTTTTTTAATTTTTCTACACTTTTTCGGATTCTACAAATTTGTTCTTCTGCCTCAAATCTCGGAAGGGTAGATTTTGTGGATGTTGTGGATCTATGAGTTCTGGTAGAACGCAATTTTCATAGAAATCTCGTAGTTGTAACTCCATATGATTCGTCCAGAAGATGTCATCTCTGTAAATCTAAACAGGTCGAATAAGCAGTTAACATATTTTTATTCCTAATAGTGTGTTTTCAAACATGCTCTACTTCCATTCCCAGTGGACTCCACAAGACAAAATAGCACATATTCCTTTGAGAAATGTGTAGTTGTCCTTGGACCTGGTAGTAAAAATGGGCTGTTTTCTTCAAATGAAAGATTCCATCATCATCAATTATTGCAAATTTGATTTTCATCTGGTCGACGGCATCACGAGGTGACAAATTACAAATGGACTTTGGACACTTAATTTCTATGATCGCATCGGTACCGATTAGTCCGTGTGGCGAGGCACCAAGAAAACCAAGCACGGAATCTACGAAAAGTCCACATGAGGACACTTCAAGTCCAAAATGTTTTTCAAATTCCTTTCTAGCAATTGGCTCGTGGCTAATACCCCACTCGGTAGCCTCGTTTCCTGTGAAAGTACTATACACCAATTCTTTAACAGTTGCATTACAAGACGTGGAACTGGAAGCAGTCAGTCTATTGTGACGTTCGGTTCTCCAGTCGTCATTGCTACTTTGCCCATCAGTTTTTTTCTCTAAGTCACGAATTTGAGAAGGCGTTTTTTGTAGATTTTCCAAACATTTTTTTTTCAGGATTTCATAATTCTCGGGCAGTTCAGCAGAAAGAAGAGCCGCGACAGGCCCGTAATCTTTGTCTGCGGGTGCCTTAGCTTTCAACTTCTTGCGATATTTTTCAGGGAATAAGGTCTTTGGGGATTTATGGTAGAGGTGTTGCTTTTCTCTTTTGCGCATTAATTTTTTGGTAAATTGTCCAGGGCTTTTCTGCGATATTGCCTTATATATTATGCCAGGATAATTATGTGATCCTGCTGAAAAACTCACACTTGCTGCTTCGCATCGAGTTTGGTATGAACCTCTGCTGGATAAATTCAATCTTTTCCCACTCACAAATTTTGCGACAACTGAATTGTAGCACTCTGCAGCATTATTATCCATGTTTAGGAGAAGACTATCAGCATTATGCACTAAGCGGTACAACAGAATTTCGACATCTTGCAAAAGACCACTTTCCGTCATTTCATTCACCCACTTGCGTTCATCCTTACCTACATAATATATATATTAAATGATACACTATGAAAAATGCACTTCCAGAATACTTACCTTGACAAAAATATTGTTTACAATTCGAATGCTCTCCAAATATATGTTTGGATGAATTGAGAATATCAGAACGCAGTTTCCTCACTTTTTGCTCATGTGAAATATCTTCTTTAATCCAGTGTTCAACAGCACATTGCCTCAGCTAATTTTCTTGTTACGCTGCTATCCCCGTCTCCTATAAGATATTTATATTTCAGCCCGTGCATTTCAATGCTGCTTTTGAAACCCTCTACAATTATTTCTGCTTCCATTGCATGTTTGCACCAATTTTTGAAACAGGTATGAGGTTTGACATCTTCTTGTTTTTTTTCTGCACGGGAACACATACAACAATATTTGTTCTTGATACCAAGATATAATATTTTTTTGGATTTTTGCCCAATAATAACTCCCTAAAAATTAAATATTATGTTCTCAATGTCTTCATGGAAATGCATGTCAAACAAAATTGAGGAAAGTACTAACAACACCTGATGACGCACTGTAATTCGTCCGATATGAACGCTTACACCAGGCTCCATCTGCTATTACAGCGATATGTGTAATGCCGTCTTGATCCACGTCTCCTACTTCCTTTGCGAGTTGAGCCTCTTCCTTTCCTGCTGCCTCCATTAAATCAAATGCACTTCCACTAATGAGAGGAGAAATTTCATCCTGAGTTGCAGCAAACTTTGGAAAACTCATACAAGGAATGTTACAAAATGCAAGAATTTTCTCCAGCTGCGAAAAAACACCTCCTGAGGATATCATTCCCAAGACTGCTGCTTTGTTTATATCATGCGAATTTTTTGATGCACTATCTGTGCTTACGGATGATGTTTCCTTGCACATTGCACATTGTAAATAAAAAATACTATTGAGACCAAGTTTCTTTTCATTTATTATTTTCAAATTCTCAGTATTGCAGGAAAACAATGGATTATGTTTGAACTCCACAATTGATTTAAAGAATTGTTCAACATCAATTATTCTTCTACCAGAAACAGAGTATTCAGAATGTGCACTCTCTTTTATTATTTCAATTCTAAAATAAACTCAAAACGCAATTAATTTATAACGAACAGCTCTGTATGTGCTTATGTTTACAGGATGTTTCCAAAGACAAGCCTAAGAGCTTTTGTTTACATGAAAGACCCCCTTTAATTTTTGACAAGGAATCACCCTCTAAAAACTTTCCAAACTTATTTGGAAACATCCTGTATATAACTTGCTTTATAATACAAATAATAATTTAAATAGTTGCTGGAACTGCCGACTTTGAAATATTTTCATTTGATAAGTCAACTTCAGGTTCACGTTCAATCGCATGTAATACATCCATGTAATCTTTATCAACATCCTCATGACTAACCGAACTTGAAAGAAAAAAAAAATAAATATAATATAAATGATTGAGAAAGGTATTGAATTTACGTTTGGCAAACTTGAACGGTTGATGATGGATCACTCTCATTGCTCTTATAGAGTCTTTTTAACACTTGCCTGCTTCTATTTTTCCGCTTTGAGGATAATCTTGGATATTTCTTTAAGTTTCTGTTGCCTCTTGCCATTGTGAATACCTTTACATCACACTCTACTTCGGCACTCAACGCCAAAAAGTGTCAAAAAATTAATTCTCCAAAAATAAGAACAGCGAACAGCCCTAACTAGTATTTACTGTATGTGCGAAAAGCCAGCAAGGATCGCGATATAACTATACTTATCACGAAAAGAAAAACTTTTATTGAGTTGATTGCGTAATTGTGGAAAGTGTCTCGTTCACATATGCACATACAAATATTTTATTGCAGCAAAAAAAAAATTTCAGTTTCATATACATTCTTCGTACATTTCGTAGAGATGTCTTTGAATACATTTATTGCACTTGTTTGAATGGAATACTTTAATTTTTGTTTATATATAGTATTTGCCAAATATTTGCTTTTCTAAAAGAAATAACTATAGCGAAATAACCTTCCTTCATGCAAAAAACGCTAAAATCAAATAAACTGAGGAAAAATACAAATCTGCTTGTAGGAACAGACTCTTTTTTGCTAGTATAATCGACCATCGTATTTGTCACGATATTCTGCTGCCGTTGATTTGAATAGTTCAGTTGTTTCTCTGTATTCGGGTGACGGAAAACAACACATTCATTTCAAATATGTGAGAATGAGATGGCTTGCATTTGGCTCCTCCTACGGGCCAACACCTCCAAAAGCAATTATAGTGAATTCCCAAATACAAATCGACTTTAATATCCCCTTAATACAATGACTTTGCTGGGTCCGGTTCGAACCCAGGCCGGGGCAAAACATTTTTTTTTCGAATGCGATGTTGTGTATTTATTCCGTGTATTTTACCGGCAATTTATAAGACAAGACGTCGGACTGCTCGACATAATTTTCCCGGTCGATGAAATAATCATTCACATATACAGCATGATTTTTTCTTAATTATTATAAATTTCATTTAAAATACAATAACTCTAAAACGGGTATGCCGTTCTTAAGGGAAAAAATATTGCTTTTAACATTTACGTGCCCTACGAAATAATTATTTAAATAATTACGCACTGCGGAGTGGGTGGAGCCAAATCAACTTTTTCTTCTGATTAAGGTAAAACTCGGTACTCGGGGGCTCTTGGTGTCGGTGATCTCAAGCCCAATGTCAAAATTTCAAAAAAAAAAATGGTGCATCTAATATGGCGGAAGAGTTTTTTGAAAATTGACGTATAAATGTGAAATTTTAGATACGGGGGTGTCTTAGGTCACCGATCACGAATCGAAAGTCAAAATGTCAAAAAAAACAAAATGACCGAAGTTTTTTGAAAATTGACGTATGAATGTGAAATTTTAGGTACGGGGGTGTCTTAGGTCGCCGATCACGAATCCAAAGTCAAAATGTCAAAAAAAAACCAAAATGGCGGAAGTTTTTTGAAAATTGACATATGAATGTGAAATTTTAGGTACGGGGGTGTCTTAGGTCGCCGATCACAAATCGAAAGTCAAAATGTCAAAAAAAAAACGAAATGGCGGAAGTTTTTTGAAAATTGACGTATGAATGTGAAATTTTAGGTACGGGGATGTCTTAGGTCGCCGATCACAAATCGAAAGTCAAAATGTCAAAAAAAAAAACAAAATGGCCGAAGTTTTTGAAAATTGACGTATGAATGTGAAATTTTAGATACGGGGGTGTCTTAGGTCGCCGATCACGAATCCAAAGTCAAAATGTCAAAAAAAAAACAAAATGGCGGAAGAATTTTTTGAAAACTGACGTATGAATGTGAAATTTTAGATGCGGGGGTGTCTCAGGTCGCCGATCACGAATCCATAGTCAAAATGTCAAAGAAATCAAAATGGCCGACGAGTTTTTTGAAAATTAACGTATGAATGTGAAATTTTAGATACGGGGGTGTCTTAGGTCCCCGATCACTAATCCATAGTCAAAATGTCAAAAAAAAAAAATGGCGGAGGAGTTTTTTGAAAATTGTCGTATGAATGTGAAATTTTAGACACGGGCGTTTATGGGGTCGCCGATCACAAATCCAAAGTCGAAATGTCATAAAACATAATGGCGGATTCAATATGGCGGAAAGGTTCTTCAAAATGTCGTTAATCTTGGTGAAAAGTGCTTGGACCTGAGCACATCCTTCCTTCGTAAACTTTAACATGATTTATGTTTACCATTAAATTATCCATCTCGCTCTTCAGTGTTCAGTGTAACGGTTTGTGTAAGAAGGAAAGAAAAGTTCTAAGTAATATTACGATTGGCATAACAAAATTCTAACTAACTAAATAACATTGTAAGAGGCGTCATGACAGTGATTGCTTTTTACAGGGAACTGTAAAAAAGCTGTAAGCGGACGCGAAAGAGGCGATTCAAACTAGAGGAGATTGACGGACCGCTGTAAGCGGACGCAAAGTTGAAGCTAGCATGTTCACGTTAAGAGCTTATGCAGACACTGTATAAATTACTCTTGACTAAACTGGGCTTGGATAAATAGTGTGTTTGTTCAGTTAACGTGTAGTTAAATTTTACATTAATAATTATAATTATTATTGGCACTCTGATTCCTCCAGAATATAACATTTTGTAAGTCAAAATTATGTATACCAATTTGGAGACAAGGTTTTCTCAATCAACTTTCTTTGAATTAAGAAATTTGTACAATCAGTAAAATATAATGTTTTTAGTAAACAGTTGATATATGATTTTTCAGTAAATGTTTCTGGCCTTATTCATCCTATACAAATTTGTGCAAGTTAAATTGTCTCAAATATGGCATGTGAAAGTGCCGTCATAAACTGGATTACTGATCATATCATTAGAATATGAGCGATAATCCAGTTTATGACGGCAGATGAAGTGTTTTCTTTTTCAACAAACTGTTCCCACTTTTATCATTTTTTACATGTCACATGTTTCACATATTTGTAGGTAACTCTTAATTTCACATCGATGTACGTTGTATTAGTTTTTTTATTTTTACTATATTGTTGTATTTGTCAATAGCAGTAAGTAATCAATAAATTTCTATCAGTATGACTGCAGTTTGTTGTACTGTGCTATTTACTCCACAATATACATTTTAAATATGGGCTATTTACACAAAAATTTTCACGTATTCACAAAATAAATGTCTACAGATTATTTACTAAAATTAAGTTTCTAAAGCGGCTCTAAAGATGATTCAAATATTACAGTGCTTATGAAATCTATGTACTTCTGTTGGACACATCGTGTGCTGAAGTTTAAGTTTCTTATTGTTGGTAATGGCCAGATGGATACTCTTTAATTTTCAATCTCCAAAGTATGAAACAGTTAATTTATGCATTTGTTATTGTTTAATTTTTTTAATTTTAACGTGTCCAATAGGTTCAGGCTCATTTTTGCAAATCATTTTTTTGGGCATCATTAGATTTTTATTACGGATAAAAGTAACAACACGAACACAATAAAATCAACCTATTTTGCCTTTTTTATTTACATAATGACGGATCCAACATGCGAAAAGGTTCTTCAGAAACTTTCAGTGTCCCTCAAATTTGTTTCACCTTTCACTATTATTCCATAATAGAAATTTTAAATATGTGCTAAATGTCGACAGATTATTTACTAAAATTAAAATTCTAATTATATAGAATATAAACCAAAAAAAAAGTTCAAAAAGCACAAAAAACAAGTTCAAATGTAGAAAATGGCGCAAACATTATGAGAAAAATATTGACTAATTTAAAAAAAAATCCCTATACATAGGTACGTTTTGGACACATGCGTAGTTTCGATATAGTAAATGGCACGATCAAGCTACGAACTAGAAACGACGGGTCAATGCTACTACAAATATACATTAGCCGCAACAACTTCAAAATAACGAAAGTAAACTAACTAATTAATGTTTTAGAATATATGGCTTCCGCTACAAAAATACCATTAAATGAAAGCCGGTTACAAAATGAATATTATAAATAATGTTATTGTATGTTACTTTCTTACACCGACATTTTATTTAATGCATAGCTATTCTGTGTAGTAGGCAGGCATTGTTGACAATTTTACATTATTTTGATGACAATTATAACAAACGTCAAAATAAAATTAAGACACATGTCAAAATGTGAATGCAGTTGTCTGTTGTGTTTATTGGAAAACGTATTTTGAGTTTACAAGTATGTATTTCTGTAATTTACTTCACACGTTTTGTTTACTTTTGTGCTGAAAGGAGAGATGTTATTTTCCATACAACAGAATCAAACATTTTTAATCACGTCTAATAATACTTTTTTCACTTAGTCAAATTTAAATAATTTATTATAACCAACATGTTCCTTAACATGTTAGGTTACAATCATATAATTATTCATACTCAATAACACATATAGTGCACGTAATAAATAAATAATAAAATAAATTAAATCTACATTCCATAAATATTTATAAAGGAATCTCCATTCGCTCATAAACAAAAGCAACACAACCAACAACTGCAATAATTTTCTATATGGTTATGTCGCTTTGGCAACCAACATGCGCCAGTAGTTTAAAATGGCGTGAAATTTGAGATGTTGCATAAGTTTATTTGTTAAACATGATATTTGTCATAATTACCTTTTGATGTTCATTATAATTGTCTTTCAAACCCTCTTTATTTATCAAAAATGCTTGCCCATTATACAGAGTAGCCAAGTATTAAATAAAATGTATGTATAGAAAGAGTAGGTATATTTGTAACTGGTTTTCATGTAATAATATTCACTAGCGGAATCTACTTGGGGTTTCTAGGTTCGCTGATGAAGAATCTGAAGTTTATATTTAAAAATAAAATGGCGTGTCCAATATAGCGAAATGGTTCTTCGAAAACGTATTGGATCCGCGTGGAATTCAATATTTGGGATTCTTATTGTCGCTGATAACGAATTGGAAGTCGAAATATCAAAAAAAAAGTGGGGCGACCAACATGGTGGAAATGTGCGAAACATAATTAGATCTTTCTCAAATTTATTACTTGAGGGTTTTTGGGGTCCCTGTTGACGCTTCCGAAGTCAATCTTTCAAAATGCCAAATGACGTGTGCAATTTGACGGTTCTTACTTGGCCCCTTTTGAGTCTTTGATGAAATTGAGTTTTCGGTTCATTTTTATTATTATTGTTTATGTCTGTCTTAAATTGTTTTTGAGTTATTACCATTCTTTTTGATTTTTTCTTAAAAACTGTAGACTTTGAAACAGTCGTCAAACTTTTCTATTGTCGCATCAGAAGCGTATTGCAGACTGTATCAACGAAAATGGTGCTGTCTTTGAGCACATTATTTCTTCGGATACCTTAAAATGACTTTTATGTTAAACATTAAATTATCTTTCTTATTCGTATACCGGTCTGTGTTAAAAACAGTTTGAGAAGAATTCTGAGTAATATATACGATTGACTTTACAAAATATAATGGCATAATGTATATACAGGGATGTGTCAAAAGTTTATAAAAACGTAAATTCTAACAACGGTCCTGACAGTGATCAGGTTTTACTGAAAGCTGTAAAAAGGCTGTAAGCAGACGCGCAAAAGGCTATTCAAGCATAAAGAGATTGAAAAATAGCTATTGCGAAGTAATATCGTACGTATTCACAAGAGATTGTTTAATTATCATTGATGAAAATGAAAGGTGCTTCAATAGGGCTTTAATTTTAAGCTTGGGCTTTTTACTTTTATTATTATTTTGTGCTCTTTTATTAACGATAGTGGACTTCGAAAAGGTAGTAAGAAAGTAATATACTTTATAAATTAAATTTACCTTACCCATTCACATACATATGTTTGTCATCATCAAACAAAATTTGTTTTAAACATGTTAAACACTATGCAGATACTATGTATATTTGAGCATGTCAATTAAAATGACGAGCCCGCGATAGCGGGCGAGTAGTATATTCTTTCTATCGTCAGAGAGAGAACAGTACGAATAATAATGTAATTCAGTGAAAATTTAAAAGTTCTTCAATACAAGTCCTTCATTTTCAATTGACGTGCGAACTAATTTTGAGTATGTGACAGACGAATATTTCAAATCTGCTGACCAAAATTTCATAATGAAAGCGCTGTTCCACTTCAAATAATTTGGGTGATAATATCTGTGTCAAATTGATTATTAGGTTCTTTTTTATTAATATTGTGCATGCCTATCTTAAATTGTTTCCGAGCAATTGACATACTTTTTGTTAATATACTACATTTTCCACTGTTCTTTCAATAGCGTGTTATCCCGATTGTCTCAATGAAAATGATGCACTTATTGAGCATATTGTTTCTTCGGATACTTTAACATCATTCTTATGTTTAGTATTAAATTATCTTTCTCGCTCTTCAGTGTCTAACAGTTTGTGTAAAAAGAAATTCTAGAAGAATTCTAAATGAAGTATACAATTGGCTTTACAAAATATATGTATATACAGGGTGCGCCAAAAGTCTATAAAATCGTACATTCTAAAAACCACCATGAGAGTGATCGCGTTTTACAGGAAACTGTAAAAGAGCTGTAAGTGGATGCGAAAATGGCGAATTCAAGCTCGAAAAGATTGAAGCATTAGCTCACAAACATTCAACACAATATGTATTGCAATATATAATAATTGGCCCAATGATAATAGTGTATAGGTAAGAAATTAATAAATTCGATTCCTTATTTTTGTTTATAAATACTGTCTACTCATTTTTAGCAATTATCATTACATGACTGGAGTCATTTCGTCCATGAATTAAGTTGTAAAAATACTTCAAAATATTATAAGATATTGTAAATAGAAAAAAGAAACTAAAATATATTCCTACCAGATTAAACAAGCACTTAATCATGTTGTTACTGTGCCAGGCAAATTGAGAAGTAATATCATACGTATTCAAAAAAGATTGTTTAATTATCATTGATGAAAATGTACCTCCCGCGACATCGTCAATTACAATAATTCAAAATAGAAATTCTATAAGGATGTTTTACAGTATTTTCGAATATAACACTAAGTAATCAATATTACCATAATACATATATTATATCTATATATTCCTTAAATTGTAGGTGTACAATGCAAAAGAAAATTATTGTGTAGAGTGTGAACAAGGCTTTACCAACATTATTAAACATTATACATAACTGACAGTTGTAATACAATTTACCACAAAGAAACACTGCAAATTATAAAAGTATAAGAATGGGAATCATTATAAAAAATGCCAATGAAATAAATATTATTTGTTACAGAACAATGATTACATAAACTATCAATTTGTAATAATGAATTATTTAAAAGTATACATTCGCGTCAATAAAACATCTAATAAAGCTATCTCCGATGTTTTTTTAAAATTTCTAATGAAATTTCATTTAAACCAAAAAGACCAATGGAATCGACATATGTGACTGAAACACTATTATCAAAAACTATCAAACCACATTTTCCAACTGAAACAAAAAAACACAGATTTCGAGATTATTCTAATTTTATACCCACAAACAAAATTCAAACTATAGATAAATTAGGCAAAAGTGAAATAAATCATCGGCCAATCAAGGCACAAAAACCACTAATAGTAGAAAAATTCAAAATAGAGTAAAAAATACCGACTGTGAAGGCACAGGAAAAGTATGTGAAAAATGTCAATATAACTTTAAACGATAAAATACATCTTATTTCATGGCCAGCCATTTAACATTTTAAATTTAAAAACTGCTATTACCACTAAATCTATTATTAATCATTTCATCTGATAAGCATTCTGAACAAAATATTGCATAGTTGTGAACTATATACAGGGAGGTATAAAAACAACTAAGCAATATTGAACATCTAAAACACAATTATATTTACTTATTCGCTATATATCGGAATGACATGGTGTTTCAAAAACTGAATCGCAATAAAGACAAAATCCGCAATAAATTTAGAAGAATAAGGGAGAGCGGTACCTCAACTGTAAGCGGAATAAGAGGCGGCAGCGGGCCTTCTAGGCCTGGCGTATTAGCTAGTGTAGGTATATATAAACGGAAACTTTGCATTTCACAAAATCCATTTAAGTAAAATATTAGACAACCTTTATCTCAGTAATGTTTTATAGTTCTCAGATATTTTCTTCTTTCTATTAATACATTCATCATAATATATTGCTATTAAAGTAGTATCTATATCTCACTCACTTAGTGTGTTAGATATGTTTTGATATAGTTACTCTTGTTCTCATTTTTTCGAGTTTGTAGAGTTGACATCTTCTACATATTTAACACGGCATGTTTTTCGTCATATCTTAAGTGTATGTACCTATCGTTGACGCTGTTTGGATGATGAAACGGTTTGCTCGGATCTGGCTGATCACTCATTTCATCTTGTATTTAAAAGTATAGATTATATTTCATACACAATAACATACCGTATGTGTCAATTTTCATTAGGTATAGGGAGTCAATGTTTACGTGCGATTTATACGTATACAAGTAATACGTCGCAACGTGGCACCCCTACTGTCCGTCACCAATCCCGGCAACAATCGACATCACAACGATTTTCTCCGATATTCCCACTTCGCCCGACCAGATTTTACATTCAATGTTTAGCTGTGAACACGTTGCGATCTAGTCTGCAATAAAAGCCGTCTTATTACTGGAACGGGAGACATCAAATGGCCGCCGCGATCTCCTGATCTAGTAGTTTATTATTATTTTCAGAATCCTTTTTTATTTACCTTATTTTTAATTTTATTAGAATTACGCTTTTGTTTGTGTCATGCATCGTGAACGCAGCTTAATAATTCTCTGCATTTACTGAAAGGAAAAAGAAAAACAAATCCTTGCAACTCATAAATATTATTTCTGAACGCATTACAAACACCCAAGCCGGTGGTCGAATACTTACTGCTGACCACGCTAACTTGTATTTACGAGCATGCATCGGTCGTGCTGGCATTGGAAAGGAAAGAAGGGGTACTATGTTGCCACGTACTGTATGGATTAATCGCCTATGGCTAATGAAAATTGACACATGCTGTATAACGAACAAAAGCAAAATGTAAGAAACGTTCACAAATGATGGCTTGGTTTCAAATATGACATATATATATATTTCAAGACTGAACAGTGATATATTTTGAAATCAGATAGTTTTTATTAGCTGACTAAAGATGTTTATAGTTTCACTATATATACAGGGTGAGTCATCTCCGTGGGTAGCGCCGATTATGCCTTTATGAGTAAAGATATTTCGACGCGGTTTTCTTCATGTGATAGCTGCTCATTAGCAGCACATTTTAAAAATATTTTGTAATATACAGAGTTATAGTTATAGTTTTTTAAATGGAACGCTCTTTTTAGTATTACATATTTGTTTTTCTCAAAAGTCAAAAAGTAATAAGATAATATAGGCGGCCTAAAGTCTAAAGTTTTGACTTATCCCAATTTTTCTGAAAAATTCAAAGTTTGTATAACATTATATTTCTCGAAAGTAACGTATTAGATGAACACAATTTTTTGCAGTATTGTTCACAATAAGAGGTCCTAATAGAAGCATATTTTAGTTTTTTCACTTACTAACTGCATGTGCAGAAAACTGGATTAAAATTACATGGCACGCTTTTGCATACAAATCAATTTTTTTTCAAATGGAACATCCTATATATCAGTTCATTTTTGAATTGCTTATTAAATTTCACATCAAAAACATGTAAGATGTTAAAAGTGCACGCACACTGAGCCGAGGCGAAGCGAAGCGAAGAGAAGATCATTTATTACGCCTGATAAAAATGCACGTAATCAAATGGGTGCCCCCACACTGGGGCGTCGCGTGCCGAAGCGAAGCTTACGTACATTTCTATAGGCGTAATAAATGCGCTTCTCTTCGCTTCGCCTCGCCTCAGTGTGCGTGCACGTTAATACTTTAAAAGTGACTATTACTGAGCTTTTGTCGTTTTTTGATATAATTTTGTCTCTTTCATGATTTTATATTAATGTAGCATAGCTTGCCGCGAAATTAGCTGTGATGTTGATGGATGACGTTTAATAAGTTACTTTTTAGTGGAATTTGTTGACGCTAATAATTGAGTGATTTTATAATAGTTTTCTAAAGAAGAGCCTGCAGATATGATTTTTGAACTGGGATAAAGTCAAAGAAATTATTTATTAGCTCAGAGAGTTTACCGGCAGCGTTACCCTGGAAGAAGATATGACAGAACATATGCCTTTAGAAGAGTAATGGTCACTTTCATTACTACTGGCAATGTTGCTTATGTTTCTTTTTCACTAATTACAGATCCGTTGATACCTCCTAATTTCTGTTTTCGATAAATATAATTTTATACAAACATTGAATTTTTCAGAAAAATGGGAATAAGTCGAAAACTTTAGACTTTAGTCCTATACTATCTTATAACTTTTTAACTAAAAATTATAAGGGGAATACAAAAATGTAATAATATATAGAGTATTCCATTTAAAAACTATAACTATGGTTAGCCACCAAGTTATGGAACACTCTCTGTATAATACAAAATATTTTTAAAATGTGCTCCTAATGAGCAGCTATCACAAGAACAAAACCGTTTGGAAATATCTTTACTCATAATCGTCCTTACCCGCGGAGATGACACCCTGTGTTCCTATTTTGCACATAAAATAAATGTAGCAAACTCATATGTAGTTTTCAAGTTAATTATATAATATGAGGATATATGTATTTCATTATTAAAAATACTTTATAATAAAGGTCAACAGGGAATAAAAGAAAGTAATTAATTTAATACTCCAATCACCTACATTAAGTTAAATTTTGTGATTCCTGTTGTACACAATTCAAAAATATTTTCTATTTTCCAGACCTGTACAATTAACAATGTTAATACTGATCTCAAAATAAAAACATTTAATAGCTAAATATATAAATACTTTTTTACGTTCAAGAACATGATAAATTGAAAATTAAGCAAAACCCATTTCAAGTTGTGCTGAGGAGAAGCCTAATGCAGTCTAACAAAGAATTGACGCTCAACTCAATTTCTCAATGAGCCATATATCAATACTACTTATAACTAACAGACTGCAATTTTATGAATGTGTATAGTTATCGTCGTATTTCATCACCAGTAAAACAATTTACAATAATAATTGCAAGTGCCACCTATGATCTAATGAGAATACCCTGCAATAGTACGTTCTATTAATATATTTTGGAAAATATTTAATTGGTCTTCATAGGATAATGAATTGGTTAGATCTTACAAGCATTAGGTATATTTTGTCGATGAATCTGGTTGAAATCATGTAATATAATGTAAAACTGTGTAATTGAGATACAATAGTTTAACGCATTTTAAAACTGTTAGGTCAATTTGTTTACTGGTACTCAACGGGTGATGTTTCTAAATGAAAAACAAAATGTTTAGTGGTTGTAGAAGATTTCTCGAAAATGTATCATGAAATTTTAATTTAATGTTTTAACGTGAAACGGAATTATAATTGGAAAACAGGTTTTGAGCTTCTTCGTCTTTTATTTATTGATATAAGGAGTTTGATACGTTCGTCCAGATTCACATTCATATCATTCGTAACTGACGCTAAGCCTAGAAACATTTATAACATGTTAGTATTTTTACTAACATGTTTATATGTGACATTTCAAGCCATATAGTTTAAATATTTAAAACGGTGGCTTAAATAGGTACACAGAACATTTAAGTAACCCTAAACGGTAAGTATATCATAACTTTAGTATTTGAGTTAACTAAAAATATGAATAGGTTATTGTCTGTTTATTATGTAGTAATTTTTATTACTTTTTATTAACAAAAGAAAAGTGATTAGTGGCCTAGATTTTATTTTCCTTATTTCATAACAACAGACTGAAACAGTGATATATTTTGAAATCACATAGTTTTTATTAGCTGATTAAAGATGTTTATAGTTTCACTAACCTGAACAATCGATGCATAATAATTTAAGCCTCAAACACATACTTCTAACCCTCACCATTAGTAAAAAGTTAACGTTCGAAAAGTCCGCAACACATAAAATTCTTAACTTAAGAAGAAAATTGTTTTAGGCACAAATAAGACACTCCTAGTAAAACGACTGAAAGTAAATCACACGACATTAGAAACATTCTCGGTATGCAACAAAGGCAGCAAAACTTAGGGAACGGAGATACTAGCCTCGCTTAACTTACAGTAATGATTGTTCTTCAGATCAACATTGTCAAGAAACGCGACAGGATGAGAACTAATTGCAAAATTTATACACACTGCAATCGATTAATTAAAGTTAATTTACCAGATAGACTATTTCACTGATACAACCGAATAATAAGAGAAAGGAAGACAGACTGAGATCAGCCTCTCCCAAACACACTAATCTATAAATAAATTCCAGCAGACCTACACAGTAGATTTTTGTTTGTGTCCAATATTTATTCCTTTTTCCACTGCCCACACCGGCAATGGTTCGTCAGTAACTTCATTAATAAGTATTGAATTGGACAAACCCTGTTGTGCCTTACATGTGCATACGATGAAAATAATAGAATGACAAATAAAAACATACATACAGTTAGTAGTTGGCAGTCTTGGAAATTTAAACTGTGTATGCGGGATTTCAGGTCACGTTGTTGCGGTAGTCAGTTTTAAAGGGTGCCCATCAGTCAAATAAAATATCTTTTCGTAACTATACAACCAACCATACAAAACGGACTCAGGTAAAATTAACAGCTGTCAATCAAGAGATTAGTGTACCACTCGCTGGGATTTTACTTGACCCATAAATCTACGGTTATTACTAGACATTGTACAGAGTCCCCCTGATGCCTGTGTTTAATATTTTAGGGAATGCTAAAATGTACTTGGCTAAAATGTGTTTCATGGACAGGAAAAGCGACAAAGAAGCTTTATTCAATACAGTTTTAATAAAATACATAATAAAAAATTACATCAAAATTAAAGAAAGACACAATAGAATAATTATTATTAGATACAAACAATTTCAATAAAATATATTATAAAAAAAATATCTAAAATACACACTATATATACAATTTTAAAAGTAAAAAAATATGCTTTTTATTAGGTACAAATAAAATAAACAAAGAAGAGGTATATTATTGTGCATTTTATAGGGATACAAATTATCATTGACGATAAAATAAAATTGCACATTCACCTCTAATTATTATAAACGACTATCAGTTATAAATCTTTACATTTAATGTCTCTTAAAGAACGCACTTCAATTCCCGTCAAGAGTAATTATAGAAATAATCCCTGGCATACATTACGGACAAGGATTATCTAAAGCGGTTAATCCCTAACGTTAATTCCCGTCAGAACCTCATAATGAATTCGATGATTACCGATAACGTGTATCAGGTAAATAATTTTGATAACCAATAGAAATCACAGAAAAAAGGTACCACCCCTCTAAATGTTTGTACTAATTCAACTCTTGTGAAGTAAAGTATTTTGTGAAATGGCTCTTCAAGTTATGTGGAGCGAAAAGGGAAAGCCCTTAATAATATGTGATAGTTACAAATACAGCCTGTTGACCAAGGAGTTACTGAATTTGCAGATTATTTGATAGACAATTATACAGGGTGTCTCTAAAAGGTCTTTAAACAACTCTACCACGTATTTTTCGGACCAAAATAAACCGATTTAGCAAAACTTGGCTTAGTGAAAGTTGCTTAGTTTGTGCGCAATACGGTCCTGAAGTTGCAGTTGGAAAATTGTTTTTTTGTTATAAATTTGAAACGGCTGGAGCGATTGCGCTAAATTTTGTCACGTCAAAAGACATGTACATAGTTTAAAGAGACGTCTAAACGGCCTAAGACACATGTACACGGCTTAAAGATACATGTACATGGAGCACACAGTATGCGCTGCCGACCTCTAGTTAATGTTCTCAAATCTTAAAATGCGATTTTTGAGAAAACGATGCAATTTTTCGAGTCTTACCAAGAGTACCTTTTTTCTTGTACTTAAGACACTTAATCTAAATTTTATAGACAAACTCATTTTTATCCATTGGCGTAGAAAATGGAAATGTTTTAATATTTATAAACGCAGGTTCTCCGCCTATGGATTGATTACTATCACAATTTTGATACAGAATTTCTTGACTCATAAAACTATGTAAACGTGACAAAATTTAGCGCAATCGCTCCAGCCGTTTCAAATTTATAACAAAAAAACAATTTTCCAACTGCAACTTCAGGACCGTATTGCGCACAAACTAAGCAACTTTGACTAAGCCAAGTTTTGCTAAATCGGTTTATTTTGGTCCGAAAAATACGTGGTAGAGTTGTTTAAAGACCTTTTAGAGACACCTTGTATAAGCGAAGACTCAAGATTTCCTCCATACATTTGGGAAAAAATGTCTGCTGACCTATCGCGTACCACAAACACCTGCGAAAGTTTTCACAATAAATTTCGTCAGTATTGTTCTATGCCTCATCCAAACATATATATATTTAATTAAATGAAGTGATGGAAATCTCTTGGTGAAACATGTCGAAATATAAGCAAGTAATAACAAAAAACACACTTGGTATTGTTTCACAAATAAATATAATTAAATACTCGATGTACATTTCGCCTTGCGGCATCGTCAGGAGTTCTCGAGAAACTAAAGTAAAATTTAATATACTGTAACTACCTACTTCTAACAAAAATGTAAATAAATTTAAATACATTTTTGTTAGAAGTAGGTAGTTACAGTATATTAAATTTTACTTTAGTTTCTCGAGAACTCCTGACGATGCCGCAAGGCGAAATGTACATCGAGTATTTAATTATATTTATTTGTGAAACAATACCAAGTGTGTTTTTTGTTATTACTTGCTTATATATATATATTTCTAGAGGCATTAAAAGGAATGCAAATAGATACTTACATAAGAATTAATAGTTGTAACGAACAGGAAAGACGTCCAATGCGAAAAAAGATTTTTGCTAGCCAACAATTTATAAATTCAAAAATTAATCAATATATAAACAAATCGTAAGTTTGGAAATACCATTTTGTAAGAGTAATGTAAGTAATATTCCAATACAGTATCTAACTCTTACTGATGTTTAATTTCACTGTTTGGTTATGTATAATGATATATAATAGGTATATGTATAGAGGTCCTGACGGGAATGGAAGTGTCAGTGAAGGGTCAATTTTAAGTCTTAACGGGAACTAACGTGTAGGATTAGCGAACCCAACATTGACTCAGGTAGTAAAGATTATTTCGACGGGAATAGAAGTGCACGGCTCTTAAAGCCATGTTTGGATTGTATCTTAAATCTAATAATTCATATAAATATGCAGAAAAATAAAACTTTTCCAATTTACTGACCATTTGATCTTCCCAAAATTGTTTATTTCTTACAATAACTTCGCAATGGCAGTCCTTAAGAGTATAAATAAAAAAATAGCAACATTTTCGATTTGTTATTTCCAAGAGACCTTGAATTTGGTACATATAACTATGATTTTCTTTTATCGTAACTTTATTATTTTCGATGTAACAGTAGTCAATTATGTTGTTTTTACTGCATATTCTACGTCCATATTTCGGGCAGCGCTGCAGCGTATGGACATTTTATTTCCAAAGTAGCATCTTGATCGGTAAGACCATCTGGAGAGGCAGTCAAAAATTTATATTGTGGATGAATAAACATACCACATTCTTTCACGTGTAAATTGTACATATTTTCAAAAAGTCCTCGAGCTGTTGCTTCATGGACAATGACGTGTTGTAATGGTGCGCTGCGTTTAATATTTGTATTATAAATTAATTGTTTCACGGTCGATGCAGTCGAAGTGGTTGGTCGAAGCTTGCAAATTTTTCCAAAATTGCTGGAAGTTAATCACTACATACGTTCTTGCAGCCATTTTGTATTTAAAGATTGTATTTTCTTCAATTGTTTCACAATTGGCATTTTCAATATTAATCAAAAACTCTTTTTAATGCTTTGAAATTCATCTACACTTAAATCGTCAACAGTAGGTGTGCCGTAATGGGCATTAGCTTGGTAAATAATTTTCTTTTTGCGTAAACTGCTTTTTTTTAGTACGCTTACTTTTCAAACAAAAATTTTCCGTAAAGCTTCCAATTTTACCAATTTTTTTTTAACTTCATAGAAAAAATGGACGATTATTGTTCATATTTGCGACACCTGCAAGTGTTCTATTTGGGTAAGATCCCCCTTTAGAAAAATGTACCTACTCTTTTCCCTCCAATCATTTTATTAACAACACTGTTATAACATTCTGCCATATTAGTGTCAACATCGTGTAATAAGCTGGATGCATTATGAGACATTTTTGTTAAATGTTTATTAAAATCGGATTAGTCCACCATCTTGCTGCTTTGGATCAATTCCGGGAGATTATTTGTGGTTTCCATCTGTAGCTGTCCGTTTACTTCATCGCAAACAGTTGACTCAATGTCTGCTACTAAGCTGATCTAAGAAGCATAAGAATAATGTATTGAAATAAATAAAAAAGTTACTTAAAGTATAAACCGATGGAATTAGGTTTCAAGTGTCTATCTTTTTTTTTTACAAAATATGATACACACCTCTGATACTGAAAACTCTGATTGTATCAACGACTGTGGACAATTTAAACATCTATACTAGGATGCACCAAACAATCCGCTTTCGTCATAAATGAAAAATAATGACGTCTGCTTTGCCAATATTTCATAACAACGAACATAATTACTTTGATATTATTATACATAACTATAAAACATTTATAATTTAATTAATGTAGAATATATTATATGTATATAATAATAATTACAGGATTATTTTAATCATTAATATTGTAACGAAACCAGTCTACAAAAAAAAAGAAAGGCAAATATTCGTAAAGCAATAAACCACATGTACTGCGATGCGACTAGAGGTGGGCAAAACGGTTCATTTCATTGACCCGGCTCACTCGGTTCAGCTCCTCATTGTGAGCCGGGTCTCGGAACCGGCTCATTTGAACCGTGTGGATCAGTAATAGCATACCGTTCCAGGAACGTGTAGGACATGTAATACTCGGTGCCGTCGCGTCGGCTCAAACGAACCGGGATTATTTAGGCTGCGCGCACACCAATTATACAAAATGTTTGACAAACAATTTATTTGAAGCTATAATGCACACAAATTTGACAAATTATCAGATTGTTGTATACAAATTAAGCAACGACCCACCCAAGTGAGCCGAGATCCGGTTCATTGAAATTTAGTGAACCGGCTCCCTCGGTTCCCTGCTGGGATTCGGTTCAGTACAATGAAATGAACCGTTTTGCCCATCTCTAGTCTCGACTGTCTCTCGAATGTTTCCCGGCCTATCGAGAAGAACACTAGCGTTTTTCTGGTGTGTTCCAGATGTTTCGTATGCGTATATAAAAGCAGTTGAACAGATGGATGAGTCATTCCGGAATAAGAAATTCCTTAAGTAGTCTCGTGCGGAACAGTGCAGATAAATAAATAAACATAAATAAATAGTTCCTTGAGTGGTAGTCGAAGAGTAAACATATATATAAGTAGTATAAAATAAATATAGTGGTGCGGTGTTATATAAATAGAAGTGATATAAATACGGTACAGTGTTACATAAATATACGGACATAAATATTAGTAATAGAAATAAATACATGTTTTAATCTATTTATAATAATTTTAAGTGCGCTACATTTATTTTACATTTTTATATTTTGATTAGTTTTATATTTTTATGTTGTAATAAGTTTTACGTGTGTGAATATACAGACTGTTTTAAATAAATAAATTGCACGAGTTGTTTTATTGCGAACCCGAAAACGCAACAATTTGGTGTCAGGTGTGGGGTGTGAAAAATAAGTGCAAAATAAATAAATGGCTACCAAACGTTTGGAAGAATTAAAGGTCTCCGAGTTAAGGGCAGAATTGGAAGAAAGGGACGCAGATACGTCTGGAAAAAAACCAATTCTCCAGGACCGGCTTCGTGACCTTTTAATAAATGAAGGTAAGGATCGCGAGAAATATTTGTTTCAAGTACAGGCTGATCTAAGCTTAATAACGGAGACTCTAAAACATGAAATTGCAAAACAATTCGAGACTCTAAAAGACAAAATGGAGATTCTAAAAGATGAAATTGCAAAACAGTTCAAGACTCTAAAAGATGAAATGGCAAATAATTCAAAACAACTCGAGACTACTTTTAAGGAAGACATTCAAAAGAATTCATCGACTGGGAGATTCGAATTTTCTGGGGCCATCGAAGCCGTAGAACAGAAAGTTGAGGAGCGCGTGTTCGGAATGGGGGACGAGTTTGGGGTTCAGCTTCAGTTGCCAGCGATGAACGACTGCGGTCCCCATGACACCTCAAGCGGAAGCCTGGAGATCTCCCGAACAGCAAAGCCAAAGGTAAAACCTCCCACCTTGTAGTCTTTGGAATTAGACTACTTTTAAAACATTTTATGTTTTGTACTACCTGTCTACCACTAAACCACAGCATATTTTATATCACTTGAAAGCTAAAAATTATGCCAATATGGCACTGTAATAAAAAATAGGTGTTACTATTTAAAAAAACGAGTACCTGTCATTTGAAAATGAAAATTTTTTTTTTTCTATTTTCTTTAGTAATTTCAACGGGAAATACATGTTTCCTTCGCCAATGCGTGTAAATGTGAAAAATACGTTTCTTAATTGTTTTCAAAGCTAACTTTGATGGTTGTTACATTTCGACAATCGTTGCGAAGCAGTTTTACTTTAATGGATAAATTTAACAGATACCGCCATCTTTGACAGAAATGTCAAAAGTTAACCTGCACTAGATGGCAAATTTTCAGAAGAAACAGAATATGAACAGAAATAATAAATGTTGTATTTAAAAATTCAAAATTAACGTCACTTCCGGTTTGACCGGAAGTGCTATAGAAAAACTGAGTGTACCTGAAGAAGCCCCCCAATCACTCATATATACGGTCCGAATTTCAAAGTTTTATTTTAACTAATAAATAAATGGCGTGCTGATACATGATCTCGTTGACACCCGGTATGAAAATGTGAACCGTTTGTTATGATTGTTTATAACAATCACATTCATGGACTGAAATGATTTGTACGTCGGCACAATCCTATCAAATGTTAATTACAACGATAATAATGGTATTTAGCTCAAACAGACCTGGAACAACGTTTCTATTTCACACCCAGGACCGGCATATGTAACATCGAGTGTTACCATTGGCCCCCTCCCAATACACGTATACACGACGTTGTCTCGCGGTAACGCCCAGGTCCGTGCTTACGTCAGTGGAAACCCCGACCAATAAGAAACATTCGTGACAGTGATGACATAAGCAAAAACCAATAGGAAAACTTCGAGTGCTACAGTGATATGTGTTGACCAATAATAGTGCAAGAACAATAGTGCGCGTCGCTGTGGTGCCGTGTGCAACCCAATTACGGCTCTGCTGACATCAGCAGAAGCCAACCAGGGGACGCCTCGTATACCAGCAATTTTTTAAACTGGAACATATAAATTTGGGAGCATCAAGGCAAACGGAATCAGTCATCCGACATCAATCTTCATCTCTACAACTTCAACAGCCAGCAGCACTACCAAGAAGAATCTACAAAGACCAAAGGACAAAAGGACCAACCAGCCACAAAGGAACAAGGCCCTAAGTGTCCACTGGGTCCAACGATTTCGGCCACGTACCACGGCCCAACCGACAAGGCCCTAAGTGTCCACTGGGTCCAACGATTTCGGCCACATACAACGGCCCAACCGACAAGGCCCTAAGTGTCCACTGGGTCCAACGACTTCGGCCACGTTCCACGGCCCAACCAACAAGGCCCTAAGTGTCCACTGGGTCCAACGACTTCGGCCACGTACCACGGCTCCACCAGCCAACATTGCACTGAGACCTACGGATCCGGCCACATACTAAGGTCCGGCCGGCCAAGAACAAGCACTCGCTGGAAACACCACATCCAGATCCGGAAGCAGTCTCCCTAGGCCCACCGCCTCTTCAGGAACAGCATATTGTGAATAGTGAAGTGCCGAAAACAACCAAGGATTACGCAAGTGCACCAACAACCCTCTCATTAAGTGCCAAGTGACACCACCCCACCAACCATTCAGTGCCGAAAACAACCAAGGATTACGCGAGTGCACTAACAACCCCCCCCCCCCCATTAAGTACCAAGTGAGACCACCCCACCAACCTCTGGTGCCAAACACAACCAAGGATTACGTGAGTGCACCGACAACCCCCCCCCCCCACCACAAAGTGCTAGTTAACGCTTACTCCATCGCCCCCAGTGCCCATAGACATGATCAGTTTTGTTATAATATATATATCTTTCTTTATTATCTGTTCTTTGTTGTTCTTGTGTTTGCTTGTATGTTAATAAAGCATATTATTTATTCTGTGTATAAGCCTGTTTTAATTGTTACCACCACAAAACAGAGTCTCCGCCGACCCCTTGTGAATACAACAAGTGTGTGGTAACACGAGACATTATGACTTGTCAGCACGAATCAGTCAGTTTATTCAAACTTTGATATCTTCGCTGAGGGAGTCCGGCTCTTAAAGTATGATCATTTATATTTGTTAAAATTACATGTAACTTTGTGCAAAGACCCACATATTTTAATCTCTACATGTGAGAATTTAAATTATTGCTGTAGTCAAGCTTATAGTATTGTTTTTCTAATTTATATAAAATTATTGATGTGACATATCAGAGCATATGAATAAATGTAATTGCTGTTTAAAAATACATATAGGGTGTATTTTATTATCAATTAAAATTTAAGTTATGTAAAGAAATTAATAGTCTAATTTTTATATAATTTATATTTATTGATGTGGAAATAGGGATGACATAATCATGGTACATGACGTCATGGATAAGCAAAATTACATTGTTATATCTATTAATGTTGTTCAGAGTCATTAACCTATAATTTGTTAATTGTTTTTTTGTGTATCAATAGTTTTATGCGTTTAAAGAAAGTATTGTTAAAGTAGTTTATTGTGGCTGTTGTGGCACTTTACAATATTATAATAATATTATTTATTGATAGTCGTAAGCCCGTAAAATGCTAGGAAAATGTGATCTTAACATGTTCAAAAAATGTAACTCATAAGCAATTTTAATTTTTCTTCTACGTGACGTTGACTTTTGTACTTGTAGATTTACTTTAAACACCGTTCGAATACTATATGACAGTCATTAATAATAATTCTACCTAGCCAATACAAATGCGATTACCTGCATCTGCATATCTGTTAAAAAAATATTTAAAAGTCTTCAGGTAACCAATATAGAGTTATTATTCCTGGGTAAAATGTAGTAAAGACACAGTATTAAAACAAACTAAGCCGTACAAAAAATAAGGTGTCGGCACCACACGACTTTCTTGTGTGTATGTGTGTTCCGAAATATGTGAGTAAAGTACTTCCAGGACGAATTTTGGGTTTGTTTTATACAAAAATTATTTCAGATCTCTAAATGCTTACACTCTTACTAAATCTGTATAGAAAGAATAATTTGCGATATTTACAAAAAACTACTATTCCATAACGTTAAAAGCTTCCAACTAAAAAAAAATAATTATAGAATGTTTTTCAAATTTACTTTTGACTGACTATATATATTTGAATTCTTAAAAAAATTGTTTAAAATTAGTAGTTGACTAAATATTGATGAAATTTGATTTTTCCATCCGAGTAAAGTACTACTTCCGGTCTGCCGATTTCACTGAAAATCTTATCAGTTTTTGAGACTATACTCGATAATATTAAGTTTGATATTGATAAGTTCAGACGGTTTCATTGAATCGACTTCTCCCAATTATCTAGACGTAAGTGTGCACTAGATTTTGTTTAATTTCAATAACATACGCATACATTTTTAGTTATCATTTATTTAGATCTAGAACATTTTTTATGTTACTATGATATGGAAGAACGTCGAGAAATACATCGTGAAACAATGGTGAGTTGGATTGAGGGTCATACTGATTGTATGTCCATTGTCAGTGATTCCGATATTTATTGCAAAGTCTATAAAATATCGTTACAGAATGTCCAAAAAGGGCACTTACAACGTCACTTAGCATCGCTAAAACATACACGGTAATTGGACTCGTTGAAAGCTACCAATTTTAACGAAGAACTCTGTGAAGCTTTAATGGCGGCTAATATCCCATTAAAGAAACTTAACAATCCCACTTTCAAAACTATATTGGTCGAAATGTTCCTGATGAATCCACCTTACGCAAATATCAAAGTGCTTCACGAAAACAGTAGAATGCATTAGAAGACATATTTCAAATCAGTACCTGTGGATAAGTGTTGACGAAACTATCGATATATTAGGAAGCTGTGTGGTAAATGTTGTAGCTGGTGTACTACATTCAACTATTCCATATAACCGTTGATGCGGAAACAGTTGCTAAAACCATTGACGACAATTTGCACAAAATGCTTCACTCAGACGACAGGCACAAGGAAAAAATACTTTTGTTAGTGACAGTGTCGCATATATGTTAAAAACAGGCAGCCTTTTAAAGGAAACATATCCTTGTATGCTGCATATTACTTGTGTAGCACATACTCTGCACAGAATCTGTGAATATATCAGACACACCTATCCGGAAGTTGATAGACTTGTATCCGCTTTAAAAGAAGTTTTCTTCCGCTTTAAAAGAAGTTTTCAGAAAAGCACCACTGAGAGTAGCTCTTTACAAGGAAAAACGTCCATCTTCTTCACTGCCTCCCTCGCCAGTAATAACTAGATTGGGAACATGTTGGAAGCTACTAGTTTTTATGCAGAGAATTTCCTTCAGGAACACTTTGTAAATTTGCCTAAACTAATCACATACTTTGAAAATCGAAATCTCAAATTCAAAGACGGATTAACCACATTAAATGTGATTTAATAACATTGCGGCAATTGTGTATGGGGACAATGACACAAAATCTAACTGCTAAATACGCTGAAATAAAAGAATATTTCCAGTACGCACCTATATCCAGTTGCGATGTAGAAAGGACGTTTTCTATCTACAAGGATGTACTTAATTCAAAGAGAACAAGTCTTACAGAAGAGAAAATGAACAAATAATAAGGTATTTTGTATTTTATGGATTCACCAGCCACTTGTTAACCAATTATATAAATAACATTAAAACCTCTTAAAAATACAACATTTCAATAGTGCGCCCATGGGCGATGAGTCATCAACCGTTCGTGTCCGCGCCCTAGTTATTACACACAAAACAAATTGTAATCATTTTAAAATTTAAAAATTATTTAAATTTTGTTGAGTTGTTGGAATTATAAAGTGTATTATAATT
>OY720675.1:133208689-133365474 GCA_963170755.1 Amphimallon solstitiale | reverse complement strand
CTCCCACCTTCGATGGGAAGACGTCATGGATGACGTACCGGAAACAATTCGAAGCCGCTGCAGGAGCAAATGGGTGGACGTCCCCGGAGAAAGCTACTGCTCTGATTCTGTCGTTAAGGAGAAAGGCCAGTGACATTCTGCAGACCTTACGTCCGGAAGAGTCTCAAGACTACCTTAAATTAAGCAAGCATCTTGAGATGAAGTATGGGCATGCACACCTGGGACAGGTAGTCCGACGATTGGTGAATCAGGTGCAACCTAAGAGAAGAACGCTCCGATGCTGGAATTGGAAATGGACCATGTGCATAGTAAATGCGGGAAGGAGCCCAAGAAAACCATAGCGGAGCAGCGAAAACTGAAACGGGTCGATGAAAAGAGGCAATCGTCGACCCAGTATCGTAGAGCCTCAAAATCAATAGCGCGAATTGCATCTCTGCAACACCAAAACGCTGATGCTGTTGCAAGGAGACCACGTTCAGAAGACTGCAGGCATAGCAACCGACTAGAAGAAAAATCGGCCAACACATTCAGAACTACCGTGGTTGACGATCAGTGGCAACCTGACAATTTTCGGATCGATCAAGAAGCTGATGAAGACCTTGGTTCATTGATGGTTTGGAAAGGTACTGGTCGCGGACCGGCTTGGCAAGAAGTAGCTCCTCGTTTACAGGGACTGGAATCCTACTGGGCTCAATGGGACTCTCTGAAGGTGGAGGATGGCCTACTCAAGCGTGTTGTGGAGAACCCAAATGGAGAAGACTACGTCAGCGGACCCAGGCGAAGATTGGAGGATGCCCACGAGCGAGTACGCCATCACACTCAGGATGCCAGCGACAGGACGAAGAATCGTTACGACGTGCAAGCCGAGAGAGGTGGTTATCGAGAAGGGGACCTTGTTTGGTTATATAATCCACAACGTCGCCGAGGCCTGTCGCCGAGGCCTGTGACCGAAGCTCCAACAACACTGGGAGGGACCGTACGAAGTACTAAAGCGTGACGGACGATCTATCCTTTACCTGGTCACAAAAAAAGTCTCTAACGAAAAGCCGACCTATCGTGCATTGTGGGAATCCCTTGTTGATTTACGAGGACGTGGACTCGAACAAAATATAAGGAGGCTGCCAATTCCGAAACTGGGCTGCGGATTAGACCGTCTGGAATGGAAAATCGTAAGAAACATGCTAGAGGTAGTGTTTCGGCATACTGGTATGGAAATAGTCGTATGCAGCTATCGGTCCAATCAGCCCGTTATACAACCTAAGACGGTGGATTGCCATTTCCACAAGACAACTGGGTGCACCCGTGGGTCCCAATGTAGATTCCGTCATCCGCCAACGACAAGAACATGGAATAGCGTGTTTCGGGACGAAACGCAGTTTTTAAGAAGGGGGCAATGTAACGAAACCAGTCTACAAAAAAAAAAAGAAAGGCAAATATTCGGCGCGACTGGTAAACAAGTCGTAGAGCAATAAATCACATGTACTGCGAGGCGACGAAGAGTCTCGACAGTCTCTCGGCCTATCGAGAAGAACACTAGCGTTTTTCTGGTGTGTTCCAGATGTTTCGTATGCGTATATAAAAGCAGTTGAACAGATGGATGAGTCATTCCGGAATAAGAAATTTCTTAAGTAGTCTCGTGCGGAACAGCGCAGATAAATAAATAAACATAAATAAATAGTTCCTTGAGTGGTAGTCGAAGAGTAAACATAAATATAAGTACTTAGTACAAAATAAATATAGTGGTGCGGTGTTATATAAATAGAAGTGATATAAATACGGTACAGTGTTACATAAATATACGGACATAAATATTAGTAATAGAAATAAATACATGTGTTAATCTATTTGTAATAATTTTAAATGCGTTACATTTATTTTACATTTTTATATTTTGATGTTTTATATTTTTATATTGTAATAAGTTTTACGTGTGTGAATATACAGACTGATTTAAATAAATAAATTGCACGAGTCGTTTTAGTGCGAACCCGAAACGCAACAATATTAATTAAAAATGATATTGGCGTTATTTTAGCCAGTTTTACTATAAATATTAACATCGAATGTTGGCTTACATGAAACGTCGTTTACACTTCGCTAGCCATTTTGAATTTTGAGTCATTAGCAGTCATTTGCTCATTCTTTGTCAGTATTATAGATTTTGTTTGTTGTTTATGTTTGTTATATTATTGTAGTATTATAATTAAAAGTTCTTTTTAGTACTAACGATGCTTAAGTTCAGTAGTCAGTTAAAGCAGCTCATTACCTCTTTGGTTAGATATTTCGAACATACACGGAATAACGGTGGTCTTCACTTACCGTTGACAAGTGTTGACAATTTTTGTTGTGATTACATCAAATAAAATATTACCATTTTAGAGAGTTGCACAATCTTTAAATATTTGCGTTGAATCTGTCAGCAGTATTTCTAAGACATATAAACAAAATGATGCTCACCGAAGTCTTAAAAAAAACGTTTCAGGAAAAAACTTGGATGTGATTACTCCTACAATAAAAGCAACAATACACGATACTATATACGATCTGTATAATAACAGTAAGTTGCTTATATAACTCAATGAAAATAAAAAGAATATTCCAATGTTAATTGTGTCATTTTAGAACAAAACTTTATGAGCTTCGTTATTATAACTGCTAGGGGAGCATCATATCTCTGATGGCTCTGTTGATTCTTTTGGTAGAGTTCTAGCAGATATTGGTTTCAAATATAAGAAAGACTGTCGACAGAGAAGATTAATGGAATAAACTCGTGTTGCTCTTGCTCGAACTAATTTTCTTTGGAGACTTGGATTTTTGAAAATGGCACTAACCAGGTGATAGTCATAAAAATGTTCGAAAGTTGAAAGTTAACGGCAAGAGGTAATACTCTGCATTAAAATTGACACGTGTCAAGTAATTCAAATGTTGCTTTGCTTTTAGGATGATAGTAATTTATGCATGTGCGTGCAATAGTTTTATTGACGGTGCCTCTTTAGTATTTTTTTCAAATACTAGTAATCCTGATTACCATGGTGAAATAGATAGACACAATTTTCATCACTACATATTCAACCCAATAGAGCATATCTAAGGAATATCCAAAATATATTATAATAAGCACTTTGGAGAACAGGGTTATCAGGGAAAATGCAGTTAAGATGTGGAATCGTGCCCTAGAAATGATCGCCCTGAAACTTAGGCGAATACTATTAGACACACTAACAGTAAAATCAGAAAATGGTGGAACCAAGAATTGTTGCTTAACAGAGGAGAAGTAATACCATTTATTACAAACATAAATCAATGTTCAGAATCTGAAGACAATAAAAACAGTGATAATGAACAAGAATGTTTGTAAAATCCACTATTCTTTTCTGATAATTTTTTGATATATTACTATAATTAATTTGTAAAATTGAGGATTAACAACTTGAAATAAAAAAGATATAAGTTGTCTTTTTTTACAGAAGTAAAATATTTGAAGCATATATAGTGATTGTACAATATAGCAATGTGAGTGTACTTTGGACGTTAATGATCTAATTATTGACGATTACAATTAGTTTAGTATTTATTCATGACATGTAATTATTAATGATGTAGTATAATGTGATATGTTTTTTGTGCAATGGAAATAGCACAAATCAAATTAGTATTTATTTTTGTAGTGTAAATTGAAAAATTTCATATTACCAATAGTTTTATTATTTTATGTGCTCATCTTTGCTTATGTGGCAGAGATGGCATATTTCATAATATGTCTCGTAAATGTATAAAAAAAAATATGTAGATATTTTGAGTATATTTTATTACAACTTAGAGAATTTTAGTTTAGGGCTACATATACTGAAGTAGAGGGTCTCAGCCGATTCTGGTACCTCCTCATTGACCTTGATCATGCACAGGGCATAGATCAAGGTCAATGAGGAGGTACCAGAATCGGCTGAGACAGTCAAGGTCAAGTCAAGGTAAGTCAAGGTCAAGTCAAGTCAAGGTTAAGTCAAGGTCGTTAATATTGAATATATATATGTGTATGATTTGGAGTAGTTTCATTTTAAATATGAATGAAAATGAAGAACTTACAAGTGAAGTGTTGCTGGAAGTGCAAGAGAGATTTAATAGTTTTAAAAATGTTGGGGAGATATTTTTAAATAGTGAGGAAGTAAGTCAAGATGAATTTGGGTGGGCTATAATAAGTGATAATATAGCGCAGCAGTTTTATGAGACGTATAAATATAATTTAATGTATTTATGTGATGTATATGAGTATTATAAGTATGATGGGAAAAGGAGAAGCAGTACATTATTGAATTATTTACATTGGTTTTGTGAATAAATGTCACGGTCAAGGTGAACCCAGATCAAGGTCATGTCAAGGTTAATGAGGAGGTAAGCAAGGTTAAGGTCAAATCAAGGTTGTGACAGTGTTAGAGGTTTTCAAGGGACTAGTAGTAGGTAGTGGTAGTGGTAGACAGTATATAAAGAAAGACTTGTGTAAAATAAATATTAGTGTAATTCAGCATGTCGAAGCGTTGCTTAACTGGGGAAGTAAAATATTGTGATTGTTCACAGATAGTGGAGGAGGGTGAATTGATAGTGGATGAAATGGTAGATAATAGTATTGATGTAAATAAACTGTTTGAGGAAGAGGAGAATAATACAATAGATCTGACAGTGAGCAACTTTTTTTCTGAAATGGATAAGTCAAATAATTTTTGGAATAAAGTGAGTGCAACTGCAGATAAATTAGTGCGACAAGTATCAACAAGTGAATTTGTTCGGGAACCAATATGGGATGTTCCCTTAGTGGGAGAAAAAATTTATTTTTTAAATAAAAGTCATTCTAAGTGGATATGTGTTGGCTTAGCACCAAATCACGATTTTGAACCAATGGTGAAAATTGTGGGTATTAAAAAACAATGTGTGTTTTTTAATAAAGGAGAATGGGAATGGTTTGTAACTGAGAGTTTAAAGTTGAAGAAATATTACCAGTATTGTAATGGTCTGATTCCTGTTATTAATGGTATGAATATGTGGCTATCACATGAAAGTTTTGATGGTGTGAGTAGAGTAATGAAAATAGATAAAGAGGGAGAACATGCATATTTAGCTTACGAAAGTTTAGCGGAATTGTGGCGATTGACGAAACTAGTGGCGATGCGTTTAGTGTTTTTACAAGATTTGAAATATGATGTATTTTATAAGCGATTTTTGGATTCTGTAGTTGTAAGTGAAGGAGAAGTAGATAATGCTATAAACAAAATGTGTAATGGAGTAGTATTAAATTTGAGTGTAGGGTATAAATATATAAGTATTGTGGTTAGTAGTGTTTTGTTACATTTCGAGAGTTGATATTTGCGCAACATACACTTATCAGTTATTGTTTAATAAGATGGAAAGGTCAGTGAAGTATGATGGTAGTTTGAATCGGACAGTGAAAAGGAAAGGTGGTGGATTATTAAATACTTTAATAAATAAACTTCCAGTTGAGTTACATATACCTGGTTATAGGTTCTGTGGTCCGGGGACTAAATTGGTAAAACGGTTAGAAAGAGGTGATAAAGGAGTGAATAATTTAGACGAGGCTTGCAAAGAACACGATATATCTTACTCAAAGTCGAATAATTTGTTCGAACGGCACGTAGCTGATAAGAAATTGTATCAAAAGGCTGTAGAACGAGTGAAGAGTAAAGACGCGCGTGTGGGAGAAAAAGTAGCTGCTTCTGTAGTTGCAGCTGCTATGAAAGGGAAAACAACATTAGGTATGAGTGTGAGGGGGCAATATCGAAAAGGAGTGAGAGCGGGAGGTAGCAAGAATAATACAAGAAGAAAGAATAGAAGAAGAAGAAGTAGTGGTAGAAATCGATCGGGTGGTGCTCTTTCATTTTTACGTGCAATGAAGAAAGCGTGGAATGCAATAAGACATGTAGATAAGAGGAAAGGCATTTTGGAGAATGTGAAAATTGCATATCAGAGTTTGATGAAACCAAGACGACGGATATTGCTTCCACGGTCAAGAGTAATAGCAATACCAAAGAAAGGGGAATTTTTACCGTTAATTCCATTGTTTGCAGCTTTGGGTGCTTTAGAATCACTAGGAGGGAGTGCTGCAGCGATAGCAAAAGCTGTAACATCGGCAAAAACTGAAAGAGATCAATTAGAGGAAGCAAAGCGACATAATATGGCAATGGAATCAAGAAGTGGTAGTGGTTTATATGTGAAACCATATAATGTAGGATGTGGTGTATCTATTGGGAGTGGATTGTATATAAAACCATATAAATCTGGTTGTGGTGTGTATTTACCAAATGGAGCTGTTTCAAAAAACGGTTAAGTGAATTACCTCGAAGGCCTTTAACAGAAATTGATTTACGGAAGTTTGTGAAGAGGTGGAAAATTGGAAAATTTCGGGGTGTATTTAGTAGAGACGTTTTACCGAGGAAAATATATGTGAAGGAGAAAGGAATAGTGAATTTGGATGATAATGTTGGAGGTGGTACTCATTGGGTAGCATATAATAAAAATAATGATGTAATAAGATATTTCGATAGCTATGGTGATTTAAGACCGCCGATTGAGGTTGAAGAGTATTTATTATCGAATGGTGGAGGGGTTATTCAATATAACTATCAGAGATATCAAGATTTGAACACTGTGAATTGCGGTAATTTATGTTTGATGTTTTTAAAAGGATTGATTAAATAAGATATGGATAATTTAACTTTTGTGTTAACTGGAAAGGGGTCAGAGGTTGGATGTATATTGAATCCGCCTTTATATTTAAATGGTGATTATGAAATGTGTATGGTGAGTTTACAAACTTATAATTCTATTCCAAATGTTACGTCTGCTAATAATGTATTTCGATATTATTCTGTCACCTAATAAACAAAATGCTTGGAAAGATATAAATGTTCCAGAGGGAACTTATGATATACATGATTTAGAGAAGTATATTGATGAAAAATTGAAAGTTGACGAGGATGAGCAACAGTATTTTATTTTGTCTGGTAATAGTAATACTATGAAGGTGTTTATGAAGGCATCAGTAGATGTTGATTTTGGAAGAGAAAATTCGATAGGTTCTATGTTTGGTTTTCACAAGAAAATAATAGGAGGTAATATACCGGTTTATAGTGATGAAATAGTTGATATAAATAAAGTCAGTGCTATTGACATAATGTGTAATATAGTGGATGGTTCATATATTAATGGAGAATTATCACATGTTTTATATCATTTTTACACGAATGTTCCACCAGGATTTAAGATAATAGAAGTTCCCGAAGAGAAAATTTATATGCCGGTAAATACTAACATGTTAAGTAATATTATTATTCGAGCAGTCGATCAGACAGGACGGTTAATTAATTTGAGAGGTGAAGAGTTGACAATATACTTACGAATTCGAAGAAGAAAGGAGTGAGCTTAGTTTCGCAAATAAAAAAATTGTTGTAAAAATATGCGGAGTAATAGTGTAAATAAGTTGTGGAAGGGAACGAAGACGAGAAAATGTACACGGAGATTATCGAATAAGTTGTGGAGAGTGATTGGTGGAGGGATGATACGGAATTTTTTAACTAGAGAAAATAGAAAGTTTTTGAAGAGTTTGGGTTATCGAGTGTTGGTGTAAGATAGAAGTATTGATTTATAATAAGTATTTGAGGTTAATAAGAAGTAGTGAGAAGAGGATTATAGTTTAGTCTAAGAAGAAAATTGTTTAGGTAAAGTTGATTGTGCTTTTAGTTACGATTTTCAAGCATGGAAATGTTGAATGTTTTAAGTAAGGTTCGAGTAGATAATTCTATTACTGAGATGGAATTTCATAATCACGTACCGTTTGGTTCACCGAAGTATGGAAATAATGATGAACGTAGGATTGTAGTTCCAGACATACTTTACCGTCGGAGTCAGAGTTGCTTATTGAAGGAAGGTTGCGATTAGCTAATGATGCTACAAGTGCTACAGCATACTTAGTTCATAATGCGGCAGCATTTATGTTTAGTAACATTAGATATATAATTAGTGGAGTAGAGGTTGATGAAGTTAGGAATGTGGGTATTACATCAACTATGAAGGGATATTTTTCTTATAGTCCAAGTTATATAAACAAATTAGAGAATTGTGGATGGGAATTTTCAACAGGAAAGGCGCCAGTTTTGGATAATAATGGTAATTTTAGTATTTGTATTCCCTTGAAGATGCTGATGGGCTTTGCAGAAGATTTTAAGCAAGTGGTTATGAATGTGTCGCAAGAATTGGTATTGAAGAGGTGTGCTGATGATAGTGATGTGATATATAATTCTTTTGGTTGGTTGTTTTGAAGGATTGGGAGGTGTTGGGAAATAGTTATCTCGTTGTAAATTGATTATATTAAGATAATAAATAAGAATATTAGTGAAAAAAAAAATATAAATCGATTCTTGAGGGTAGGAGGGTGATATCGAAGAATAGACAGTGTATAGGTTGTTGTTCGGTTGCAGGTGGATAATGTTGAGTAGAAAGTGTAGTTAGTTGGATTATACTAGTAATATTGACCCTTTTTGAAAATCGTTCTATGTTAAGTAATGGAGCTAGAGCAAAAAGAGTGCCCCCCCTGAACCCCCCTCCCATCCCCGTCAAGGTTGCCACGGCCCTCCCATTCCCCAAAATGGGGGAAAAACACCCCCCACCCCCACCCCCTTGATAATTTCGTTTTTCAGATTTTGAAGGTCACCCCGAACGTCACCAAACATCAAAAAAAAATTTGGTATTCCCTGTACATCAAAATTCAATGTCAAACACAAATACTTTAAAAAACATACCTATTAATATATGATTTCAAATCTTTTTTTATTATAGTAACATTTATTCTAACTGTGTTAAAGAGAACATTAAGAAAAAACATGCCTAGATTATGTATGTTACGCCACTGAACACATAATCAGTCATACCGGATATATGACAAGTTATTTAAAAACATAGCTATTAATATATATACTTTCGAATCTTTTTTTATTATAGTAATATTTATTCTAACTGTGTTAAAGAGAATATTAAGAAAAAACATGCCTGGAATATGTATGTTACGCCACTGAACACATAATCAATCATACCGGATATATGACAAGTTATTTAAAAAACATAGCTATTAGTATATAATTTCGAATCTTTTTTTTATTACAGTAACAATTATTCTAACTGTGTTAAAGAGAATATTAAGCAAAACATGCCTAGAATATGTATGTTACGCCACTGAATACATAATCAATCATACCGGATATATTACAAGTTATTCAAAAATAAATATAACAAGTAAACGACATTTTAAAGAGACGGTACATATAGAAAAGCAATACAATAAGAACAGATTCAACAAATAAACAATCTAATTCATTTAATTGGTAAAATTCAAAATAATTGATCAAATATGGTGCAGTACTTACAAAATTTTTACACAATAATATTTACTCACAATAATTAAATATCTAATTATTTTAAAATTTATAAGTAAGTACCAGAGTACAACTTATCTTGCTGCACGATGCACAAGAAATGAAAAGTGAAATAACTAAAATTTGGCAATGAATATTGTCCCGGATGTCTATTATATAATATAAAGTTCACCAGACTTATAAAAAAATTGCATCTATTAAAAATGCACACAGTTTATCACGTGGACAACCGTAAGTTGTCCACGTGATAAATGTATGGATTACTAGTTTTCATGCAAATTTACAATATCCAAAAAACAAACTATAGGTCAATTTTTTACGTCAGTGGTTGGTATATATTCTCCATGGATTTGCTTAACGAATTATAGTTAAAGAGAAGCACTAAACATGGTAAGTTCACATCATAATATTAAACTATTCTCGTACATTAATTGTTTCAATATTTATTATAATAAAATAAAAACAGTATATCCTCTTGGATCCTTATTATTTGCTCTAGAACATTATATACAGCACGTGTCAATTTTCATTAGCCATAGGCGATTAATCCATACAGTATGTGGCAACATAGTATACCCCTTCTTTCCTTTCCAATGCAGCGCGACCGATGCATGCTCCGTGGTTAGCAGTAACTCTTCGACCAGCGGGTTGGATGTTTGTAATGCGTTCAGAAATATTTACGTATTTACGAGTTACAAGGATTTGTTTTTCTTTTTCCTTTTAGTAAATGCAGAGAATTCTTAAGCTGCGTTCACGCTGCATGACACAAACAAAAGCGTAATTCTAATAAAATTAAAAATAAGGTAAATAAAAAAGGATTCTGAAAATAATAATAAACAACTAGATCGCGCCGGCCATTTGATGATGACGGATTTTATTGCAGACTATATCTCGGAACGTGTTCGCAGCTGAACATTTAATGTAGAAGTGGCAAGATCGGGGAAAGTCGCTGTGATGTCGATTGTTGCCGGGAGACAGACGTTGCCACGTATTATTTGTATACGTATAAATCGCATGTAAACATTGAATCCCTATAGCTAATGAAAATAGACACATACGGTATAATAATAGCGCACAGACCTCTGTTATTAATCGCCTTAGTTGAAAGAGCTTAATCGAGCATTTTCGAAACTATCAAAATATAAAAAGTCGACAAAACGCCAGGTTGAACTCCTCTCTGGATAGGCAGAATTGAAAGCTGTCCTTTGGCGTGCGTGTTACGTGGACTCTAAAGGGTTCCTCGCCGGCGAGTTTTTCCTTCTAAGTGGAGCGTGTGCAGAGATATGGGGTTTTAAAGGGGAGCGTGCATTCCATTTTGTAACGAAAAAATGGCTTACGTTTTGACCATTCCCGTGACAAGCGATAAAAATCTCGGGAAACGTCAAACTGAGTTGTGTCCACAGATTCACTTTTAAGCGTGAAATACGAAATTTTGAAGGTTGCGAGGGTCCAACAAGACCCGAGGTGTTAAAGAACGGCCTTCTCTGGACCTTTTACGTGCTTATTTCGAGTCGACAGACGCACGCAACCAAGGGCACGAGCACTTTCAAATTCTTTTGCAGAAGCATTTGGTCAGAAAAATGGCCGATTCAATGTGTAGTAATATCAATGTATTTCGGACGGGCGAAAAATATAATCAGATTCTCATGTGCACTGCCGATCAATGTATTACGGTCCGGTGAATGTTCGGCATCTCCATATCTCCACACAATACATAACGGTCCCGCTTGATTTAATATTTTTATCTATATACAGGGGTCGATTAGTATTTTAATAATGATTTGAATTAAAATACGTTAATTCCAGAACGCGTATGCCCCGTTTCCTTAATGGAGAAAAGGATTGCTTTTAACATCGATGTGCCCTTATGTAATAATTTTATTTAATCGATTACGCATACATGCAGAGTGGGCGGAGCTAGCTGAAATTAATTTCTCTCTTCCGATTAAAGTAAAATTCGGCACTTGGGAGTTTTTGTGGTGTCATTGATTACGTATCCAAAGTCGAAATGTCAAAAAAAAAACAAAATGGCCGAAGGATTTTTTGAAAATTGACGTATAAATGTGAAATTTTAGATACGGGGATGTCTTAGGTCACCGATCACGAATCCATAATCAAAATGTCAAAAAAAAACAAAATGGCGGGAGATTTTTTGAAAATTAACGTATGAACGTGAAATTTTAGATACAGGGGTTTTGGGGGTCGCCGATCACGATTCCAAAGTCAAAATGTCAAAAAAAAACAAAATTGCGGAAGATTTTTTGAAAATTGACGTATGAACGTGAAATTTTAGATACGGGGGTTTTGGGGGTCGCCGATCACGATTCCAAAGTCAAAATGTCAAAAAAAACAAAATGGCGGGAGATTTTTTTGAAAATTAACGTATGAATGTGAAATTTTAGATACGGGGGTTTTGGGGGTCGCCGATCACGATTCCAAAGTCAAAATGTCAAAAAAAATAAAATGGCGGAAGATTTTTTTGAAAATTGACGTATGATTGTGAAATTTTAGATACGGGGGTTTTGGGGGTCGCCGATCACGATTCCAAAGTCAAAATGTCAAAAAAAAAAAAAAATGGCGGGAGATTTTTTTGAAAATTGACGTATGAAAGTGAAATTTTATATACGGGGGTTTTGGAGGTCGCTGATCACGATTCCAAAGTCAAAATGTCAAAAAAAAACAAAATGGCGGAAGATTTTTTTGAAAATTGACGTGTGAATGTGAAATTTTAGATACGGGGTTGTTTGTGGTCGCTTATTACGTCTTCAATTTGGCGATTCTTCGAAACGTGATTGAGCAGGGTTTAAATTTAATACTTCATTTTTTCTTAACGATAGTAGATTCGCAAACATCAGAATCGTATTGTACACTGTCTCAATGGAAATGTTGCGCTCATTGAGCTCACTGTTTCTTTCAATACTTTAACATGACTTATGTTTAACATTAAATTACCTTTCTCGCTCTTGATTATATACCAGTTTGTCTAAAAAGCAGTTCGAGAAGAATTTTAAATATAATAATAAAATATACTATTGGCTTAACAAAATATATGTAGGGGTGATTCAAAAGTTTATAAAGGTGGACACTCTAAAAAGCCATGACAGTGATTGCTTCTTACAGGACAGGCGCTTCAATAGGACTTAAATTTAAAACTTGGGCTTTTTACTTTTATTATTATTTTGTGCTTTTTTCTTAACGAGAGTAGACTTCGAAAAGGTTGACAGACTTTTACACTTTCACATCAAAATAGTATTGTACAGTGTCTTAATAAAAATGTTGCCCTTTCTGAACTCATTGTGTATTTGCATACTTTAACACGACTTAAACATTACATTACCTTTCTCGCTCTTGAGTATGTACAGATTTGTGTATAAAACAGTTCGAGAAGCATTTTAAATAAAACATACTATTGGCTTCACAAGATATATGTATATACAGGGGTGCTTCAAAAGTTAATAAAATCGGACACTCTAAAAAGCCATGACAGTGATTGCTTTTTACAGGAAACTGTGAAGAAACTGTAAGCGGACGCGAAAAAAGCGGTTCAAGTTAAGAGAGACGGGCGGACAGCTGTAAGCGGACGCGAAGAGGCCATTCAAGCTCGAAGAGATTGATGGACAGCTAGTGTTTAAATAATAACCGACAGCATTATGCATTTATTTTATTATATTAAACACTTTACGTTACTGCTTATTGTATTAATGGTCATATATTGAGTGTATAATTCGTTTTGGCACTTTATCACGACAATTAATAATGGAAGTATATTTATTTTGCCATTACTTGTGTACGATTTTCATTGTCTTTATTAACGATATCACCAATAACTTAGTGACACAGAACTTACTCTATGTTGATGATCTTAAATTATTTTGCGAGATAACTTCACTTGTAAATTTGGCCTATATTTGCCTTATACAATGGATTTTCTTCAATCAATATTTATTATTTTTTTATTTTAATAAAATATTTTGTAATAATTAAAGTGTATTTATGTATGTTAACATATTTATTGCTTGCTCGTGTGTTTATTTTAAATTGTATACACTTGCAATTGTCAGTGCTTGTGCTTTACAGCTCACATGTAATAATTTCAGGATCAAGAACAATTATCTACACCGACCCCTTCACAAGTAATGTCTAATGTTACCACTCCCAATTTAGAAAGAGGGAACACCATTTCCAATTCAGAAATTAGAAACCTATTTCCTGATGATGCTGCATTAGACGAGATATTCGCGTCAATACCTATGCCAAGTATTGATGACGTTAACATAGCAACAATTACGACGGCAGCTGTTGCGGCAATTACGACGACAGCTAGTCCAGCTACGACATCTGTTACGACTACTGTCGTTGCATCTGCATCTGCAACAGCTGCCGACATAATTCATGTTTCGACTACTGCAGCATCATCTCAGTTGACTACTATTCCACAACTGGGTGTTAAACGAGTTAGACAAGTAGTGCGACAAAACAAGCAACACAAACGACATAACAAACAACAAAAACGACAAAACAAAGACAAACGACAATACACACCACTTCTACCTACCGATACTTCAAGCACACTCCGTACACTACTACTTGGTAAGCGGGAAATTTCTGGTAGTGGAATTGTAGAGGCTACAGTGCAACCACCGGTAATTGATCTATCAGAGCAAGCAGCGGGTGGCACCCGCTGATAGGTCAGTTATTTTTGTATCTACTCATTTAGCTGATCCTTCCAATCCAAACCTATCCTTGTTCACATTCACACAACCCCCACCACAGTCAAACGTGCCTTCCACATCTTTCTTACCACTTCATAATGTACCTCAAGACCCTCAACCTCAAGACACTCAACCTCAAGACCCTCAACCTCAACTAACTTTCTTACCTTTTCTACTACCTCAACCTCAGAGACCCCAAGACACTCAACCTCAAGACTCTCAACCTCAAGACTCTCAACCTCAAGACTCTCAACCTCAACTACCTGTCTCCTCTACACCTGTGGCTTCACAATATGAATACCTACCTGTTTCATCTCCTATTTTCAATTCATCGCAGTCATATTATCTAACTCCTTACCAACAACGACCAAACCCTAGTCCAAGTTTAATACCTGCAGTTCCAGACCGAAGCAACATACTTAACGTACCTGCACGAATTGTACAAGTTACTGACATGTTCATGTCGCACTTAGAGGGGAATTCGTCGGGTGATGTTAGTGATGTTGTCCAGAAAATAATCAGTATAAAAGAAGAGATACAGACGGCTGTTGCACACTTCGACATCTATCTTCTTCTCTTGAAAAGTGCCATTAGTAATAACATTTCCGGTGGTGTTATTACTAATGAGGAAGTTGAACCCCTCGTAGAGAAGAGGAATGCTTTAGAAACCATTCGGACAGCTTTGTCAAGTGCAGAAATATCCGAAGCTATCGATAAGTTCAGAAATTCCTGAATTTTTATCTTGGTTAGGATATTTCTGCACTTGACAAAAAATCGGAACGTGTCCCCTCTATTTGAATTGGGCGTGGTAGTAGAAGATATGGAAGGGGTTAGGAGTTAGGGATACATCCTGAAAATACGGAAAAATTAATATGGAAACATAAAGCTGATCATTTTCCTACTATACTATGAAGTGATAAAGTACAAAATGTATCCATTGATAAAGTACAAAATATATCCATCAAGGTATGATAACTATTCGCCCATCAAGGCCTGATAATTTCATTCATTCATCCAAGTGTTTATGTAGAGTTCCAAGTTTTTTCTAACTTTGTTATTTTTGCAGGCAAACACAATAAATATTTTTATAGAACACAATTATAAATTTGAATTGGGGACGGTGGCCCCACCACAACAGCCACCACCACCACCACAGCAGCAGCAACAACAACAACAACAACAACAACAGCAACACCACCAACAACAACAACAGCAACACCACCAACAACAACAACAGCAACACCACCAACAACAACAGCAGCAGCAACCTACTACCCCGCCGTCACCAAGCGCGTCCTGGAGTCCGTCAACGTCGTTTGCTCCATTAACCAAGACGACACCGTCGGCTCCGAGAAAAACGCTATCGAACAAGGAACTCATGAAAATAATGCTGGCGCACAGGGCGCCGGCGGTGGCAGCGGAGCCGGCGGTGCCAGAGGAGGACTCGGAAGAGTGGTAATGACAGCTGCTGCCTCCTTAATAAAAAAAAATAAAAAACTAAAAAACAGGAAATAAAAAAAAGAATAAACCATATATACTTGTTTTATTTTTACACTCCTCGTACATCTCATGGTATGTTTAAAACCCTAAATTATAAAAATAAAAAAAATACATAAAACAAATACATAAAGCTTTATTTTTATATATCATAACTTCAGAACCTTCAAAAGTAGTATTTTAAGTAAATATACATACATATTTCTCAGTCTATATCCTGAAGTGATAATGTTCAGTATGCATTTAAAAACGTCTAAATTATCATTACCTGTCTATAACTACGATGCTGTAGTTAGTGAGGAAAGTTTTACACGTCACAGTAATCTTTTTAGTGGTACATGTAAGAGAGTACTAATAGTAGGACCTTCAGGATGTGGTAAAACGAACGCTCTTCTTACATTATTACTGCACCCCAATGGATTTCGCTTCAAAAATATTTACATCTGCTGTAGATCTCTCCATCAACAAAAATATGAGTATTTAAGAAATTTATTACTCGGTGTACCAGAGATAGGTTATTATGAATATACGGATGTCAATAATATGGTAAAACTTGATGAATGATGATTTAAAATATGAAGTTTTTAGACGTTTGTAGAATGTGTTGGAAGAAACAATTTGACATACTGTTTATCGATACTGACTGCAAGTTCAACGAAGGGCGATATCGTATTGGTTTTGATACGTATATATATTTATAATGAGTTGTGTATATATAAGATAATTTTTTTGTTTTACCATTAGTATGTAATTATTTGAGAGCATAGATACATGTAAAATATGGATGATAAACTAGTAAATAATTTAGTAAAAGCTCGCGAAGCTTTAAAACAAAAATTACGAACATTAAAGGCTGATATCGCTAGTTCTCAAAGAGCAATAGATATTAAGTATGCCCCAATATCAAAACCTCTGCAAGAAATTGCTATGAAATTAGATGGGAGTGACACTAGGAGAGGTACCTACATCGCGATTGAAAAACATTTCTGAGTCTATAGAAGAATCATGGTCGGATATTTATCCGGAGAAATCGTATGCTGCTATTCCCGGAACATCAATTATACGACAAGGCACCCCTAAAGCTTCCCGGAAACATGTGTCATGGTTTAGTCCATCAACTCATTCTTCTCCTACCAAGAGCAAGGAAAAAAGAACAAGGGTGGAGTCTGAACCTCAACCTCGGTTGTCAACATCATTCAATCAACCTACTTTTCTAGAAGATGAGTACATAGGTGAGCTTTTACCTGACACTCCACGTGGTCTGGATAGAATAGTAGAAGAAAAAAGCAGTGAAGAGGATGAAATGGATTCGAATGAAAGTTTAAATTTAGATAAATCCATGGCTCATGCTATATCGCTGTTACAAACACAACCAAGCAAGTCAATAATTGGGAACAATCAATGAACAAAACACTCTTAGAAACAGATGTTGTGAAGGAATCGTTGAAAGATTATCATCCTAATATACGCCCATACCTTATCGGTTTAATGATAGATGAAAAGGATGAATTCGATGAAAAGTATGGCGTTCACGAAACTGATGGTAATTTAAAATTAGGAACTGCTGATGTTAGATTTGACAAAGAGAACATCATAATCGGTAAATTTACTTACAAAGCTACGAAGGGATTACTAGAATTACTTTTTAAAAAGAAGCCAGGAAAATTTTTATATACAGATGCGAAAAACTATAAATTCATCCTTAATGATACCAGTGCTCATCGAGTTGATTACGATCCTCAAAAAAATATGCAGCTAGTAAATGTTCTAAATATACAACTATTATAAAACCTATAATACAAGGAAGAGCGCCTGAAGTATGGTGGACTCGAACTTGGAAGACTGGTTTAGGTTTATCAAAAAAAATTCCTAATCGAAAGACCGTTATACCTAAGAGTAAAATAGAATATAAGTACTGGGATGATGTAAATGAATTGTGTAATAGATTAAAGTTACTAGTAGCATCGAAGGAGGCGGGACATACGGGGTTGGGCAACGAGATACTCGCAATACTTGAGGAACTGAAGGAGTCAAAAATAATTAAATAGTTATGTCGGTGTGAATCTGAATAAATGCCTTACAAATCTTGGTTTTCTACTAGTTAATATATCGACGCTGATGATACGTAACGATGACAATCGATAAATTTGGTAGACATATTCATAAACACATCGTCAAAAGACATTTAATGGAAAGAGATGTAGTGACAGACTTTCTCGGTCACCCTAAAGTTAAAGAGGTTTTGAAAATGTGTACTAAGAGGATTTCTGCTCCTACCTCAAGCATACCAATAAAGTATATTCTTCATATACATAGTGATGGTTCTATTAGCCCCGTGGGTTTCTATAAAAAGACATCACTTTCAAAAGATATTTATTTATATATTAACAAATTATATAGTGGGAAGATCATTAATGTTCATTATTCCAACGGAAAATTAGCACAACTATACATTGATAGTAAAAAATTTGATTCCACTAAACCAACCACACTGACAGAGGGAACAAAGTTAAGTTTGAAGTATATGGGCACCAAACCTTCACCGAAACAAACAGAAGCCGTTTTTGCAGAAGTAGTAATCGAAGGATATGTCAACAATTAAAAGAGATGTCGTAAACGAAATACATAGTCCTGCACGGAGGAAGTTTTCACGAAGACGAGTCATAATAAAAGGATTGCGAGATTTATTTCAAATCAATCTGGTTGAAATGATACCATATGCGAAAGAAAATGGTAATTTTAAATATATTTTTGTATGTATTGATACATTCTCAAACTTTGCCTGGGCTATTCCAATAAAAAATAAAACGTCGAATGAAGTGACACAAGCCATGGAATCCATACTTTTGAAAGGGAAGAAAAATATTCCGAAAAATCTGCAAAGCGATAATGGGAAGGAATTTTATAATACATATTTTAGGAAACTCATGACTAAGTATGATATTAATCACTACAGTACCTATTCTAATTTAAAAAGTTCCATTGTGGAACGTTTTAATAGAACACTTAAGAATAAGATGTGGAAGGAATTCAGTTTCAATGGGAACTATCGCTGGATCGATATGTTGGAAAAATTAGTTCAAGATTATAATAATACTGTACATAGTACCACGGGGTATAAACCTACTGCAGTTAATCAAAAAAATGAAAAAAAAAATTTAAAAATGGTCTATAGTAATATTAAAGTTGCCGACGTAAGAATTCCAAAATTTAAAATTGGAGAACCTGTTCGTATCAGTAAACATAGACACGTATTCGCAAAAATGTACACACCTAATTGGTCAAACGAAATATTCACAGTAATAAAGGTTCAAAATACAAATCCTAGAACGTATGTGTTACAGGATTCACAAAAACAAAATATTCTAGGTGGGTTTTATGAACCAGAATTGTTAAAAGTAAAGCATCCTGATGTCTATCTGGTTGAGAAAATTATACGTAGACAAAAGAATAGTCCTCGTAAAATGGCTAGGTATGCCTTCCTCACATAACTCGTGGATATCCAAAGATAATGTACTTTAAAATAGTTGTGATATATTGTTTAAAATAAAAAAACAAAAAATTCAAACAATGATTTTTATTTAATACATTATTATACACTGTCAAGAAATATACAAGTAAACAAATGTAAAAAAATAAATAAACACATACAAAAAATTACACTTACTTAAAAATAATTATTTCAAAGAACTGATTTCTAATACTAAATTTTCTAAGTTTTGCGCCCTCATAATTTCATTTATTTTATAATGGCCCCACGCTAAAGTATGGGAGAATGTATCGCTTATCATCCTTGGATGATAGAGCAACTTTATTTTTTAATTCAGTATACATCGTATGTAACTCAGATCGGAATACATACATCTTCCTCAAAATATTCGCGTCACCTTCTACCACATTCTTATAATCAGTAACTGATAAATTTTTCTGTATAACATATTTCTTCACACCCTTAGCAGTTTTTATTGTCTTATCTAGTAATTTAACACAATAAGCTTTAGCACCCGTTCCGTAAAAACATTCGATAATGCTACCAGCAAATTCATCCTTCATTTTTCCTAACATTGGTAAAGAGGGAGGTATTCCATGAATATTACCTTCAGCGTAATTCGATGTATCAAACATATTTAAATGATGATTTATATCATCGTATACATTATAATTTTCTACACTTATAATGAGTGAATCAATATCTGTGTATAGTAAAGAAACCTGTGGGCCATATAAAGGCTTTAGAAAGCTGTAGAAAAAATCATACATCACCCTCTTGGCTAATTCCAAAATTGTAAATCCTACATATATGGGTTTCACATATTCTACTCGCACATGCCCCAATTCAATGGCTGTCAAAGATTCGCAAACTACCCTACAAGATTTAAAATTAGGTTTAGCGATATACGCCTCCGCTCCAAGCTTTTTATGAATAGTTCCCAATGTGACACCAATTTTATATTAACACGATTTTCCACATTTTCCATGGTTTTCCCGAATACGCTATTTACCATTAATTTATAGAACTGTTTGAAAAATTCATTAGTGGATTCATTTCGTTTTGCTGTATTAAAATCAATATATTTTTTTAACCAATTACTCTGTTTAAATCTAATTCCACGACGTATCCCACATAATTTCAAACCATTATTTATACATTGTTTCAACATCAGAGAATGTATAATATAATTCGATTTATCGGAAAGGTTTGGTATCAATTTACTGTATTTCGAATTAGGTGGAATAACGTGTTCTGGACAAAAAGGTAAGTCATTGTGTACATCGTGGAGGGATTCAGGATATTCTAAATCGACTTCGAATACATATCCAATATCCGCATCGTCTTCCAAGTCTAGTACGTCAACTGCCCTAAGCTCTTCGTTTGTTAACCATTGAAAATCACCAATAGGCAAACTGAACGTCATAGCCTAACCATATAAATTTGTTGCATCCAGGTATAATATATATTTTTTGCTTTCGGATAAATCAAATTCTGATAAGTATCGATTATTTGCAATTTCTTTTCTTTTACAGCACATACTTACACCCCCACCTATACCCCTTTTAAAAAATTAAACATATTGATATGGGGTATAACAAGCGTATTTGCCTTAAAACCCTTGCATACGCTACGGTAAGTACCGTTTAGAATTTCTTATAATTATTTTATAAATTGAATTTTCTTTAAATATTTAATTGCCTCGGGCTAGCTATGTTGGTTACCTAACTATAAGGTGGGTAACGTATTTTATTTAAAATGGCATGGACTCTGTTATTTATCTATGTGCTAGTTTATTGTTAATAAAATTAAAATGGTGTTTTATTTTCTTTGACTGCTCCCTGTATATTAGAACTAATCTTTGAATTATTTATTAAGCGACTGAATTTGTAACAGTTCAAATTTATTTCCACAGTTGGTGCACCTGGGTCACACACACGTGGATGCAGAGAAATTCAAAAAATGTACGCGCTCTATGATAGCTAGGTTATGTGAACCTTTAAAAAAATCAGTTTGTTGTTGGTTTTAACGTTCTGAATTTGAACTCTAATATAATTAAATCTCATTAATGGGTCGTTAAAAAGGCTTCGAACCCTTTCAATGAGGAGGTACACGACTTATATTTGTATGGCGTATGGTAACCTACTATCTCAGCGGAAAAGCGGGCCCAATTCTTGACGGTCTGGGAGATCTATTAATAGAACAAATGTACGACCAAGCATGCTTTTTGAAACAGCTGTTCGGTCAAGGTTGATGGATAGTATAACTGGGTCAAATGAAAACACAGGTATCTATTAGATTATGTTTTTTATTATTATTGAATTGAGTGTAGCTTTATATTTACAGTTTAAAACATCCTTATCAAGAATGGCTCTAGGCATAATCTTTACTTGGAATATCATGAACAAATTACTCTACGCAAGTCATATTAGGCATACACATAACAATATTTAATCTGTCTACTTTACTAATGGTAAACAATTTGATTCAACGTTGGATTTCTAGATATGATTATCTGACTCTTCGTCTCCCTAAAAAAAAACTAATGTGCACCGTAAGTATTAAACTTAGAATGTAGTCTAATCAAAATGCATGAACGGTAATTGAATTATTGGTTAAATATTTAATTATATCCGGCTATTATGTACTATTTACAACCGGCTACGTGAGAAATGAACGTTCAGTCTTGGTAAAAAAACTCGGATTACACTTAAGTCTGACTTGACTGTTAGTCATTTACAAGTTTATCTTGTTTCCTTCTAATGAACGTGACCTTATATCAATATCACTTTACATACAGTTTTGTTTGTTTTAACTTTAAGTTCGCTGGCTGGAAAGAATGCAGGTGCTGCTGTCGTTCTTGAAGGGGGCTCCACAGATGCTTGTAGATGAAGGAACGTCTTGATCCTCCGGGTTGATTCTCTTGATAGGCACCCCTGGTGTGTCTTCTTGGCGGCACCTTGTTCAGATGTGTTGACTCGTTGTAGATGACTGGACACAGGTTCGTATTTTTTTCAAATATATTTGAATTGTTGTTTGGTTAACTCCCTGGTAGTTGAAGTTAATATCCTTGTTGATTATTTCTTTCTTTCCAGTACGTTATTTGCATCCTTGGTTTTTCCAATATCGAAAACTCAGGATTGACTTCAATGTGTGTAGTTGCACTAGTTCGCACTTTGTATGAAGAATACCGCACGTTGATACACAGATGCGCGAATATTTAGACCAACCTCACTGGTTGCTTTATTAAGAAGGAATCCTTAAACACAACCTTACTTGGTTGGTTTTTGCAGACGAATTCATTTCAACACAACCTTACTGGTTGGTTATTGCAGAAGAATCCCCTTTCGCATGTGAGTACTCCCTTTTATATGAATCCAATGTTTGTATGGTGGTTGTCAAGGCAACCAACAAAATTCAATCAAGTCACCAACCATTCGTTCATTTCAAAAGGCAAACCCTATTATTTCGCGATTTTATTGCCTTCATAAAGTGTTTTGAAATTTATTTCTCCTATATACAAATTTAGAATTCTGATTTTTGACAATTAAACGCGTGTTAAAAACTTTAATAGTAGCGCGTTTGATTTTCCTAGTACAGTTCTGCTCATAAAAATATTGTTTTTTATAATTTTTGATTTGCCTAACATACTCAATATGTGTATCTCTAATGCAACGGCGTTTACAATGGTTCTCTTAACATTTAATTACATCGTTTCTTTGTTTCTTTTCCGTTTCTTTTTACCAGACAACAATTCATTTATAAAAATTAAAATTATTGAAGGGTGACTTTTGACAACCTATATTCAAACATGTGGTGAAATCTTAATAATGCTCATGCCCTGTTTGTACAGGACTTGAATATGTAAAGGGCTTTTGGTTCAATATGTGTGTACCCAAAAGTTCGTTTCTTTACTGAATTAAAGTTATCTTTGACATAATAAATGACATTTACGTTTGACGTATATAAAAATCAAAAGATGCTATTGATCTTTTCACGGTCTTTACATTTCCATTTGCTTACAAAAACCTATGATACATCAAGTATTGATACTGAAGTATTCCTATTAATTTGCAAATTTAACAATTTTAGTCGATTTTTATTATAAATCATACTTTTGCAATGGCCATATTTGTCGACCCAAAGTAAACATTTTTATAAGTAAACCAATGAGAAGGATACAAATGTTTTATATCTTTGTTATGTGTGATGCGAGTCTGCGCACATTGTATGCGCATTTGACCTTAATTATATGAACAATTCAATAATAATTATTTTAACTACAATGTACAAGGGTTCGCCCAAAAGTGAATCTTTTAAAACATGAACGAAAATCTAAATATTCATATTTTACATATTTGACTGGTCGTGGCTAAGATACAAGACCAGTTCAATATCTATATCGGTTAATAATTCCAAACTTATACCCGTCATACGTAGTATGGCGTCCCACCTTAAGCCAGGTGAAGTAAAATAATGTGCTGGATCCAACTTGTAATTGCTCATGCAAATGTTTCGAAAATTTTCGAAAACGTCGGCAAGTACATACATACATCTGATTGTATGTATAGATCGCTATATTGCCCCACTGATTTACATTCGAATACATCCCACACTCTTAAAGCCCTACGATAATCTTCATCACTTATCTCACTGTCGGATAATATATCATAAAAGCATTCCTTGCTAGGTAATTCTGGAAATGAGAGACTTTCCTGAGAATTAACGTAGTTATATGGGAACACACCCTTCTGTCGTATTAATTCAAATTTTTCATCCAAATAATATCTTCTAACTTCTTTACATTGTTCATCATCTAAATAAGATGACAGTTTCGCTAAAGAGGAATTCATAAATCGAAATAAGTCTATAAACCTCAATTTGAAGAACACTTTTCTTTTCTTACCATTACAATCAATTGTGTCTCCTACATGTATTCTTTTCGAAAACGATATATATTTCTCTTTATTTTGTGCAATAACATCTACTTCTTCTTTATCCAATGCTAAAACTTTTACAAACAAATGTGTGTCATAATTCGATAAATTATGAAATATGATAGGTATATATCGAGGTTCTTTATAATTTATATTACACACCATATGTGCTGCACCACGATAGAATCCACTCATATGATCATGGTCACGAACTTTTTCTTCGCTTACCTGTATTTCTTTTTCACAAATATGACACACTCTTGCCAGTTCATAATTGATACGCTCTTCGGTAGTTAAGGGTATCATTTGTACCTCTTTACTTAAATAATTTTTATATAAAAAAGTTACTTCAGCTTCTAACTCTCTGATAAAAGTCCTGGCTGCATTTCCCCCACGATATAAACGCAATTTACTGAGACTACCATCAAAACTACATTTCACATAATATGAAAAAGAATATGGTTCATGTTCGAAACACTTTACAGTGAAAGGTTTAGATGGATCTGGCTATGACATGTCAATAGGTTTTAATATAGCCTCAAAATCAGCATACACAACAAATGGAATTCTTAACTGTCTCTCAAGTTTATCAAATTTTAATATATTTTCTGGTAATTGTTCACCATACTTATTAATTTTTGTATCTGTTCCCGGAAACACTGCTTTCACCTGCTTACAGTCTTCATTTTCATGTCTACGCAATTTGTCTTCACTTGTGAAAAAAGTTAAACACCCTTCACAAATAAATTTCTGATGTCCAGATAGTGATTTCTGAGATGAAATTAGTCGTGAAAAATTCTTAATCCAGCAGTAATGTAAATTATCATTATCGGTTACAAGTAATAAATTAATATGGGCTATTCTTCTCTGCTTTGTAAAATGTAGAGGGCCTACTACCTCATGTATTTTAATATTATTTTTGAAACATTACTCTACACCGTATACATTGATAGATATATTATTTCTCTCTTCAAATTTTATAATGTCTTTTAAATTTACAGGGAAAGTTAAATCGGTAAAATCAGCAACTGTATCATAATGTTGATATGAAGAAATTCGTTGTGGGAGACCTACTGGTTCTCTTAAAGCTGAAGTTATGGCCGAAGCAAAGCAATAATTGTCAAAATTTTGAATATTTATAACGGCTTTCTTTTTCTTTATCGATGGTGGTAAATCTATATATCTTGAACCTCTCATTGGATTGTATTTGTTCATATTTACTTCCAAATACAAAATGTTGCTCAATGTCCATCCTAAAATGTTAATAAAAATTAATATGAAAATAAGATTTTAAAATTAATATATAAGTTTACCTGAATCACGTTCCTGAAATTCGCTCATTTGATTCATAATCTCATCAATATAATCGATATACAAGTCATATAAATTATTTCCTTGTGTTATGATTTTATTCCGAGTATTAAAAGATTTTATTTCAACATTTTCCTTACTTACTAAGTAGTATAAACCATACAATTCAAAATTCACCTTTATAGAAGTATGTATGTACAGAATACTATCCAAAAGTGCCACTACTTTCTCTCTGATATTATTTGCAAATTCTTCAACGTCGATATATATGTTAGGGTTATCAGATATTTGATAACTTACGATTCTGTCTCCGAATGTTCCAACACTTTTCTTTACTCCATCATCAATTATTATAAAAGCCTTACTTCGATGTATAGCACTACGAATATGAGCAGTGTAACAATTTTTTTCTACATATATGTCACATATTTCACATTTCATTAAATCTGATTTATTATTATCACCATCATCAATTCTTCTTCTCTTTCCTTCACATGCGCTTGACATATGACGATTTCTATTATCGGCTCGAGAAAACTTTTTACAACAATAGCCACATTCAAACATTTTAAGTTACTATCCACGAACTATACGTATAAACAAAACAACACTTTAATATGTACGGACGTGAACTATTATTCCGATGAAAGAACGGTCTCCTTATAAACCTCCCATCGAAGGACACATATTGAGATTCTCCCCACCTATGAATTTCATGAACTTATTTACATTTTACTTATATATTTTACTTATATACATCTTGACAAAGTATATATCTGACGTTAATTAAAATCTTCAAAATTGCAAAAGAAATCGTCCAGTAAGATTACTGTCTCTCTATCAAAGATATCTTGTTCTATCTTCTCTATATCGTCTATATATTCAATATATTCCTTTTCCTCTTCTTCCTCCTCTTCCTCCGTATCCTCTTCTTCGCTCTCCTCTTCCCCATCTTCTGTGTCATATCCATCAGATAATAACATATCAATAGTTTCATTTATCATTGGTGATAATAAATCTATTTCATTTAAATCTTTTGTAAATGCGATGCACATATTCACTTATATTATCTCACACAATTGAAATCGTTAACTATAACGTTTAAGAAAAAAATCACAAATATATAGTCGCTAAACCCCCCTTCAGCGAGAGAAAAGTAATACCCTTCTGACCTTATAGTTACATTGACTTGTCTAGACCGTGACCTTGACCTTGGCGTGACCTTGACTTGACCTGACCTTGACTGTCTCATCCGATTCTGGTACCTCCTCATTGACCTTGATCTATGCCCTCTGCATGATCAAGGTCAATGAGGAGGTACCAGAATCGGCTGAGACCCTCTACTTACTGATTTTAAAAATGTTTGCTGATTTAAATTTTGTACTCAATGCTTTCATTCAGCAGACACAACAGTTGCGCAACTGTTCAGTGATCATGTCCAGTAGACGAGCGCTCACTCTGAACATGTTTAGGAGCGGCCGCCATTTTTGTGAGCGAAAAAATTCTACGCTCACTTAGTGAGCGTATTCTGTACGCATGCACCATTGATGCATTCAAAGACCAACCTAATACATAATTTTGAAGGAAGTTACTAGAAAAGTAAGATACAGCAAATTAAAGGTATTGTGCAGAAATTAATGTATTAAAATATTGGAGTTCACCCAGTATTTTGTTCGGGGTTGGAAAAACCAGCCCTTAGACTAACACCTACGCCAAAACTTAATGCAGAAAAACAATTTATTATTATTGTTTATTCGGTTTAACCTCTATATTTTTAACATATGGCAGCAATGGAAAGTACCAGATGACAGACGATGACATAAAGGTGTGCGGTCCTGTCCAGCGAACAATCAACTGTTGTGAAGTGAACGGTTGGAGCGGGATCGGTTCTCGATCCGTCTGCTGAATGAAAGCAATGTTATTCGATTTATAAGAAAAAACACTAAATATAAAAATAAATATCTACATTTCATTACTTGCTTGTAAGATTTGTAACTTTCTTTTTGTTGTATTTGTACTTATATGTTCTAAGTTTGGATAAGTGACGAGTTAATTTGTGTTAAGCTTAATACTTTAAAACAAGTTAATTGTAAAATATGACATTAATATAAATTAAAGTAAAGTTTGAAGAGATATTTTAAATAATGAAGAGATATTGAAAGAACTTGCTTCCTAAAATATACAGTTTATACATTGTTTAAGTCTTCAGTATTAAGAAATAATTACAGATAATAAAAGTACGAACAGTTTGATTTTTTATTTCCACTATTCATTAAATGAAATGGTGAGTTCAAGATGCAGTTTTATTTCATTATACTCACGGAATATATTGTTTTATTTTGGCAAAAAGTACTTAATTTACATTCAGAAAATTTGGTAAATTTTGATGTAACTATAACCTCAAAGTAAACTTCAGAAATCGTAAATTTTATTCGTCGATCACAATACTAACATTGACGTGCTACAACTATTACATTATGGATTTTGATGACGAAGGTGGATTGTTTGGTGCTAATTCCTACCGTACATCATTTTATACTAGTTACAAAGGTAAGACAAATATTGTCAGTCATATAGAAAAAAATATAATCATTATATTTACCTCTTATTACGCACTGTTTTCATTCTTCTTTTTATGCTTTTCCGGCGATTAATTCCAGAAATCTTATTCTTGCCATGGATATCCATCTTTATAACGTTACTTCAACTCAACTTATAATCACTATGGACGCATACAAACTAAGTTGAAATAAAAACAAATAAAGCATATTTCTATTGTACCTCTAACTATAATGAACAACTGTTATGTCTAATCAGAAATAATCCTTTCGCTTAGCGGAAAACCCAGGGAGCAGGTTATTTTGGTCAGACCAATTAGGGAGAAATTCCAAGAACAATTTGGGAAAATGTGATAGTTACCTTTAATATTCGGAATAATATGCTATTTTTCTTTAATCAGTGAACAATTACCATCTAATATTAAAATAATTCCTGTTTTACTGTACAACTATAAATTAATCACGTACATACTAGGTTAATAAAAACAAATTACAAGCAACAAATGACCTCAGATTCATTGGGGTTCATTAAATATCATTTACTTAAATTTAATAATACAAATATAGGTAACTATTTGTAGGTAAAATCGACAGACAAATTGGCGCGTCGGTACCTGCTTGATGGATTAACGAGTCCGACCTCTCTTCAGGGGGGCAAGAGAAATTATGAGGGCTCATAAATCACGTCTCCAAGAAAACTTTTTCGATGCAAAAATTATGTTGGTTGCATATTATTTTTTTTTAAAATAGAGAATTAGACTTTTATTAAAACATTTATTAAAATAATAAATCTGGTCCGCCCCAGCTCGCAGCATGCTCGTCATTTTGGTGTAAGTCTGAAGAATATCAAATGTAAAGTCTTGGAGAAAAACGTGTTTACAATTTTTCAATTATTCAACCATAAAAAGTGTTAGGAACAAAATTAGGAAATAATTAATTTAGTCCGACCTAGAAAACAACTTTGTTATCCTATAGAAATATGGATCTCACTGTAGAATTGAAAATTGAAGATGTTATTTACGGGTAAAGAATTGGTGCTTTCGCGTATACATTTTCGGTAGTGTGTAATAAGCCTGGTCCTAGGGCTTACCTTTACTCGATCGTCATCTCGATTAGCTCTCGCGAATCGGATCGAGATCGGGAATTCGTTGAGAGGATTATTAATTAAAACACATCACGTTACCTAACTATCTATATGTATATATTTAATGTACATGTTCGGATTCAAGTAAATAGAATGTCTCAACGTTAAAGAATAATCATCGTGTTGTTAATGAATCTTGACTATCGGTGTGAATCTAACGTGAATCCCTTAAAACTAACTTACACTCCTATTTATAACATATTGCAATATTAACCTACTTAAATTACTGAAGTCACGGGTGCATTAACATTGTCCGTGTATTACCGTATATGGGCATCGGAGAAAAGCTTAAATATGCACTTATGTTAGCAAGTATTGCGGTAATGCTTATCCTCGTTAAATTATATTAAATGTTCTTAATGTACGAGGTCTAGTCGATTAGTGGGTTATTACACCTTCCGCGGGCGGGAAAAAGAAAATTATGACGAAGTCCATATATTTTCTTTGTATTACACTTACAAGAAGTAATATTAATTTTACTATATACATAGAATTCATATTCTTAATCGTTAAATTTCTTAATTCTATTTTTGTGAACTATAACTAACTTATTGTCTATATTTAGAGTAACATTTGGGGGATCGATAATGTTTACAATTTCAAAGGGACCCTTATATAATTCTTGCAATTTGCTTCCTGATTCATTTTGTAAAACTACTTTGACTCCTATTTTATAAAGAACACTTGCTCTGTTTTTGTCGAGAGCTTCTTTTCTGCTTGTTTTTGAATCGATTAAATTGTTTCGAGCCTCTGTACATGCCGATTGTAGTCTGTATTTTAATTCGGTTGCATAGTTGTCGAAATTGTACAAAGGTTCTATCTATTAAGCTTGTTATTGAAGTAGGTAAAGGGTTATGTTTTCCGAACACTAACTCGTGTGGAGTGTACTTAGTTTCTGTATGAACCGTGTTGTTGAATGCAAAGCGCCAGAATGGTATCCATGTGGACCAGTTGTCTGTGTGTTTAGCAAGTTGTATTCGGAGGTATGCTCCTAGATTTTTATGTGTGTTTTCTAATGACCCTAATGTTTCATGATGGTACGCGGTTGATTTTAGTTGTTTTATGCCTAATATGTTGCATATTTCTTTTAAAACGCGCGACATAAATTCGGTTGCTTGATCAGATACTATTTGATCAGGAATCCAGTACCGTAAGATGAAATTTTCAACGAAAGCTTTGGCTACAGTTAGAGCTTCTTTATTTTTGAGTGGATACACTTCTACGAATTTTGTGAGTTCGCATTGTAAGGATAAAACGTATTTATTTTCCTCTATGTCTTGGTGTATAGGACCTACTAAATCTAAAAAAACTTTTTGAAAAGAATGTGTTGCGGTCGTGGTGACAATGATTGGTTCTTTATTAGGTATAGAATATTTATGTCTTTGACAATCGTTACAGCGTTTTACAAATGATTCTACGTCTTTCTTTTGTTGTGGCCAATAATAAAATCTCTTTATGTTGTTGAACATACGGTTTATTACGCTATGTCCTCCTGTAGGTAACATATGGTAATCGTTTAAAATTAATTGTTCGACTTCTTTATTATCAATTCTTTGAGCTCCGTTAATGACATTTATTTTAACTTTTAAGTTTTTGATTTTTTCTTTATTCCATGGAATTAGTTTCTTTATGAACTGACTGTTTAAAGAACTATCTTTAATTATACATATTTCGTATATGTTGTATTTTGCGCAAATATTTTCGAGTTGCTCAAGTGTTGCACGAAATACTCTCTTCACTGTAATTGCATACTCGTCAATGAAAATGATTTTTGATTTATCATTATATAACATTGATTTTGATTTATAAATTGGATTTAATTCATACATGCATGTGTCATTATTTTTCATGTCATTGAAGTCATTGTTACTTACTATTCTGAGTTCGACGGATTCTTTAGGTTTCTTCAATAGTTCCACGACACCCGGGTGATCAATTCCGGTTGTAGTAGTACTTGTTGTGTCTTTTGTAGAGATGCCTTCAAAAGCCTCTTGCCTCGACTGTGCACGTGTCGTGACAAAAATACTGTTGCATGCATCTTTACTGACATTCTTTAAATCTTCTGAATCTATCTGTATTCGCGATAAAGCGTCTGCTACCGTATTTTCAGAACCTTTGATGTATTTTACAACAAAGTCGTATTCTGCTAGGGTTAGTCTAAATTTTGTTAAGCGACTAGAAGGGTTCGTCATACCGAAAAGGTATACGAGTGGCCGATGATCTGTGTAGATCTCAAATTTTTTCCCGTATAGGAAGGGTCTGAAGTGTTTCACAGTCCAACATATGGCAAGAAGTTCTTTTTCGATTGTGCAGTAATGCCTTTCTGCCTTATTTAAAGTGCGACTTGCGTATGAGACTGGTTTGTCGTCTTTGTTTGATAGAACGGCACCGATTGAATATCCTGATGCGTCTGTTTTTAAAATGAATGTGTTCTCGTCTTCGAAATTTGGATACTGCAATATGGGAGGTGTTTGTAAAGCTAATTTTAGAGTTTCGAATGATTTTTGGCATTGATCTGTCCAAATGAAAGGTGTATTTTTCCTTGATAAATTATTTAAGGGAGAAGCGATTTTTGCAAAGTTTGGAATAAAACGTCTGTAATAATTTGCAAATGCGACGAAGCGTTTCGTTTCCTTCGCATCTTTTGGTACTGGATAATTTTTCAGTGTGCTAATTTTGGAAGGGTCTGGTGATTAGGGATGACAAAAAATATAAATATATCGATATAATCATCATATGATATATCGAAAGCTATATATCGATACATGCGATACATCGGAACAAATATATCGATACATACGATATATCAGAACAAATACATCAATATATGAAAAAATCGAATATATGTAATTCAAGTTTTCTTAATAGCTACCGAGAAAATACTCAAGAATAATGTAATAAAAAAAGTAATTTTTATTAACTATAACTTACAAGTAGGTAAAATATCCAGTTCTACAAAATTGAATTTTTTTATGAAAAATAAAATGTATTTTTTTTTTACAAATCATAACTGTCTCATAGCCACAGGACAATAAGTAAGCTGTTTGCCTGCATTGTGGGTACATCAGTTCCATAAATGCAAGCTAACAGGCAAAGAGCTCAGAAATAATAATTTGGAAAGTCTACTTCCCTTGAGACGGTTACGACTTTTTGTAGCGGTTGCTCCAGCTTTTGAAAATAACCTCTCATTGGGGACCGACGTTGCCACAACACCAAAATATTTTGCTGCTAATTTAAATAAGTTGGGCTATACCACTTTCATTTCATTCCAGGTATCTAAGAGATCATCATTTAGGTTTCTAACTGGCACGCTTAAATATTGATTAAGTTCACTATCCTTATTTGATCTGCCTTTTCCACTTTTTTTAGTGTTAGCTAATCTTTTATGATGGGCCCATAAATCAAATTCAGGACCTTCAGCAGACGAATCAGAAGATTCGGATGAAGAAGAGGTTTTTTGCAAACTCGTGATCTCACTTTTTATGTGTCTCATCACAGTACCTAGGGCTTGAGGATCTCTGAAGTGTATTTGCTTGAATCGAGGATCTAATATTGTGGAAACTGGTGGTATATAAGATTTTTCGATAGCGCCAAACCTCTTTTCAATTTCTTTTAATAAGGTTGTTTTCAATTCTGTACCTATTTCATACCGGGGCACATAATTGTTGTACTGATCCATCAGACAACGAATCATAGGTATTACTTTGCCTATTGTTGGGTAATTTTCACCACTTATCTCTACTGTCATCCTTTCTAATGGCTTTAGATATTTGCATACTTCGCGTAAATGCTCAACTTCGGCTGCAGTAATCATATTTGGAGCATTAACATCGGAAAGTAAAATATTGCTGACCATTGGTGACATTTGTAAAAATCTCTCTAACATGTAATATTTGGAGTTCCAACGAGTTTTGACATCCAAAATCAGTTTTTTTATGTTTCCTTCTAGCGTTTCTGCATCGATTTGTGCTTTTCTTAACTGATCACTAGCCTTAACACTTCTTTTGAACCATACTACTATGGATCGCACCTTGTCAATAATATTATTCAAACCCACGGTGTTTGTTAGCGAATTGTCACATAACAAATTGAGAGTATGTGCGAAGCATGGGATGTGTCGGTTTTTCCCAAATTTCTCATGTATAGCTTTGACCATATTGGCGGCATTGTCCGTCACTACAGCAACAACATTATTAGGATCAATTCCCCAAATTTCGAGAGCTTTGCCCAATTCTAAAGCAATATAGTCCGCTGTGTGAGACTCTGTTAATTCAATAATACCTATTGTCGCTGATGTTAACTTCATATCATGTACAAAGTGGATAGTGAGGCCCATAAAACTTTTGGTCTGCATATCGGCAGTCCATATGTCCGTTGTAAGTGTTAAATGCTTTGATTGTTTTAACATATTTTTAAACGCGGCTGAAACCACCTCGTACTTTCTATCAATATTATTTTTGATGGTGTTTCTGGTTGGTACTTTGTATAAAGGTGCCACTTCTTTCATCAAAGACAGAAAACCCTTACTTTCTACAATATTAAATGGCAAATTATCCTGAACAACAAATTTTACTAATGCTTCCGTTAGTTTCACATTCTTAGAGCCACCATCTAAAAATAGAAATAAACGGTGAAATTCATGCCGATTATTAAAAATGTCAGCTTTACCTTTGAAGGATGAAATTGTTTTGAAGGCAGACACAATTGTAGCTTGCTTGAATAACGAGCTTGTTATTTCTCTACTTGTGTTTGGTTCAGCCTCATATTCAGAAACTGTCATTGTTGAAGTTGATGAATGATCATCACTTTCTTGTGAAACAATAAGATTTTCCTATAAATATTTAATAATAATTTATTAAAAATTAGGGGTATATTGGTCTTACCTCATCTTGAGGTAGTGAACTACTAGTTCGAGTCGTTTCTACATCCATTCGGCTTTCGGGTTGGAATGGACCTTTTCTCTTTTTTGGTTCATCAGCCTTCTTTTCCTCCTCAGTTAAATGTTGTAGAACGGACGAATGTTTTTGTTTGAAATGTGTTTTTAAATTTGTTGTATTGCCCGAAGTTTTCAGTACCTTAGCACACAGACTGCATTTAGCAGTATTTGGAGCAACTTTTTTTAAATGCTTCCAAATGTTATTTCTCGGAGGAGCCATATTTTCAAGACTAATAATCGGTCACTTAGTATTTAATAAATAAAGTTGATTTCAATTTCCACTTCATTAAACTTTTGAACAATCGCACTATACTCTTTCACAGTGAACACTTTTGTAGCTCTTTGGAGACTGCGGAAAAAGTCGAGCTTTATTTATAAACTTTGTACTTTGTATGGTAATTCTCCGAGAAAAATGTTCGGGGAAGAACTTGATTTTGTTGCAATAGTTCAACGGAATCCCGATTATAGCCGATAATTCTGATACCTATCGTATGAAATGTAGGTAACTAAGTTACTTTCGCTCCTCGACGCTAGAGGGTACTACTATTAAGTAACTTAACAAATGTTGGTTTTAAAACAAACTAAATTGAAGTTTCATTGAGTTTCACACTTTCTTAATTTTTCGATATATTTCAACAAAAATATCGATATATTTTGCGATATATCGAAACTATTATATCGATATTTATTTATCGATATATTTGAAAAAACATCGATATATTAAATATATCGATATATCGTTGCCATCCCTACTGGTGATACTCCTTCGGATGATATAACGTGACCGAGGTATAATATTTCTTTTTTTAGAAAATCGCATTTGTATGGATTAAGATTTAAATTAACCTTTCTTAACTTTTCTAAAACCTTTACTAAAGTTTGATTGTGATTCATTAAATTATTTCCAAATACTATTAAATCGTCTAAGTAAATAAAACAATTTTCGTAATTCAAACCTGTCATAGTTATTGTCATGGCGCGTGTGAAAGCACTGTTGCTTATTTTTAATCCCATGGGTAGGCGTGTGAGCTGGAACTGAGCTTTGTCTGTGGTGAAAGCTGTGTATGGGCGGCTATCTGTATCCAGTTCTATTTGGTGGTACCCCTGTGCTAAATCTAAATGTGAAAGGTACACTGCTCCTGACAGTGAGTCTAAAATTTCGTTTATAGAAGGTAAAGGGAATTTGTCGTCTTCTATTTGTTTGTTTAATAACCGATAATCTATAACTAATCTCCATTTTTGATTACCTTGATTGTCTTTTTTCTTTGGTACTAATAAAATTGGTGATCACCAAGCTGATTTGGCTTTTTCTATTATACCGTCTAACAAAAGTTTTCCGATTTGTCTGTCTATTTCTGGTTTTTGGGCATGCGGCAGTCTGTAAGGTTTGACATATGTTGGTTTCGCGGATTTATTTAAACCATAGGTTCCCAAAGTGGGCGATAACGCCCCCTTGTGGGCGCTGCAGGTCTAAAGGGGGGCGGTAAGAGACCCAGAAAAAAAATGGGGGCGTTGTGTAAAGGCTTAGGGGGCGATTTGTAATTTCATCTAGAATCTAGGAGGACTCTTAGACACCGACTGAGCTCTCGACTCTCGACTAGGGATGGGCGATAAACATCGATGTTCATTGAACATCGATATTTTAGGATCGATGTTCGATGTTTTTGCATCGATGTTTGCAATTTAGATTTATCGATAAACTATCGATGTTAGAAGAAATATAGTGAACATCGAACTTTTAAGCTTGACAAAATGTATTTGCACTAATCACAAAATAAAACAGCGTCCTCTGTTGACAAATACAAAAATGTTTCCAAATTAACAGCTCACATACAGGCTACGAGGATGTAAAATTGTCTACGAATAAAAGAAGTATTTAAATTACACAGTGCTATATCATATAAATTCGAATATTTCATTTTAGGCTCTTTTAAATATTACTCAGTATAAATATTTAAATAATATATAATTAAATACATAAATTTATAGTACTTTTAATGTGCAGAATAAAAGTTAAATTATGTATGCATGCAGAATAAGTGAAGGAGGTAAACGTATTTTCATAGAAAAAGAAGGGAGATAGACATTACCGATGTATACTTCTTCGGGAAATTCCCTAGTGCGTACAATCATACACGACGATACACGTATTAAATGCAAGATGACACATCAGAAATATAAAACCATATCCATATGTATCTCGGTATTTGCCAGCGTAGTCAAAAAAAAATGCAAGACTATAAAATCCCAAATAAAAATCGTTCTCTTAAAAAGCTTTGATACACGTAAATGTATATATTTTTTAAGTATCAGACGATTTAAGTCATGTGGTTGTTTCATGCGTAATTGCATAATATTGTTTTTTTATAGTTTTTTTTTGAGTAGTTTCTAAAGTTAACTACATATTATAAATGTATATATTTCTTTTATTATTTTTTTTGAATAGTGATATCTTTTATATCATTTTGTTAAGGACGTAAATTAATTAAGTTATAATAAAGTTTTTGTTAAACTGCCAAAAAATAAATCTATAAATATAATTATCGATGTTTAAAAACATCGATGTTTGGTAGTCGATATTTTGCAACCATCGATGTTGATCAACGATGTTAACATCGATGTTTGATATCGATGTTTACCCACCGATGTCCCATCCCTACTCTCGACTACAGCTTGTGAACATCAACTAATATTAATTAAGAGATTGCTCAAACCAACTCGGTTCGATATTTCTCTCCGAGTAGTTCATATATCTGTCCTGTTTTATTGAATAAATAAAATAAAAAACATATCAATCGGTCGCTCCGTTTCGAAACGAAAAGAGACACAAACAAACAAATAAAAAGGCAACTGTATCAATCGGCTGGTTCATAGAATACTTGTTCTTACTTGTTGAGTACGATTGAGCGTCGAATGAGATAAACGAGTTTATGCATGTTTGTCTTATTCCTGTCGGTGCGTGCTGCTTATGCAATCCTATATAAACAACGTAATATTTATTTTATTTTCATTTGCGGTTTCGCGCGTAATAGATAAGCAGTACTTAAGTTCAACACTTATACTTACGTATTTCTCAAAACAAAACAATGTCGGAAGTAAAAAAGAAGAGACGGCAATACTGTGCGGAATATATTAAATTCGGATTCATTGAAAATCCTACAAACCCATCGTCGCCTTTGTGCCTTCTATGCCTAAAAACATTTTCGAATGAAGCAATGAAGCCTTCAAGACTTCAAGATCATTTGAATAAAATGCATCCAGATAAGAAAGACAAGAATGTAGCATATTTTCAAGACCTAGAGAAGAAGCATAATACTCGGCCAAGTGTAGCAAAACTCTTTTCGACGGCTGCTAAGCAAGATGACGACGGACTTCGAGCTTCGTACAACATCTCTTTGTTAATTGCTCAAAAAGGCAAACCACACAACATCGGAGAAGTGTTAATTTTGCCAGCAATAAAGGAAGTAATAACTACTGTGCTTCATAAACCGGCCGCAGATATTATCGGAAAAATTCCTTTGAGTAGTAATTCTGTGCAAAGACGAATTGATGATATGGCCGGAAACATAGAAGAATCATTGTGCAATCATCTGAGGACTAGTCAATTCTCAATTCAGCTCGATGAGTCCACTTTACCAACTAATGAAGCATTGTTGCTGTCTTACGTGAGGTTTATTAAAGATGAGAAAATATGTGAAGAACTATTGTTTGCTAGAAATTTAGAGACCGATACAAAAGGCGAAACCATATTCAATACATTGGAAAAGTTTTGTGATGAGAAAGAGATTCCCTTGAAAAATATTATATCAGTTGCTACGGATGGCGCTCCGGCTATGACAGGGTGCCATAAAGGCTTCATAGCGTACGTAAAAAATAAAATTCCAGATGTCCTTGCTGTACATTGCGTTATTCATAGACAACATTTGGTTGCTAGAAATTTAAGTGAACGACTATTTCAATCACTGCAATATGTCATCAAAGCAGTCAATAAAATCCGTAACTGCTCTTTGAATGATAGATTATTTCATCAGCTTTGTGTTACTAATGACGAAGATTTCAACCGTTTGTTGTTTCATACCGAAGTTCGTTGGCTATCAAGAGGCAATTGTCTGACTCGATTTTACAACCTGTTTGACTCTGTGATAGAGTTTTTGGAAACTAAAGATACAGAATTGCGCAACAAGCTCATTACATCAAAAAATGATATAGCTTACATGACAGACCTGTATAAATTGTTCAACAACATGAATCTCCAACTGCAAGGCGATGAACTAAATTTAATTAAAACAAAAAATGTCGTTGCTGCTTTCGCAGCCAAACTGCTTCTACACAAAAAGAATATGGGCAGACGTGAGTTTCATAATTTTCCGAATTTATCAGTATCCTGCAGTAACGACGACTTGTTTGCCTACTGCCAACATTTGGAAAAGCTCCACATTGACTTCACCGAACGATACCAGGATATTTTGAACTTGGAAATACCAGACTGGGTGTTGGATCCGTTTTCAAATGTCAACACAGCAATATCACCACATCTGGAAGAAGAACTTATAGAATTGACAACGAACGAGGAAATAAAAATCAAGTTCAAAAATGGCTACCAAGAATTTTGGCTACAAAAACCGATCCCGCAATTGTACCCTGGATTGTGGTCAATCATTCAACGATTCTTGATAGCATTCCCATCGTCATATTTGTGTGAACGTGGATTTAGTGCTGTAGCAACGCTGCTTACTAAAAAGAGAAATCGTTTGCATGTTACCGAACGTGGTGACTTGCGGCTGTTCTTGAGTAAATTGGAACCTGATATCAACAAACTTATTAAACAGCATCAGATTCATCCTTCACATTAGTTTTTATATTAGAATCGATTATGTTTGTTTTATTTTGAATTTTGAATAAAAGATACTTTGTCTGAATACTATAAAGTTGCGTTTCAATAATCATTCTCATTGGCAGGTGTAGCCCGTAAAAGTTAACTTGAGACCTGAGCGCCGTTGTGTACTACCTACTACGCTCAGGTCTCAAGTTAACTCATTCATTCTAAACGAGACTTTTACTATAACCCATAGTAAAAGTCTCGTTTAGAATGAATGTTTAATCTCCGCTAATATAGCTCACAATAATTAATTTAATTTGAAGTTATAGTGGTTTTTGAGTAGGTGAGAAAATGGGGGCGCTAAAAAATAATTTATTCTCAAAGTGGGCAGTAGGCAAAATAAGTTTGGGAACCACTGATTTAAACGAATCTTTTCTTTATAAATGTTTGTAAAAGTTAATTTGTCCGATTCTAAATGGAATACGTCTGCGTACACAATTTTGCGATCAGTTAATAAAAAACATTTAAATAAGGAAGAAGATATCGCCTTGCAAAAAGTTCTTGCGAAGTACGCAGACGTATTCCATTTAGAATCGGACAAATTAACTTTTACAAGTCTAGACGACTACGATATATTATATCGTAGTCGTCTAGACTTGTTAAAGTCGGTGTGAAGTTTTTTAATTTGATATCGTTTTCTCGCGTATTTAATATGCGGATAGGTATCTTGTTATTTTTTGATGACACTATTGTTCCGGCTATAAAAATACCTTGTGCAATTTCTCCGGCTTCGATAACGAAATTTCCTTCAATGTTAACTGTACAATATGTGATTAATTCGCATCTTGCTGGGATTGTTAAGGATTTGTCGCAGTTTGACTGTAAATTTACTTTTACCTGTTGGTTGTTTATCTAAAATGAAACGTCAAATGTTTCGTAATTTATTTTTGCTCGGTGTTTCGCTAAGAAATCTGAACCTATGTTTCCGTGTATGACATTAATAAAAGTGCTTGTTATTAAAAATTCGTGACCTACCTTTACATCGCCTATGTCTATTTCTATATTCGCTGATCCTAAAGAATGTGTTGTACCGGCTATACCGTTTATCGCAACTTTCGCTGAGTCATCTATATGTTCGCTATGTGAAATGTAATCCTTGAAAAAAATAGTCGATGACGCACCTGTATCGATTAAGAAATTTAAAATTTTGTTATTATACTTAGTATGAATATATGTAAGTCCGTTAAGATTAAAATTTGTTACGGTTTGGATTCGATTTCCCTTAGGAACGAAAAAACTGAGTTTTGTTTTCTACATTATATGAAAACGTGTTTTGTGGATGTCGTTGATTGAAATTTCTGTTATTAGTTTTATTGTTATAATTTCGTCTGTTATTAATATTTCCTCTACCGTAGTGTCTGAAAGTGTTAGATTTCGGACGTGTGTAGTTATTATGTTTAAAATGGTTATTTAGTGGAGAATTACGTTGTGAGGAAGTCTTATGTGGAAAGGTATACGGGACTCGTGATTGGAAATTTTGAGAATTACCCCGCAGTCGGCGTGTATTTCCCCGCATGTGAAATACTTGCGAGTTTTCTGCAACATTGAGTTGTTCCTCTGATGCATGTTGTATCGCGGTGCTTAGTTTGTCGTGATTGCGAGCTTTTACTAATGTTCTTAAATCGTTGTTTCTTATCCCGTTGGCAAATGTATGTATAGCTAATTTCTCGTTTATATCGCGCAGCTTTTCTGTTAGCGCGTTGTCATCTCCCGCTTGTGCGATTGTTAGATTAGAATCTTCTACTGTTTGCCCGAAGTCTTCGATTGATTTTCCCCCTTGTTTCGCGTTATTAAGTTGGGTTGCAAGAGCGGTAACCGATTTTGTAGGAATAAAATGTTTTTCAGGTCAGCTATGAGATCGTCGTTGCTATCATAATCCCGCACAAAAACACTAAAACACCTTACCACACTAAAGCACAAAAATGGCTAAATACGTATTTCAACAACTAAGTTGTCATCATCAGTAGCACTGATCAAAAATCGCGCTGTCTACACACCGTAGCGTACAGAGCAACACTGATTTCCAATTTACGGGGATGGTTTATTCTTTTACCTAACCTATTAACAACTTCATTAAAAATACCTGATCGTTGTACCGTTAAATACGTCATACTTACTATTCTAATCCTATCCTTTAATTCTAATATTCTAAGAAAACCAACAATATAATTTCCTATTTACGGGGATGGTTTAAATATTTTTACCTAAACTATTGACTACGTCATTAACAGTACCTGATCGCTGTATCGTTAAATTAGTCATGCTTAATACTATAATTCTATCATTTAATTCTAATGTACTATGAAAAACTAACGGTATCTAAAAGGTATTGTTTACACCACAAACTTATATAAACAAGATTGGGGAATTGGCCCGTTATCTGAATTCATTAATTTATTTTTATTTTTCTGAATGTATATACTCTCGTAACTATCTAGTTCTCTATAATTGCGCACTTGTTTTATAAGTTTGAGGCCGCTTGCTGGAATATCATGACCTGTGTCCGAAATATGTCGAGCTACACTAGACTTCTCTGTCCTATTAAACCGAAAATGAGCAATGTGCTCTTTATAGCGAGTTGCAATCAAACGTCTAGTTTGGCCGATATATTTTTTCTCGCATTTATTACAATTAATTTCATAAATTCCAGATTTTTGTTCTACCTCAATTTTATCTTTAGTACTACTCAAAAGACTTTTCAACGAATTACATGATTTAAACGCGACTTGCAAACCAACATTTTTAAAAATATTACTTAAGTTTCTCGAAGTATTATGAAAAGGTAGGACAACAAATTTCTTATCTATATCACTTTGAGGTAGCAAAGTTGTGGAATTTAGAATTACATTCTTACGTTTCATTTTTCTTAAGATATTGTCAACTACGTCTGTCTGGAAACCATTGTATTCAGCGATACCTCTTATAAGGCGTAATTCTTTCTCGTATCTATCTCTTGTAAGTGGGAAGTTTAACAAGCGATGGATTAGAAAATTGAATGAAGACAATTTTTGTTGCAAACAATGATTAGAATCTGCTGTAATGAATCTGTTTACATTGGTTTCCTTTCTATAAATATCTATTTCTATATTGCAACCTGCTTTAATTACTAATGTATCTAGAAAAGCTAATTGTCCATTGTTTTCCTTCTCAAGAGTGAATTTAATCGTGGGGAATTTTGAGTTTAATTCATTAAGAAACATTTCGGTATCATACATTTTAGTGTCAAAAATCGCGAAAATATCGTCAACGTACCTTAACCATACTTTAGGGAAATATTTGGCGTTCTTTTTGAAATCCATTTCAAAATTACTCATGAATAAATCGGCAATAAATGGAGACAAGCAATTTCCCATGGCAGTCCCATGTCGTTGTTCATAGAATTTACCTTCTATTTGAAAACAGTTATGAGACATACAAAGAGATGTTAACTGCATGTATTCATCTATTATCGCCTTTTCGATATTATTGTTCTGAAGTAAACGTTCCAAATATTTCAGGGTTTCTGAAATCGGTACTGAAGGAAACAATGAACTGACATCAAACGAAATCAAAATCTCACCTTCTTGCAACTTATAATGTTTGATTTTTTGAATGAACTCCAGCGAGTTTTTTACTGCAAAGCTATCTTGATGCAATGGTAAATTTGTGAATTCATTTACTAGCCATTTAGACAGTAATAAGTCGGCGAGTTTATACCTGACACAATAGGTCTCATCGACTTACCGGGCTTATGTATTTTAGGTAAACAATACAATCTAGGCATGACCGGATTGGATACATTTAACCGAAACTTGAGTGACGAAGTTATCAATTTTGGACAATTATTCAACGCGTTCTTAGTTTCTCTGACTAATTTTGGTAGTGGATTTTTGTTTAAACACACGTACGGACCCGTACTAATAAGTTCTTGAACTCGGCAAAAATAGTCCGATTTATCCAAAATTACTAACGTGTTACCCTTGTCGGCCTTAATATAAAAACAATCTTTCGATCTGAGATTTTTAATAATGCTTAATTCCCTATTATTTCTGTTTTGTTTATGCAGTTGTAAGTTCCTTTCAATTTGAACCTTGCAGGCCTGCCTAATAAATAGTTTCGATGATTCATCAAGACTTTTTATGGGAGTTTCAATGCCAGCAATCACTTCTTCAAACGGGATCTTACCACTAGGTATACAATATTTCAAACCTTTATTTAATAAATTTAACTCTTCGGCGTTAAAAGTCTCAGATGAATGGTTGACTATAAGTGTCTCTTTCATAGAACATACCTTCTGACATTTATTGACGTACGGACAAAGCTTTTGAAATTTATTATTGAGTTTCATAACTTTCTTTTCAAGTTTATAGTTAGTTACTTCCACGATCTTTCTATGAAAATGACACCAATGTTCAAATTCAACATTAGTTAAATTTTTTGTTAATTTAAGATGTAAACTATATAATTCTAATTCTAGTCTACTACGCTTACTATACTGATATTTAATTTCTGAACTCAGCCACTTGTCTTTAGCAGCTTGAATTACTTTATCCGATATCCTACAATTCGTAGTAACATTTACTTTCATGAATTTTGGAAAAACACTCTCGCGTTTGCAACGTTTCAGAAATTTAATATCAGCGTCTAATAATCTTACCTTAGTAAATAAACCATGGAACTTGTTGTACTCCTTTGACCGGACAGTCATGTTTAAGAAACTAAACTTGGAGTCTGTAGCGTACAGAGCAACACTGATTTCCAATTTACGGGGATGGTTTATTCTTTTACCTAACCTATTAACAACTTCATTAAAAATACCTGATCGTTGTACCGTTAAATACGTCATACTTACTATTCTAATCCTATCCTTTAATTCTAATATTCTAAGAAAACCAACAATATAATTTCCTATTTACGGGGATGGTTTAAATATTTTTACCTAAACTATTGACTACGTCATTAACAGTACCTGATCGCTGTATCGTTAAATTATTCATGCTTAATACTATAATTCTATCATTTAATTCTAATGTACTATGAAAAACTAACGGTATCTAAAAGGTATTGTTTACACCACAAACTTATATAAACAAGATTGGGGAATTGGCCCGTTATCTGAATTCATTAATTTATTTTTATTTTTCTGAATGTATATACTCTCGTAACTATCTAGTTCTCTATAATTGCGCACTTGTTTTATAAGTTTGAGGCCGCTTGCTGGAATATCATGACCTGTGTCCGAAATATGTCGAGCTACACTAGACTTCTCTGTCCTATTAAACCGAAAATGAGCAATGTGCTCTTTATAGCGAGTTGCAATCGAACGTCTAGTTTGGTCGATATATTTTTTCTCGCATTTATTACAATTAATTTCATAAATTCCAGATTTTTGTTCTACCTCAATTTTATCTTTAGTACTACTCAAAAGACTTTTCAACGAATTACATGATTTAAACGCGACTTGCAAACCAACATTTTTAAAAATATTATTTAAGTTTCTCGAAATATTATGAAAAGGTAGGACAACAAATTTCTTATCTATATCACTTTGAGGTAGCAAAGTTGTGGAATTTAGAATTACATTCTTACGTTTCATTTTTCTTAAGATATTGTCAACTACGTCTGTCTGGAAACCATTGTATTCAGCGATACCTCTTATAAGGCGTAATTCTTTCTCGTATCTATATAATAATAGATACGAGAAAGAATTTCCAGACAGAGTTTCCAGACAGACGTAGTTGACAATATCTTAAGAAAAATGAAACGTAAGAATGTAATTCTAAATTCCACAACTTTGCTACCTCAAAGTGATATAGATAAGAAATTTGTTGTCCTACCTTTTCATAATATTTCGAGAAACTTAAATAATATTTTTAAAAATGTTGGTTTGCAAGTCGCGTTTAAATCATGTAATTCGTTGAAAAGTCTTTTGAGTAGTACTAAAGATAAAATTGAGGTAGAACAAAAATCTGGAATTTATGAAATTAATTGTAATAAATGCGAGGAAAAATATATCGGCCAAACTAGACGTTCGATTGCAACTCGCTATAAAGAGCACATTGCTCATTTTCGGTTTAATAGGACAGAGAAGTCTAGTGTAGCTCGACATATTTCGGACACAGGTCATGATATTCCAGCAAGCGGCCTCAAACTTATAAAACAAGTGCGCAATTATAGAGAACTAGATAGTTACGAGAGTATATACATTCAGAAAAATAAAAATAAATTAATGAATTCAGATAACGGGCCAATTCCCCAATCTTGTTTATATAAGTTTGTGGTGTAAACAATACCTTTTAGATACCGTTAGTTTTTCATAGTACATTAGAATTAAATGATAGAATTATAGTATTAAGCATGACTAATTTAACGATACAGCGATCAGGTACTGTTAATGACGTAGTCAATAGTTTAGATAAAAATATTTAAACCATCCCCGTAAATAGGAAATTATATTGTTGGTTTTCTTAGAATATTAGAATTAAAGGATAGGATTAGAATAGTAAGTATGACGTATTTAACGGTACAACGATCAGGTATTTTTAATGAAGTTGTTAATAGGTTAGGTAAAAGAATAAACCATCCCCGTAAATTGGAAATCAGTGTTGCTCTGTACGCTACGGTGTGTAGACAGCGCGATTTTTGATCAGTGCTACTGATGATGACAACTTAGTTGTTGAAATACGTATTTAGCCATTTTTGTGCTTTAGTGTGGTAAGGTGTTTTAGTGTTTTTGTGTAGTTTCAAGCCACAGACTCCAAGTTTAGTTTCTTTATCATAATCCCGATTTAATCTGATTTTGGCCTTTTCCGTTAACCTAGTTTTTAATACGTTTTGGGTTAAAGTTTTCTTACCGTTTGCGTCTAACAGAGAATCGTACAACTTAATCGAGTCAATCAGCAGCTTTGTGACATCTTGTTTGTCGTTCATTACAGGCAACAAACTTGCAGCGGTTTTTAAATCAAATTTCTCCGCCATTGTTTTCTATAACATTTGTATCCTTATCTATATTACTTAACCTAGACCCTAAAATACTATCTATTTCATTTAAATATTTGTATATATCTTTGACGCACTCTTTCGTGTCGTCGATTACTTTTTGGCTATGTACTCCTTTATTAAATAATTCCCTAAATTTAACAATATTTGTCTTATAATTATTTAACTGTTCATATTTAGAATAAGTTACATCTATGTTCTTACGTCTATCTAAATTGTCTTTCCTTAAATTTCTAGTAAATACCTGCACTTCTTCGTGTAGTTTTCGGAATTGTTCCGGAACTGGCATTAGCTCATAATTTATCTTGGCTTCTGCTTATTTCTCTTCTTATCTTCCTATTGACGGCCTTCTTAAATTTTTGGCTTGCGAAGAATAATCCGGCGGCACAGCAGCAACATACGAAAATTATAATTACACCTGCAAAAGCTAAAACGGCTAGGACGTCGGACGTTCCCCATGAGGTGGTTTGGCCTCCGCTGTTTCCGGCTTGGGCTATTATTAGTTCTTCTTTTGTCTCTCTGAGTTACCCATTTTTATTTCTTCTTTGTTCGTGCTTTTTATGTTCTATTCTTTAGTGGTTCGTTCCATCTTTCCATTTTCATCTACCTTTAATGGACTGGCATTGGATCGCCATGTGATAAGCCTGGTCCTAGGGCTTACCTTTACTCGATCGTCATCTCGATTAACTCTCGCGAATCGGATCGAGATCGGGAATTCGTTGAGAGGATTATTAATTAAAACACATCACGTTACCTAACTATCTATATGTATACTTGAATCCGAACATGTACATTAAATATATATTTAATGTACATGTTCGGATTCAAGTAAATACAATGTCTCAACGTTAAAGAATAATCATCGTGAATGTTAATGAATCTTGACTATCGATGTGAATCTAACGTGAATCCCTTAAAACTAACTTACACTCCTATTTATAACATTATATATACTAAAAGCGCACGGCCGTTTCGTGTTAATTTCTTGAGAAAAGACGGCTTAACCGAATCACCATGGTAACCGAGCGGACGGCTCAAAATGGACGAAAATTGGATGCACGGGGCGCAGTACTCGTCCCTGGATTCGCGAAATTAAAAGTTGTCCCTTTGCCTAGGCATAGGGGCATCTTTAAATTTCGGGTCGACGGAGAGATTTTCCTTTTTTTCGGTGCGCGTGCCGAGATATCCGGCGTCAAAGAGGAGCGTGCAAATATTTTGTAACATAAAAATGGCTTACGTTATTGAGATATATTGGTGAACACGAAAAAGTGACTTTTCGCTAATCTGACAGGTACACCGAGAAATTTGGCAGGTGTGACTTTAAGCGTGAAATTCCGATTTTTGAAGGTTTCAAGGACACGACAAGATTCAGAAATGCAAAGTACACACATTTCTCGGCAATTTGCATTCCTATTCCGACTTCATCGACGTTCGATATCGATAGGACGAGTGATTTAAATTCCTCATGCAGACGGACACGGTAGAAAAATGGTCGCAATATGTCACAAATACATGTATACAATAAGTCGTGTGTAATGTCCATGTACACATACGTTCACGTGCAATGTCGTCGGCATCTCGAAATAATGGTCTCGCAATAGTTTGACTTTACATTTTTGCATACAGGTTGATTATTCTCTTAATGATTATAAAAGACCACGTTACAAATTTACAAATATCAAATTTTATCGTAGGTATGGAAGTCTGTTTTGATAGTGCACGTAAGGTAGTTTATTTTTAATTTTCGTGTGCAAATGATTGTGAATAAAACAAATAGTAAGTAAATAAATATTTTTAATACACAATTTTCATTTATAAATCAAATTTATTTCTTTTAAAAGGTATGAATATTAAAAAAGGAGCGAAATCAATTACAAACTACAGGTAAATACACATTTCGATTTTTAATTTCAACAGAACATTGCAATACATGAAAGACAACATTTTTTAAAAATATTTGCCGGGGAGAAATAGTTATTAGTCCAAACAAGTGTCTAGCTCAAACATACACCTTCGCTTTATGTATTTGAGGCATGTTTGTTGTCAACAGACAAAATTGAAAATATAACCTCAAACCAGGCAAGAACGAACGTTCGAGCGTCTGACTTGCAAAGGCACATGTGTAATTAGAAAGAGAATCGGGGTGTTTTTTATGGCACAATAGAACCGTTATAGAGTTACCGGTATGTACCTACATGTATATGCAGCTTTAAGTTTGTTATATATATATAATATCAAATATCCAACTTATGCCGACGATTGAATTTATATGAGTCGTTGCAACAAAACACTCTAAAATATATATCCTTTATTGCCACAAGTTTGCATTAGTAACACAGAGCAGTGTGGGTGAAAGCGGTGTAGAATAAAATGAAATAACATGTATTGTTTCAGTTTTAAGAAGACATAGAAGAAGTGTCTTATTACAACTTCAAATTAAGACAGTAGAAGTGGGGATCTGTTATTTGGTTGAAACATGATTAAATGAAACACGATGACAGATTTTCAATGAGGTATATCTACATGGCTTTCGTAATCTTATAGCAAAAAGCAGACGTCTAAGATTGTTTCATGATGTTGATTTTGTGGAGAATTCTAAGGTAGGTCTACATTAAATTGCTGGGCAAAATTCACACATCTGTTCTTAATTTTAGTTTCAAGAACGTGTACCTGCACAGGGAAATGTGTAATTTAGAAGGAGAATCAAAGTATTTCTTAGACACAATAGAATGTGTTACACCTCATGTTGAATTTGAGGAAATTGATTTGTTATTTTTTACATGCTTTGACATTTCTAAGGTAGGTCTACATTAAATTACTGGGCAAAATTCACATATCTTCATAATTTTAGTTCCAAGAACTAATGAAAAATGGACATGATTTAAGCGATATTTTTTAACATAGCGATTAAAGAGTAAGAAGACATTGTTTTGTGGGAGCCACAACAGACAGTATTTAATTTGGTTACCTGCGATTTAGTAGGTAATTCATATTTTAATTTGTATACTATTCGTAATTTTTTGGCACGTAATACAAATTTTTGCAGACATGTTAGTACGTTACAAGATGAAACATTTTGCATATGACAATTAAAATAATATAGCAAATAGTGGAATATTTGGTTATAAGTATGCATAGGATTATACCTATTGTTTTGTAAGTATTTTCTACAACCTACCTTGCTTGAATTTTTTCACATAAACATTTTCGAATTTTTGAGCTATAATTTAGTTTTCTCCAGAGTATAATAACAAAGCTAATGTATTACTTTTCCTTGAGTCAAAGAAATAACAATAATTTTATTACACAAAGCTTGACGAGCTCGCTTTAATAATAAATGACACATGCAAAAAGCATGTGCTGCCTGTTACGTTCACATTTAGAATATTGTGTTGAAAGCTTTAACTGTTTAAAAGTTATTGCGTTATCCTTTTTATTGAAGGACAGTGTAAATTCTTTTTAAGTCTGAAGAATAAAACTTGAAAAATCTTCTATTTCGAACATTAAGTCTGCGAAAAGCCAATGATAAAATATTCAAAATTCAGCCAGGAGATGCAACCACCACAACCATCTTAAAATATTAATTTTTGAGACATATCGATTCTAAATATACAACACCTACTTTGTATAATTAAATATTGATAGGCTGCGATTATTATTTTTAACTATACTTTTTTTCAAAAATCACAGTTTCACTATAGTATGGTGTACAGAGGGTTGTATTATATTAAGTACAGGTTAAGTTTAACAATTGGTCGCATTCAGCAGACACAACAGTTGCGTAACAGTTCACTGCCGAATACTAAAAAATATAAAGATCTATTTATGCTTGAGTTTGCGCTTTTCCTCTTTGTAATGGTATTTAACAGCACCTATTAACACATTTTAATCGATCATATTTTAAACTCACTCTAGATGTCATTAATAAAGTACACTATTTAAAAATTGCATATAAAATTGACAACATTGAAGACAATACACAAATTTGGTGCAAGCTAAATTGTCTCAAATACGGAACTTGAAAGTGCAATATCTTATACTGTTAGAATATAATTCATAATCCAATAATGTTGGTAAGAAGTGCAAAAATTTAGTTCTTGCTTGAAACGGAGGGAATACATTGGAAAATTTTTTAAGTAGGCAAGTCAGCGTTACTTTTAAATTTATATATCAAAATTGATTAGTTTATGTTGTCGGTAATTTTCACAATCATTTCCAAAGAAACTCTTAAATTGCTCATGTGGGATTCTTATGTCAAATTGGACATTTATGAAAATATTAGGAGAATACATTATTCTCATCCGAGTGAATGAAAAGTGGGAATACGAAATGACAAGTAAGTCATTTAGAAAAATAATATCAAGCAGTTTAGTAAGTGTCAATGTGGAGAAAAAAATAAGCGACAGATGTATCAAAACAGACGATACAGTTTCAGTCAAATGAAATGCGCTCATTTCGAACTTCCTAATTTATGGATCAGACCTCTTCGGTCAACTATTAAATAGAAAATTGATGAGAGTTTGGGTGTCTATTGAATAAATATATTTGAATGAAGTAAGTAAAGATGTGTAGAAGACTTGGTAAAGGGGACACATCTTCACCATTTCATAATGATGAATTATATAAAAGCGCGTCCTACCGTCCATGTAATAATTTTTCTGAAAAATTCAATGTTTGTATAAAATTATATTTCTGAAAAACGACGTATTAGATGGACAAAATTTTTTGCAGTATTGTTTACAATAAGAGGGCCTAATAGAAGAACGTTTTATTTTTCTACAGTTACTAACTGCATGTGCAGGAAACTGGATTAAAATTACATGACACGTTTTAGAATAAAAGTCAATTTTTTTTAATGGAACACCCTGGATATCAGTTCATTTTTGAATTGTTTATTAAATTTCATGTCAGAAACATGTAAGACGTTAATACTTTAAATACCACTATCACTGAGCTACTGTCGTTTTTTGATATAATTTTGTTAGTTTTTGCAAAAAAGTCAATTTTTTCAAATGGAACATCCTGTATATTATTTCATTTTTGAATTTCTTATTAAATTTCACATCAAAAACATGAAAGACGTTAATACTTTAAAAGTGACTACTACTGAGATATTGTCTCTTTTTGATATAATTTTGTCAGTACTATACTATATTAATTAAAACCACAAAACTGAAAAAATTATATCAAAAAGAGACAATAGCTCAGTAATAGTCACTTTTATAGTATTAACGTCTTACATGTTTTTGATGTGAAATTTAATAAGAAATTCAAAAATGAAATAACATACATGGTGTTCCATTTGAAAAAATTGACTTTTTTGCAAAAACTAACAAAATTATATCAAAAAACGACAATAACTCTGTAATAGTCACTTTTAAAGTATTAAGGTTTTATATGTTTCTGACATGAAATTTAATAAACAATTCCATTTAAAAATATTTTGTATTATACACTAAATTGACTTTTAAACTATAATAATAATAGATACCTATATATTACTGAGTGTTTTAAAGATGCTCAATATAATTAATTTTCATAGTATATCCGGACAGCATACGGGTATGTCGAAGTGCGCATCTTGCTCTAAGAAAATTGGTCGTTATGACGACTATTTGGCGTGTACAAAAAATTGTGGCGTGTTATACCACGCGGCTTGTGTTAATGTGTCTGAACAGGAACTAATACAGTTGAAAGTTACCGGGAAGATTAAGGAATGGTGCTGTAAACAGTGTGTCATTGTGGTGACCTCTCCGGACCGGCAGCCGGCACCGATTGATGTCGGGATAAAGCAGCACCATGAACCTCAATTTCCCTCGTCGAGTGAAATAGACGTTATCATATCCACAAAAGTAAAGGCTGCTATCAATCAAATAACAGAAGAAGTTATTAATCTACTAAGATCAGAAATTGCGAAACTTCATACAGAAAATTTTCTTCTAAAAACAGAAGTTTGCAATTTAAAAAGTTATATTGCAAATATAATTGACTCTCCTTTAACTGGTCGTAACTTAGAACAAACTAGTGAGAATGAAATGATAAATAAAAAGGAAACTTTAACAACTGACAAAAACAAAACGGTGAAAAATAATACCGATATAAGAAACTCAAAAGCGCATAAAGGTTTTTCTGATATAGTCAAGACAAAAAAATCTGGACAAGTGGAAACAACATCTGCAGACAGTAATAACAGCAATAACGGGATACATACCGTTGTCAAAAAGTCCGCGGCCGATGTGGAAGAGGAATTTGTGATTGTCCAACGTCGTCGTAAGTCACATCAAAATGCAAAAATTGGTGTAGCAACGGATACTAAACTGAAAGCTGTGGAAAAATTTTCTTATGTGTACATTTCGAAGCTTGACAAGGATACATCGGAGGAAGATGTGAGAGAATACTTGAGGGATAAGGGTTTTGATGAGGCTAGATGTGACAGAATGAATTCAAAGCGTCCGGATATTTACTCGTCATTTAGGGTTGGTGTGCCGGTGGGCCGGATCGGGGAACTAAAAAATCCGCAGATGTGGCCTACAGGAGCTTACATAAATCGTTATTTTTGGAAGCGGGGAGCAGCGAAGGATCCGGTTTAAATTGTGTGTCCTCCCGCCTGAATCGGAGTCCGAATGCCGACCGTCAATCTTGTGTGATAGGTAATGAACATTCGCGTTTTAAAGTGTTAGACTTAAATATACGTGGTATTAGGACAAAGATAAACGAACTGAATGTGTTACTACACGATCAGAGACCTCATGTTGTGGCCCTGAATGAACATTGGCTGAAGGATGAAGAAATGGGTGCTTGCAATTTGGAAAACTATTCCCTTGCCGCGTTTTCGTGTCGCTCTAATACAAGAGGTGGTGGCACTGCAATATTTGTGAGTATTGGACTGGAATGCGGAACTTTCAGCGTTAGGGATGTGGTGTCAGTCGATGGTCAGTTTGAGTTTTGTTGTGCTAAATTCAGTATAAAACAGGCTACTTGTTATGTAATTAATATTTATCGACCGCCCGCTGGTGACTTTCGGTTTTTTTTTAATACTCTGACTAGTCTACTGGACAATATTTTTAAAAATAATTGTAACATTGTTGTGTGTGGTGATTTTAATATTGATTTTGGCAGAGAAAGCTGTAGTAGGGTGAATGACTTAAACAACTTGTTTAGGAGTTACAATATGAAATCTCATGTATATGAAATGACGAGAGTCACCCCTGTTTCGGGTACTCTGATAGATAACATATTTTCGACATTTGGTGTTGGTGTTTGTGAGGTCTTAAAGACTGATATATCCGATCATTATGCACTACAATTTGTCATACCTAGCGGTGTGGATCAGTGTCGGAGGGTTTCTTGTGACAGACGGAATTTTTCGCAACAGAATCTGGATGGGTTTTTCACTGCTGTGTCTCGTGAGACTTGGCTGGATGTTTTTCACCAGGTGGATGCTAATCTGAAGTATGACTGTTTTCAGAGTATATTTGCCTATTACTTTGAATGTTATTTTCCTAAAATTAGGTCTAATATAAAATCGAATAAAACAAAAAAATGGGTTACGAGTGAAATTAGAGAGTGGTCACAGAGGCTAAGGGAGTTGTATGACCACTATAAAGCTACAAATTCTCAATTAATTCTTGATGAATATAAGCGGGATAAAAAGCAATACAAAAGGTATATTAATGAGTGTAAAATGCGTTATCATGACGGTGTTGTGGCGAATTCAGATAACAGGGGTAAATGTGTTTGGAATATTTTTAATAGCTTAAAGAATGAGAGCAAACACGAAAAGGAATTGAAATTGACCATTGGTGATATCGTTGTTACGGATATACATGACATAGCTAAAGAGTTCAGCATATATTTTTCTAGTTTCAACTGCGACCGCGCGGTGTGTGCCGCGGATCCCGGGATCACGTTCTTGGCATCACAATCGCGGTACAGGGGAAGTTTCTTTTTTGAACCAACATGTCCGCGTGAGGTGTATGATTATATTATGAGGCTCCCCTCTAAGTTGTCAACCGGTTTTGATGAGATACCTGCAGTAGTTCTGAAGAGGGTGTCGTCGGTCATATGCTGTCCGTTGTCTGATATTATAAATGACTGTTTATCTAGCGGTGTTTTCCCGGACGGCTTAAAAACATCTAAAGTAGTGCCAGTCCATAAAAGGGGCAGTAGGGAAGATGTAACTAATTACCGGCCTGTCGCGTTGCTATCTGTTTTTTCAAAAGTGTTTGAGCGTATCATATATATAAGACTTGCTAATTATTTAGCAAAAAATAGTATAATCGCTTCAAACCAACATGGTTTTTTGAAAAATAAATCTACAATTACCGCCATATTTGATTCTTTGAATTGTATTGTTGATGCCTTGGATCGGGGTAATAAGGTGGCAGGTATATACTTTGACTTGAGCAAGGCATTTGATGTGATTGACTATACTATACTACTGAACAAGTTGGAATATTATGGCATTCGTGGAGTGGCCAATGACTTAGTTCGGTCATATTTGACGGGTCGCAAGCAGGTGGTAAATATATCATCGACCGTGGGTTCGGCTAGGGTAACCTCGATGTCTGAGGTTACATGCATTAATAGAGGTGTCCCGCAAGGGTCTATTCTTGGACCACTTTTATTTGTATTATTTGCGAATGACTTACCGGGCAGCGTAGATGTGGCTACTGTTGTTCAGTATGCGGATGACGTGTCGGCCCTTGCCGCTGGGTCGGACTTCGACGATGTCTCCAGGAGTTTGGCGCGGATCGCGGGTGGGATATCGGAATGGTGTAAACAGAATCGACTGAGTTTGAATGTCGAGAAAACAAATATAATTTGCTTTAGACATGGTCGGGATGAATCTTTATACGTGAGATTGAACGGGCCATCCGTTCCTGAGGTCGCCTCTCTCGGATTCCTGGGTTTGACATTGGATGGTGATCTGCGCTGGTCTCAGCAAATAAATAATATGATGAAGAAAATTAATTCGGCATGCTACGCGTTGCGATTTCTTAGGGATCAACTTAGCGTTGCCAGCCTTAGACTGTTTTATTTTGCCTACGTTCAATCCGTGATTCAATACAGCATTATTTTTTGGTATCATGCAGCTGACACTGACAGGATATTTACTGGCCAGAAAAGGGTGGTGCGCACAATGCTGGGGGTGCCGTATGGCGACTCGTGTAGGCCGCACTTTAAGAGCCTGGGTATTATGACGGTCCCGTCGTTGTATATATTTGGTGTCGCGGTTCATGCTAGAAAGAATCTACATTTATTTAATAGAAATAATGACTTCTACGGCAGTATGCAGACTAGAAATAGATCTGAGTTAAGTATTCCTGGGCACAGAACAACTTTATTCGAGAAGGGACCCTATTACAATTGCGTGAAGATTTATAATAGTTTGCCCTTCGATGTTAAGCATGCCGTTTCATTGAACCAGTTTAAGAACAGGTTGAGGGCTTATCTCATTGATGGCGTATTTTACACTATGGAGGAGTTTTATAGTGGTATTGCGTGACATTTGGGGGATATGTTTTATTCTATTTTGTTTTGACGTGATTGTACTGATTTGTACTGTTTTATTTTATTTATTTTATCTGTTTCTTGCATTTGTTTCATTACAGACATACAGTACCTGTTGTTTATTTTGTATTTATATTGTATTACTATTGTAATATTGTGATTTTGACTCTGTTTATGTTCAGATTTGAATTTACAAACAATAAACTATATTATTATTATTATTATTATTATTATTTCAAAGACTCTTGAATCAAAATATGGATGACACTTTACTGGTTTAGGATTTTAAAATGTAAATAATGAAAAAACAGTAACGTGGAATCAATGTATATAATACATTAATTATTTTTTTATAAACTTTTCAGATAAATTCATCTTACACTATTAGCCAGAGATACTGATTTATGAATATTTGTACATTATTGCAGTTAATATTGGTGGATGAGGACAGTGTTGTTGCTGAATATACAGAGTGTTCCATTAATACATAAATTAAAAAGGTGATTGTGGTAGAGACAATAAACTATTTACAAAAAACTTTTGGTTGCTGAAACGACAAACGGCCTACGAAGAAAGTGTTGATATGGTAATCATACAAGTGTTACTATTAAATATGTATAGGTATTTTATATATAATTCAACATGATTTAAGTTTGTTGTTAAAACATTTTTTGCTTTTTTGTATGTAATGTACTTTACGTTTTTAACTGGTTCGATATTTGCTATTACTCCTTTCATTACATATTTGATTATAGTTGTAACGTTTATTAAATAGCTTAAATTCATTTTATTTGCTTATTTACAATTTTATCTTTGAAATATATCTAAAAATATACAGGGCATTTCAATTAAAAAATGCTGTGAGGTAAATTATTTTCTAAAATACAATTTAAAAGCTCTAAGTAATATTTATATTGAAGAAGGTTGGAGCTGTTCGGGGTGTAATTTAGACGTTACGTTTGTAAGAAGTATTATAAGGAAGTCGAATGAAACATCAATTTGCACGTTGCTTATCGATAAACGTAAAATACTAACAAGGCATTGTTATAAAATATGTCCTAATTTTTCTTAATTCTACAGAATATAAACTTCCTATTGGTGACAGCTTCTAATAAATTATGTTTAAATAAATTAAAAAGAATTAGATAATAAAAGTTGTGTTTCAATATGTCCCAGTAACAGACCTTTCAATTGTGTGTTATACAATTATAAAAAGATTAAAAACATCTACCTCCATCTGGTTAATGGATAAGCTAGAAAAATTAATACAAATATACGGCCCATGTATAAAATACATGGTGTGTTAACAAGGCAGTTCATTTAAACTATGATTGTGTTTGGCGCCTGTTAATAGAGATGAACGTAGTTGTAGGTCTAACAGAAATGTCAGGTGTTTGTGATAAATAGATTCAACAAGACATAAAATTTGGATTTTTTAGATGTAAAAATATACATAATTAAAAAAATAATTATATACTACAAAATAAGTCATACATTTTTTAGGAAGCCTGCGTTAATTGTAACTAAAACAAACACTGTACTTTTCATAAGTACTTCATTCATACGAATTATCTTTAATTTCACGACTTAAAGAGTAATGTAATTATTATTATAGAGACTGAACTATTACTAATAATATTAATATCTCGAAGGAGAAAACTTTTTTGAAAAAACGCAAAAAGAGGCCGATTTTTGATCCAAGGGGGACACCCTTCCATCATATCTTCAACTGTGTTACGCCATTTCCCTCCCCTCCATCACTCTAACCATTACAATTTAAATAGGGAAAGTACTAAATACGATACATCATTGAAAAGGTAATTGTACGGAAAATTCGGCAAAGTGATTGTTGGTTACCTATTTTTGATTTTAGCACCCTCTAGGGGGATAAAAAACGGTTACGTATTCCAAAATGTGACACGTCATTTCAAAGGTAATTTTATTAGCAACTAAATGCGTAATATTTTTGACATTCATTTGTCATCATTGTCAAGTACAGACTGTAAGCGTCTATTGCAAGGTTTTTCAGTTACTTAAATTTTTTTCAATTGTGCATTAAATTGCTAATAAAATTAGCTTTGAAATGATGTGTCACATTTTGGAATAAGTAACCGTTTTTTATCCCGCTGGAGGGCGCTAAAATCAAAAATAGCGCAACCAACAATCACTTTAATGAATTCTCCGTTCAATTACCTTTTCAATGATGTATCTTATTTTGTACTTTCCCTATTTAAATTGTAATGGTTAGACTGATGGAGGGGAGGGGAATGGCGTAACACAGTTGAAATTATAATTGAAGGGTGTCCCCCTTGGATCAAAACACGACCTCTTTTTGCGTTTTTTCAAAAAAGTTTTCTCCTTCGAGATATTTAATCTGTTTCGTTTTCGGTGGGGCAGCCTGTATAAAGACAGTACGAGTTAGAAATGCATCATACATGGTATAATGTACTAATTATCAGTTACTTTAAGACTGCCATCTACTTCATTACACAATAGCATCCCTGCTCCAGAAAAAATAATTTAAGCATTACTCTCCAGATACTGATCAAAATTAGTGAAAGTAGTATATTGTTAAAATAAAATGGAGTTAAGACGGGCGTTTACCAACAAATAGAAACGTATGCAACTTAAATTACTCGCGGGACGGGTAGACGCAAGGGGGTGTGAGTAAATGAAGCTACACGAAGGTTTACTGTTTAATGTTTTTTATCTTTAAAAATAAGTACATACATTTGATTTTTTCTTTATATCGTACATCAAATGTGCAGCTGGCGCGTAGAGGTCGTTTTTTGTGTGTACCAACCTTAGTTAGTAGACACTAATCAAATTCATGCATTTTTGTGGTTATTTCTAAAACACATAACTTTGTTAAGAAAATAAATTAGTACAAAAACGGACCTTGACATTATAAATTGATGCCTTTTGCACCACTAACCCAAATTTGAGATTCTAAAATTACAAAATAAATTCAAAAAACGCGAAACGGCGATGCCTTAGTTTTCGGTAGGTAAACGCCCCTCTTAAAGAGGGTAACGAAAATAAAAAAAAATTGTGCACATCTATGTCGCCAACTTTACTCATCTGTTACCGTTTCTAAAACCGATATATTTCACTAAAGTATACACGAAATGTCCGCATTGAGGTTCGTCAACTTAATATCCGCGTTAGGTTGACTTAAATGTTACAGGAAACGTCATTTAACGTTGGCAGTCACACATAAAAGTGAATGGCTCTGTCCAGCGAACACTCAACTGTTGTGAAGTGAACAGTTGGAGCGGGAACAGTTCTCGATCCGTCTGCTGAGTGAAAGCATTGGTCGCATTCAGCAGACACAACAGTTTACTGCCGAATGCCACCATTGTAATAAATAGGTAATAAACGACCATGTAGCATTACAAAAATAGCGCACATTTTACGTCTAAGAAAGTCAGCTTGACAAGCACAGTCATGGGAATTATCACTTTTAATTAAAAAATTACATCAGTCAGTTTCAATTTAGTATTTGGTAAGGGGCATACCTAATTACTAACTGCAACAGGGGTGTTTCAAAAGTTTATAAAAGTGGACATTCTAAAAAGCGTCATGCCAGTGAGGAAAAGCGCTTCAATAGGGCTTCACTTTAAAACTTGGGCTTTTTACTTTTATTATTACTTTGTGCTCCTTTATTAACGATAGTGGATTTCGAAAAGGTTGACAGGCTGTTACACTTTCACATCAAAATAGTATTGTAAACTGTATTATTGAACATGTTGGGCTTTTTGTTCTCATTGTGTCTTTGGATACCTTAACATGAAATTAAATTATCTTTCTCGCTCTTGAGTGTGTATCGGTTTGTGTTAAAAACAGTTCGAGAAGAATTTTAAATAAAATATCCAATTGGCTTAACAAAATATATGTATATACAGTGGTGCCTCAAAAGTTTATAAATGGCGGAAGAGTTTTTGGAAAATTGATGAATGTTTGTGAATGAAATTTTGGATACGGGAGTGTTTGTACTCGCTTATTACGTCTTCAATTTGGCGATTCTTCGAAACGTGATTGAACAGGGCTTAAATTTTCATTTTTTCTTAACGATAGTAGTTTCGAAAACATAAGAATAGTATTGTACACTGTCTCAATGAAAATATGGCGCTCTTTGGGCTCATTGTTTCTTGCGATACTTTAACATTAAATTACCTTTGTCGCCTTTGAGTGTGTACCGGTTAGTGTCAAAAACAATTCGAGAAGAATTTTAAATAAAATATCCTATTGGCTTAACAAAATATATGTATATACAGGGGTGTTTCAAACGTTTATAAATGTGGGTATTCTAAGAAGCGTCATCCCAGTGATCGCCTTTTACTGGAAAGGCGCTTTGGCTTACATTTAAAACTTGGGCTTTCTACTTTTATGAATGTTTCGTGCTCTTTTATTAACGATAGTGGATTTCGAAAAGATTGACAGACGTTTACACTTTCACATCAAAATAGTATTGTAAACTGTCTTGATACAAATGTTGACCTTTTTGATCGTATTGTGTCTTTCAATACTTTAACATTAAATTACCTTTCTCGCTCTTGAGTGTGTATCGGTTTGTGTCAAAAACAGTTAGAGAAGAATTTTAATATACTATTGGCCTCACAAAATTTATGTATGTACAGGGATGTTTCAAAAGTTTATAAAAGTGGACATTCTAAAAAGCGTGATGCCAATGATCGCCTCTTACAGGAGAGGCGCTTTAATACGGCTTACATTTAAAACTCCGGCTTTCTATTTTTATAATTGTCTTGTGCTCTTTTATTAACGATAGTGGACTTCGAAAAGGTTGAAAGGCTTTTACACTTTCGCATCAAAATAGTATTGGAAACTGTCTTGATAAAAATGTTGACCTTTTTGATCTTATTGTCTTTGGATACTTTAATATTAAATTACCTTTTTCGCTCTTGAGTGTGTACCGGTTTGTGCCAAAAACAGTTCGAGAAGAATTTTAAATAAAATATCCTATTGGCTTAACAAAATTTATGTATGTACAGGGGTGTTTCAAAAGTTTATAAAAGTGGACATTCTAAAAAGCGTCATGCCAGTGATCGCTTTTTACAGGAAAGGCACTTCAATAGGTCTTCACTTTAAAACTTGGGCTTTTTACTTTTATTATTATTTTGTGCTCCTTTATTCACGATAGTGGATTTTGAAAAGGTTGACAGGCTTTTACACTTTCACATCAAAATAGTATTGTAAACTGTCCTAATGATCATGTTGGGCTTTTTGATCTCATTGTGTCTTTGGATACCTTAACAAGACATGTTTTAAATTAAATTACCTTTCTCGCTCTTGAGTGTGTACCGGTTTGTGTTAAAAACAGTTCGAGAAGAATTTTAAATAAAATATCCAATTGGCGTAAGAAAATATATGTATATACAGCGGTACTTCAAAAGTTTATAAATGTCGGAAGTTTTTTGAAAATTGATGAATGTTTGTTAAATTTTGGATACGGGGGTGTTTGTGGTCGCTTATTACGTCTTCAATTTGGCGATTCTTCGAAACGTGATTGAACAGGGCTTAAATTTATTACTTCATTTATTCTTAACGATAGTAGATTCGAAAACATCACAATAGTATTGCACACTGTTTCAATTAAAATGTTGCGCTCTTTGAGCTCATTGTTTCTTTCGATACTTTAACGTGACTTATGTTTAACATTCAATTACCTTTCTCGCTCTAGAGTGTGTACCAGTTTGTGTAAAAAAACAATTCGAGAAGAATTTTAAATAAAACGTCCTATTGGTTAACAAAATATATGTATCAATAAAATACAACCGCTAATGATTGTATTAATATTTTCTATTAATCCTATTATAAATGCCCCATGTTGGGCCAGCCAATAATTAATAAAAGACTTATCTGTAATGATAAAAGCCTTTTGTAGCTAAATTTTAATTACTACAGATATCTAATATAAATGCTTTAATTAATATTTAAAATAAGTCTTCCGGCTAACTCCAAATTTAAATTATAAATGTTTAAGAATTTATACTTTTAATAATTAAGTACATGAGACTTTTCTTTTAAATCAAGTTAAAATACTTTCTTGTAGCTTATACCACCAGTCATACATTAACTCTGGTAATTTCTTATTAAAGGTTGGTATGACATTCTATTCTTCGATATTCATTGATGTTCAACTTTAAGAAACTATTTTTAATTAAATAATGATTAATATTTCTCAAGATCATGTAATGTGGTCCGTTTATCGAAATATGATATTTAATAAATTCAAGCACTATCTCCTACATATGAATTGGGTAAGTAATCTATAAATTTCCAATATTCTCAGATAATTTTACATGTCACTTTTGTTCTTTCAAGGTTATCGACTGTGTCAATTGATTATAAATCCATAGATTTTCTGAGATGTTATTAATGAACTTAAATAAAAGAAACTATTCAGATCTGATACAATTTAATACATGGAATAGATATCAATATAAAAAAATGTCTTCTTTATATGACATGGAAAATAAACTTCAATTTAGTAATGATCATAAACAGATTTACTTGACGTTTAAGATAATAATAATATGGTTCGATGTCAGTGAAATTTCTCAATTACAAAGGTAAATATTTTACTGTACTTATAAAACACCTTTAAGTATACAAATATACCATGTTAAAAATGTTTTTGTATAGATCTATGCATGATAAATATTTATTTAGTACGGAAGATTTGTTTATTAAAATTCAATGACTCTATTAATTTGAAATTTAAATGTTAATATTTTTAAAATAATCTAACCTTATTTAAAACATGAACAAGATAACTATAATATCAATTATGAGCTTCTGTAAGCTTCAAAAAAATTCGTATTAATACAAGAACATATACAACCTTAATCAAAATTAACGTATGTGAGTTTCTTGACTTCTAATAATGTTATTATAATTCTTTCGATCCTAGAACTGTCTTCTTCCGGATGGTCTTCACCAACTCGCTGTTTTAGAGGATGCTTCGGTTAGAAAATAATCAATCTCTTCGGAACAACATCTACCTCGAAAATTAGGCCTATAACTGCTATTACTTGCAGGACAAACACCCTTTTGAACTCCTTTGATTTTCCTGGACTTATGGACCCTGGATCTCCAATTGATACTGCAAATCAGGAACTGGTTTGTCTAATGGAACTTCTGTACCTCGTATTTAATTTCGATCTTCTTGGATACTTCAATTTTAAATATTATTACTGAAATATAACACTAATTCCTGGATACTAGATTTAACTGGTACTTCTGTAACTTCTAGATATACAATTTCTTTTCTAATGGATTCTCTTATTATCGATGTACAACTTTCAAAATCGTAAGTATTCTTTAATTATGAAATTTTCAATTATTCTTTTTTTTTATTTTATTCACTATCTACTTGCCTGTATGAATATTTAATACGTACACTATTACAAAATAATTCTGGTTTTTATTTTAACCATTTATATTCATCAATCTATAATTCTTTCTAAATGCACACGCGTCTGTTAGGAATCATCAAAAATTCTCTCTATCTACTGTTTCAACAAATCTCCTTAGTGATCTTTGTAAATTTTCAAATCAGCCAATCGATATCTTTTCTTACTTTGTCCAGACAATATAATTTTTAAATTTGTTCGACTATTTCTTTATACTAACTGAACTTTATAAATTTCATTATTTCAAACATTTTGAATTTTAATTAAGCCTTCCCATACTTTTAATATTCAAAAATGACTCATTTTCAGTAAAATTATATATCAGATGTCACTTTTGACATTTTACTCTCCATCCGGTTGTACGATATTTAAACTATACTTTTAATTCAATATCAATTATTTATCTTTCAATATTTAATTTTAATCATCTTTTACCTCCTTAAACGTCACTTAAACGAGTTTTTACAAAATAATAATATTTTAATAGTACAATAATTAGCATTTAAATCTCTTCTTTACAGATTATGGTAAATTCTAATGAAAAGAAGAAAATAGTCATTCAGAAAATATACTGGTCGGTTCACCAAGTAACGTACCATACTTAACAAATATTTCTGTACAACAAATTAATAAATTTATACGTTTAATTCAATTACATATGTCCATATTATTATCATATACTTCTTCAATAACTAATTAAATTATTATATAAATGATTTTTTTAGAAAAATATTGTTAGAGTCAATAATGGACCTTTAACAGTATATACAGGGGTGCTTCAAAGGTGTATAAAAGTGGACATTCTAAAAAGCATCATGCCAGTGATCCCTTTTTACAGGAAAGGCGTTTCAATTTAGAACTTGGGCTTTTTAATTTTATTATTACTTTGTGCTCCTTTATTAACGATAGTGGATTTCAAAAAGGTTGACAGGCTTTTACACTTTCACATCAAAATAGTATTGTACACTATCTTAATAAAAATGTTGCGCTTTTTGATCTCATTGTGTCTTTGGATATTTTAAAATGACTTATGTTTAACATTAAATTACCTTTCTCGCTCTTGAGTGTGTACCGATTTATGTCAAAAACAGTTCGAGAAGAATTTTAAATTAAATATCCTATTGGCTTAACAAAATATGTGTATATACAGGGGTGGTTCAAAAGTTTATAAAAGTGGACATTCTAGAAAGCGCTGTTTACAGGAAAGGCGCTTGAAAAGGGCTTAAATTTAAAACTTGGGTTTTTTTGCTTTTATTATTATTTTGTGCTCCTTTATTAATGATGGTGGATTTCAAAAAGGTCACACTATACATCAAAATAGTATTGTAAACTGTTTTAATAAAAATGTTGCGCTTTTTGAGCTCATTGTGTCTTTGGATACTTTAACATGGCTTATGATTAACATTAAATTACCTTTCTCGCTCTTTTGTGTGTACCGATTTGTGTCAAAAACAGATCGAGAATAATTTTAAATAAAATATACTCTGCTCTTTTATTAACTATAGTGGACTTCGAAAAGGTAGTATGAAATTAATATACTTTATAAATTAAATTTACTTTACCCATTCGCATACATATGTTTGCCAGCTATATGTTTGAAGTTCATCAGCATTCATTAGCATTCTATAAGAATGTTTGAAAGCGACGCCCATTTACCAAACAAAATTTGTTGTAAACATGTTATACATTATGGAGATACTACGTATATTTGAGGGTGTCAATTAAAATAACGAGCCCGCGATAGCGGGCGAGTAGTATATATGTAATTCATTGAAAATTTAAAATGTTCTTCAATACAAGTTCTTCATTTTTAATTGACGTGCGAACTAATTTTGAGTATGTGACACGAATATTTCAATTATGCTGACCAAAATTTCATAATGAAAGCTCTGTTCCACTTCAAATAATTTGGGTGAAAATATCTCAGTATCAAACTGATTATTAGGTTCTTTTTTTATTAATATTGTGCATGCCTATCTTAAATTGTTTCTGAGCAATTGACATACTTTTTGTTAATATACTAAATTTTTCCACTGTTATTTCAATAGCGTATTATCCTGATTGTCTCAATGAAACTGATGCACTTATTGAGCATATTGTTTCTTCGGATACTTTAACATCATTCTTATGTTTAACATTAAATTATCTTTCTCGCTCTTCATTGTGTAACAGTTTGTGTAAAAAAAACTTCTAGAAGAATTCTAAATGAAATATACAATTGGCTGTACAAAATATATGTATATACAGGATGTGCCAAAAGTCTATAAAATCGTACATTCTAAAAACCACCACCATGAGAGTGATCGCGTTTTACAGGAAACTGTAAAAAGCTGTAAGCGGACGCGAAAAAGGCGAATTTCAGCTCGAAAAGATTGAAACATTAGCTCACAAACATTCAACACAATAAATATTGCAATATATAATAATTGGCCCACTGATAATAGTGTATAGGTAAGAAATTTATAAATTCGATTCCTTATTTGTTTATAAATACTTTCTACTAATTTTTATCAATTATCATTACATGACTGGAGTCATTTCGTCCATGAATTAAGTTGTAAAAATACTTCAAAATATTATAAGATATTGTAAATAGAAAAAAGAAACATATATATACATATATTCCTACTAGATTAAACAAGCACTTAATCATGTTGTTACTGTGCCAGGCAAATTGAGAAGTAATATCATACGTATTCAAAAAAGATTGCTTAATTACAATTGATGAAAATGAACTTCCCGCGACATCGTCAATTACAATAATTCAAAATAGAAATTCTATAAGGATGTTTTACAGTATTTTCGAATATAACAATAAGTAATCAATATTACCATAATACATATAGTATATCTATATATTCCTTAAATTGTAGGTGTACAATGCAAAAGAAAATAATTATGTACAGTGTGAACAAGGCTTTACCAACATTATTAAGCATCATACATAACTGACAGTTGTAATACAATTTACCACAAAGAAACACTGCAAATTATAAAAGTATAGGAATGGAAATCATTATAAAAAATGCCAATGAAATAAATATTATTTGTTATAGAACAATGATTAAATAAATTATTTAAAAGTATACATTCGCGTCAACAAAACATAATTCTAATAAAGCTATCTACAAGTTTGTATAAAATAAAATATTTTTTTTTAAATCCTAATGAATTTTCATTTAAACCAAAAAGACCAATGGAATCGACATATGTATATAGACTGAAATACTATTAACAAAAACTATCAAACCACATTTTCCAACTGATGCAAAAAAACACTGATTTCGAGATTATTCTAATTTTATAAACACAAACAAAATTCAAACTATAGATAAATTAGGCAAACGTGAAATAAATCATCGGCAAGTCAAGGCACACAAACCAATAATAGTAGAAAAATTACAAATAGAGTGAAAACTACCGTCTGTGAGGCACAGGAAAAGTATGTGAAAAATGTCAATATAACTTTAAACGATAAAATACATCTTATTTCATGGACAACCGTTAAACATTTTCAATTTAAAAACTGTTATTATCACTAAATCTATTATTAATCATTTCATCCGATAATCATTCTGAATAAAATATTGCATAGTTGTAAACTATATACAGGGGTGTATAAAAACAACTAAGCAATATTGAACATCTAAAACACAATTATATTTAGTTATTCGCTATACATCGGAATTTTATAGTGTTTCAAAAACTGAAACGCAATAAAGACAAAATCCGCAATAAATTTAGAAGAATAGGGGGAAGCGGTACCTCAACTGTAAGCGGAGTAAGAGGCAATAGCGGGCCTTCAAGGCCTGCCGTAACAGCTAGTATTGCAATATTAACCTACTTAAATTACTGACGTCACGGGTGCATTAACATTGTCCGTGTATTACCGTATATGGGTAATGCTTATCCTCGTTAAATTATATTAAATGTTCTTAATGTACGAGGTCTAGTCGATTAGTGGGTTATTACAACTGATAGAGACCCTTAAGAGGCGGACTCCCTCAAAAGCGCGTTTGGAAACAACTCTAGTTCCTACAAAAGTTGTTATTTATTGTAAAAAAATACATGGTGTTGTAGGCCAGAATTTAAATTAAACGACTGTTGTTTCGAAAACACGATTCCGGTAATTTTGCTCGATAGAAAAAAATAATGAAGTAGGCACTGCAATTTTCGAAAAACTATTACTTGCAATATAGCAAATATTGTAGTTTAAAAAAAATATCGGTACAATGGTTTCATAAATAAGTAAACGATAGTTGTTTTACTTTTTCATAAATTCAACTATTTAATGAGTAAATAAATAATTACGAAAATTGCTTATTATGCAATTTACTGCGCAGAAGCACTGTCACATTACTCTCCCCTAGATTTAGGGGTTTTTTTGAGCCAAGGGGCAAATTTGGGGGATTTTATTTCTTACGGGGACTTTTAGGGGTATTTGTAGGGGACATTGAAAACTGTTATACTTGAGTATTGCATATTGAGAAAGAAATATTTAAGTTTATTTTTATTATGTTATAATAATAGTCATGAGTAATAAGCAGCAAGCACCAGCAACTGTAAATTTTCCTATTTACAAATTAAGATATATGTATATGAATTTCCTGGAAACATGCATTTGTCTATACAAATAACTGTCACAATAATATAAAGGAGTTACTTTTTTTTATAACAATTGAATTACTGGTTTTTAGGGGTTTAGTCATGTAATTTAGGGGTTTTTCAAGCATTATTCAGATCATTCAGGGGGAATCGTCTGTAGTGGGTTGGCAACAGTGCCTCAGAAGCGAATATCAGTTGAGCTCTAACGTTCGAGGTGGTAGGTACGTCTCTCGCTACGTTTTGTCACGCATATATTTCGCTATTATTTTTATAGTTTGCAATGGGAAATAAGGTGAATAAGCAAAAGAAAAATGTATTCTCGGTAGCAGTATGAAAAACAATACGAATAAAGTTTAATTAATTTTTATTTTTTAATGTATTCTGCCATAACCTCAATACATTTATTAGATCTTGGAATGAACTTTTCAATACCTATAAACAATGAGGTGTGGCTACCACACGACTTTCTTATACGTATGTCTGTTTCAAATCATACAATTTAAAGAATTTTTTTTATACAAAAATTATTCAAAATCCTATTCAAAGTACTTCTATTTTCTTAATAAATCTCTATAGAACGCATACTTTGCAAGATGCTACTCACCAAGAGTAAAAGTGTTACTTCCGATCCGAATTTTGACATTTGATGCACAGAAAAAATATTGAAAATCCAACTCAAAATACTTTTGTACTCTTGATAAATATATATTTTTTTATACAAAAGGTATTGAAACTTATGTTCTAAATACTTTTATACTTGTAACGTACCTCTCTAAAAAGCATGACCTGTGAGGTATTCGCAAAAAACTGATTTTTGATAAAAGACCTACTTCCAGCAGAAATTTCGAAAAACTGCTTGCATAACTTTTTTGCAAATTTGATGTTTAGTAAGTACATTTGAATTCTTTATAAATTTGTTCAAACTTAGTAGTCGACGAAGTATTGCCAAATTCAATTTTTTTACTGAAGTAAACTACTACTTCCGGTCTACCGATTTTACTGAAGAACTGGGATATAATCAGATTCCAGGAGTGAGATTATACTTGCAAATACAAAATTTGGAATTGATGGCTATAGCCGTTTGACCGCTATCGTGGTCACACAAACACTGACAGACACACACACACAGAGAGAGACATTTTAAAAAAAACACTTTTTGGTATCTGGAAACTTCAAAACGTGAACGTTTTCGCCATCACAATACTTTCTTATACTACGTATAAATAAAAATAACTTTCTTCCTTATCGGTGTATGATACCAAGCCTTATATTTATGACTGTAATTCTTTCCCTTGAGATTTGATTAGATTTTCAGTAAAATCGGTAGACCGGAAGTAGTAGTCTTCTTCAGTAAAATAATAATATTAGAGCTCTAACTGGAACAATTTATATATATACCGGGTCGTCCAAAAGTCTGGATTCACGTGGATTTTGAGTAAACTATTCACTTTTTTGGAAAACTGAATTCTGTATCTTGAATGGGAATAAAATTGCAACTCAATAGTATTTTTTATTTCAAAAAAATTGTTTATAATTTTGAGATAAAGTTAATAACAATGTTTTTTAAATGGAAACCTACCGTGATTTTTATTTCAGAGAGAGTACTTTCGATAAGAATTGCATTGGCATAGAAATTTTGGCTATAAACCTTACGATTATTGTTTAAATTAATATTAAATTTTCGATCCGAACACTCGTTCGCGCTTGTTCGGAAAATACACGAACGTGTCTTCTCTTACCACGTTTCCAACTGTAGGCATGGGTCCACCCCCTAATAAAGCATTCTATTGAAGGCGTTACGTTTATCTTGAATGAAAGCATTTTTTTTTATAAAATGGAGATCTACCGCGATTACGATATTTAAACGTTATGAGAAAGTACAACGTAGTTTAATAAAAAATAATTTTATGGTCTTTTTCCGTTTTTAGACACTTGGAAGGTCCAAATCTTATCTCATTCTGTTTTTGGTATTACTAGTGTACGTTTACGGAGCGAATTTGAATTTTTATTTTCTGTTTTCTTGAACGTTTTGTTTGTTGTTAATTGTGTTGTTTTGGTATTGACTTTATCTATTATTTTTGTGATCTGTGATTTTGAACAATTTGCGTAAATATGGAACTGGTAGAGAGAGAACGGATAGAAATTCTAATTATGGTGGGATACGGCGACAAAAAGCGGTAGATCTCCATTTTATAAAAAAAAAATGCTTTCATTCAAGATAAACGTAACGCCTTCAATAGAATGCTTTATTAGGGGGTGGACCCATGCCTACAGTTGGAAACGTGGTAAGAGAAGACACGTTCGTGTATTTTCCGAACAAGCGCGAACGAGTGTTCGGATCGAAAATTTAATATTAATTTAAACAATAATCGTAAGGTTTATAGCCAAAATTTCTATGCCAATGCAATTCTTATCGAAAGTACTCTCTCTGAAATAAAAATCACGGTAGGTTTCCATTTAAAAAAACATTGTTATTAACTTTATCTCAAAATTATAAACAATTTTTTTGAAATAAAAAATACTATTGAGTTGCAATTTTATTCCCATTCAAGATACAGAATTCAGTTTTCCAAAAAAGTGAATAGTTTACTCAAAATCCACGTGAATCCAGACTTTTGGACGACCCGGTATAAAAGAATCGAAAATATGGAACTACAATTGGAACAATCTTCGTATAAAAGAAGTATTATAGTTCGGACCGAAAATAATACTTCTATTCTTATCAAGTAGCAGCTTTTTGCAAATATCTTGCAAATTATAATAATAGTAATAATAATAATACTTTATTGTGTACCCAACAGTAAAAAACCAGCAAGGGCAACACTGTAATATACAATATATGTGCGTATTACAAACAATATAATACAATACATTACACATAAATAATTCATTTAAGTTTGAGCTCCCAAAAAAATATTATTGAAATACTTGTTTCCATTACGGCACATTTGATGTAGTGGACTCCTCAGCATGACATTTGTCCTGCACGTGAAAGTAAAAAACGTAATTTGACTTCTGGCAGAAAGCCGTGGCACGTTGAAATGAATCAAACCCAACATAACAGTCAATCCTGTTATGCACTAAACCATGTAAAAAGTCGGCACTAGCAATCTCAGGACGTGTGTTCAGTAGAACAAAATTATGCTCCCTTTGGATACTTACTCTCTATGAATGGTATAATAATAATAATAAGGGAGCGGAATCGAGCGAGCTAAACTACCACGGAGCCACAACCGTGAAAAGAAATAATGTAAACAACTGCGTGTTGTTTACATTATATCTGAATAGCACTAATTCATAGGGCGAACTGCAACATCTGTTTACGCCCGAGAATCAGAGAAAAAATGAGGTGTGGCCATCACACGACTTTCTTATACGTATGAGCGTTTCAAACTATACAATTTTAAGAATTTTTGTATACAAAACTTATTCAAAATCCTATTCTAAGTACTTTCATTCTCTTAATAAATCGCTATAGAATGCATACTTTGCAAGATATTCGAAAAAAAGTGCTACTCTCTAAGAGTAAAAGTGCCAGTTCCGGTCCGAATTTTGAAATTTCATGTATACAAATAATATTGCAAATTCAACTCTAAATACTTTTGTACTCTTAATAAATATATATAGAATGCATAATTTACGACATATCTGCAAAAAATCGCTATTCGGTAAGTGGTACTTCCGGTCCGAATTTTGAAATTTTTTTTATACAAAAGATATTTAAAATTATAATTTAAATACTTTTATAGGTACTCGTAATGTACCTGCCTAGAAAGCATGACTTGCGAGATATTCCCAAAGAACTGATTTTCAATAAGAGTAAAAGACCTACTTCCGGTTGGAATTTCGAAAAACTTTTTTAAGATAATTTGCCTCAAATTTAATTTTGAGTATATTTCAATTCTTTATAAATTTGTTTAAACTTAGTAATTGACGAAATATTGGCAAAATTCTAATTTTTCACTGAAGTAAACTACTACTTCCGGTCTACTGATTTTACTGAAAAACTAATCGGATCTCAAGAGGGAGATTATACACGTAAATACTAAATAAAATTTGGAATTGATATCTACAGCGGTTTGACCGCTATCGTGGTCACACACAGACACACACACAGACAGACAGACACACGGACATTTTTTAAAAACCACTTTTTCGGTATCAGGGTACTTCAAAACGTGGACATCTGCAAAAATCTCGAGGTCGAAAATTTTCATCATCACAATACTTCCTTATACTACGTATAAGAAAGTAAACACTGCCATAAAATATGGAATTTTATGAATAAAATCCTTTCTTCATCGGCGTAGGTACAAGGGTGACGAGTTTTTAAAATTTATTATATTTACCTTATATTTCGCAATATAATATGTATGTTTCAATAACATACGCGTACATTTTTAGTTATCATTTATTTAGATCTAGAACGTTGTTTATGCTACTTTTTCTGAGATAAAAATTAATTGTCAGTGATTCCGAAATTTATTGCAAAGTCTGTAAAATATCGACACTTAGCTTTGCTAAAACATACACAGAAATAGTTTTCATACAGAGAATTTCGATAGTTTACAAAATTTCGTTACATGTTTAAATGACGATGCTCGAAGTATTTCTGAGTGCAAGGAACTAACACAAATCCCAAATTTAAAAATCAGTGGTTATTCCTTCAGGGACACTTTAGAAATTTGCCTAAACTAATCACATATTTTGAAAATCGAATCTCAAATTAAAAAATGAGGTGTGGCCACCACACGACTTTCTTATACGTATGAGCGTTTCAAACTATACTATATTTTTTTACACAAAAATTATTCAAAATCCTATTCTAAGTACTTCTGTTCTCTTAATAAATCGCTATAGAATACATACTTAGCAAGATATTCGAAAAAAGGACTACTCCCTAAGAGTAAAAGTGTTACTTCCGGTCCGAATTTTGAAATTTCATATATTCAAAAAATATTGCAAATCTAGCACTAAATACTTTTGTATTCTTGATAAATACATATAGAATGCATAATTTACGACATATTCGCAAAAAATCGCTATTCGATACGAGTAAAAGTGATAATTCCGGTCTGAATTTTGAAATTGTTTTTATGCAAAAGATATTGAAAATTACGTTTTAAATACCTTTATACCCGTAACGTACGTGTCTAAAAAGCATGACATGCGAAATATTCGCAAAAAACTGATTGTCGATAGGAGTAAAAGACCTACTTCCGGTAGCAGCTTCGAAAAACTTTTTAAATAAAATTGTTCTCAATTTTAATTTCAAGTACATATGAATTATTTATAAATTTGTTTAAATTTAGTAGTTGACGAAATATTGGCAAAATTTAATTTTTTCACTGAAGTAAACTGCTACTTCCGGTCTACCGATTTTACTGAAAAACTACTCAGATCTCAAGAGGGAGATTAGACACGTAAATACAAAATTTGGAATTGATATCTACAGCGGTTATCGTGGTCACATAGAGACACACAGACATTTTTTAAAAACATCTTTTCGTTATCAGGGGACTTCAAAACGTGGACATCTGCAAAAATCTCGAACTCGAAAATTTCACATTCCTTCCTTATACTACGTATAAGAAAGTAAAAATGGATTAACCACATTAGATGTGGCTATTAATAATTCCAAGTGACTTAGACGCAGTGTTTAATAGAAATCCAGGTTTAATAACATTGCGGCAATTGTGTATGCTAAATACGCTGAAATAAAAGAATATTTCCATTACGTAAATATAACCAGTTGCGATGTAGAAAAGACGTTTTCTATCTACAAGGATGTACTTAATTCAAAGAGAACAAGTCTTACAGAAGAGAAAATGAACAAATAGTAGGGTATTTTGTATTTTATAATCACCAGCCACTTGTTATTCAATTAAATAAATAAAATTAAAACCTCTTTAAAAATACAACATTTCAATAGCGCGCCCATGGGCGATGAGTCATGACTCGCTCGATTCCGCTCCCTAATAATAATAATAATACACTTTATTCAATGTTGCAATAGAGCGTAGAACACGTCATACACATAAAGTTAAAAAAACAATATATAAGTATATAAATAAGTATATAAAAGTAAAAGCAGACTTTAGACAACACATTCAAATTTTACAGGCTCTTTAAAAAAGGTTTTTACAATTAAAATATTTCTAAATGTTCTTTTAAATCGTTTTTGTGGCAGTTCTCTGATCTTGGCTGGAAGATGATTATAAATCTTCATGCACTGATGTAGAACATTTTTCTGAATTTTTGTCAAGTGCGTTCGCGGTTGTGACAAAAAATTATGAGAGTTTCCTCTTGTATTATGGCAGTGTGATAGTTCATATTTTTTAAAAAATTCAAGTTCTGCTTCACGAATAGTGCACATTCTAACACAAACATAGTTGGCAATGTTAGTATATTGTTTAACTTGAAAATGTTGACACAAGAGTCACTTGGACGCACACCAAAAACCGATCTTATGCAGGCCTTCTAAAGTATAAAAAGCTATCCGAGTCCACCGAGTTACCCCAGAATATCACGCCGTATTTAAGTCTGGAGTACACATTACAGTAATAAACAGTCATTGCGGCACCAACACCAACGTTTTTTGCCACCCTTTTCAGAGCATAGCACGAGCTGCTTAGTCTACCAGCTAGATAATCCACATGCTGACGCCAAGACAAATGAGAGTCTATGGACCATCCCAGGAAAGGTGCACTCTCTACAGAAGTAAGTATATTTCCATTGTGTGGCGTTTGCCAAGGTTCTTCAACGTTGGTGAATTTTATGAAACTGGTCTTGTGTATGTTAAGTTTTAAATTATGACTGGAGAACCACTCCTCCATATTTCCAAGTTGTATCTTTAATTTATTGGAACAATCTCTCTCACCAGCTGCCCGAGTCACAATGGAGGTGTTATCGGCATACATAACAGCTAAGCTGTCCACAACGTCCGGGAAATCGTTGACATAGAGTATAAACAGCAGTGGTCCCAGGATAGAACCCTGCGGAACCCCAAAGGAAACCCTGCGCCACTCCGAGCGTATTTCCTTCCCCGTATTATCATATGATGCTACACATTGTTTCCTTCCCGCCAGATAGGACGCAATCCACTCTCGCGTCACTCCTCTGAAGCCAACCAATTCCAGTTTTTCCAAGAGGACTCCATGATGAACTGTATCGAAAGCCCTAGATAGGTCTATTAGAGTACAAATTACGCTTTCTTGATTATTAATACCATCGAATATTTCCATTAGGAATTGGAACATAGCTCTTGTTGTTGATCGTCCCCCCACATAACCATTCTGGGTCGTGTTTAATAAATTGTTTTTGTCCAAAAACTTTAGGATTCTTGTCAAGATTATTTTTTCAAAAATTTTTGAGATGTTTGATAGTAGGGCTATGGGTCGATAGTTTTCGAACTTCGATTTATCGCCCTTTTTATATATAGGCCTAATAATGGAGTGCTTTAAGTCGTCGGGGAATACTCCACTCTGAAAAGAAGTATTTATTAGATGCACAAGAGGAGGTGCTAGTTCTTCCGCGCAATATTTCAATACAGAAATTGGAACTTCATCCATTCCCGTCGCAGTACCATTATTGAGACTCTTTATTGTATTTACAACCTCATCATGTTCTGTTAAATGTAAAGCAAAAGTCATATTTAGTTTCTTGTTGTGTTGGACATGCGCTCTTGTTACTTTATTGTCCACAGTATTTATAAAATATTCATTCATCTCTGTCAGCACCTGAATGTCGGTCCTTCCGTTGTGCTGCAAGGCATCTATCTCAAAAAGTTTGTTGTTCGATTTTCCTTGGATTTGATTTATGATTTCCCAAGTTTTCCTTATAGGGTTACTTGAATTTACTATACAATTAGCATAGGTATTCCTTCTCGAATTGTCAATTTCTTTTTTGAGATTACTGCAAAAGTTTTTGTAGATATCTTTTTCAAGTTTATTGGATAAGACCGCTTCGTATAGTTGTCTCTTAATGCGACATAGCATCCTAATATGATCAGTCATCCACGCATTTTTAGGAGCGTTCCCGGTTCTAACCTTTTTTTTGTATGTATTTCTTTCTATTGAGAGCGTTAACGTTCTTATGAAGTTGGCACAGGAAGAGTTTACATTGTTCGAGGACAGAACGTCAGTCCAGTCCATACTGCTAAGTTCATATTTTACTATATCCAGTTTCTCCTGATGAAAGAACCGTTTCTGAATTCTAGGAATTTTCGAATGACCTCTATCAATTTCCATTGTAATTCGTTGCGCCAAGTGGTCTGATAAGGCAGACAACAACACTTCAGTTTCGCAATTCTCGACATTCGTGAAGATATTATCTAAGTATAATTGTTTTTGTTGATCCTGCGATGCGAGTAGGTTCCTTCACTTGATGATAAAGATTAAATCTTTTAAAAGTATCTAGTAACTTTTTTGAGTTGTTATCATTTTTACTGACATCGATATTGAAGTCCCCGGTAACTACCATCGCATTTGTGCCAGCATTTATTTCTTCAAGAATTACTTCTTAATGCGACATAGCATCCTAATATGATCAGTCATCCACGCATTTTTAGGAGCGTTCCCGGTTCTAACCTTTTTTTGTATGTATTTCTTTCTATTGAGAGCGTTAACGTTCTTATGAAGTTGGCACAGGAAGAGTTTACATTGTTCGAGGACAGAACGTCAGTCCAGTCCATACTGCTAAGTTCATATTTTACTATATCCAGTTTCTCCTGATGAAAGAACCGTTTCTCAATTCTAGGAATTTTCGAATGACCTCTATCAATTTCCATTGTAATTCGTTGCGCCAAGTGGTCTGATAAGGCAGACAACAACACTTCAGTTTCGCAATTCTCAACATTCGTGAAGATATTATCTAAGTATAATTGTTTTTGTTGATCCTGCGATGCGAGTAGGTTCCTTCACTTGATGATAAAGATTAAATCTTTTAAAAGTATCTAGTAACTTTTTTGAGTTGTTATCATTTTTACTGACATCGATATTGAAGTCCCCGGTAACTACCATCGCATTTGTGCCAGCATTTATTTCTTCAAGAATTACTTCTAGCCACAGTGAAAAATCCTAAATATGATACTCTCAATGAAAATATTGAATGTACAATGAAAATCCAACCACTCTGTATAATAGTATGTTTGATCCGGAACTTTGGCCGGTAAATACAATTATACGGCCTTACAGATACAGAAATTTTCGCAAGAGGACAACAACTTTAGTAGCATAACAAAAGCTCTCACTGAGCACTGGCTAAATACAGGTGAAAACTTGGTCGTCGACGGTTACCGATCTGCAAAAACGGATGAATTTTTGTAATTGGGTATTAAATGCTGGAAGGCAGTACTTGTCACACATTTTATGGACGGACGAGGCAAATTTCCATAGGAATGGTGTGTTTAATAAACACAATTGTCATTTTTGGGATGACGTGAATCCTCGTAGGATTCAACAAACTCGATGCCAAATACGTTTTTCTACAAATGTCTGGATAGGTGTGATAGAGGATCAGTTATTAGGACCCTATTTTTATAACGGCACACTTACTCAAAATCGATATTTAAACTTTCTTGAAACTGAATTTCAAGAATATTTAGACAATCTGCCTTTAGCTATCCGGACACAAATGTGGTTCCAACATGACGGCGCACCACCGCATACTGCACAATCAGTGACGAATTTTCTACAATTAGAATTTGAAAATAGGTGGATTGGGAATAAAGGGCCACATTTATGGCCTCCGAGATCACCTGACCTCTCAATATTAATTTTTTTTGTCTGGGGATTTATAAAAAATAAGGTATATTGCACTCTGTCGAATACCCTAGAAGAACTGAAAAATAAAATACAATTGGCAGCACAGGAAATTACCCCGGATATGTTAAGAAAATCCAAAAAATAATTTATTGCACCGAGCTCAGATATGTATCAACCAAAATGGTGGCCATTTTGAACAATTTCTTCAATAGGATATTTGCTTTTTTGTGTTATTTTTTTCCATTGTTTTTTTTTAACCAATACATAATGTGTTTTTTTATTTTTGGTTATTATGGCGTTATTCATTGCCCAACGAAAAAATAAATAAATGATATTATATTCAGAATTGAATAAGCTATCAAAATATCCAATAATATACAAGGTGTTCAATTTAAAAAAAAATTAGATTATCTTTTGTTTTTCAAACGACATTATCCTATTTCACAGGATTAGAAAGAGGGCAAAAAATAGTATCAGACACATTTTGTTTTTTTTTTAAATATTATACTCTCAATGAAAATATTGAGTGTACAATGAAAATCCAACCACTCTGTATAATAGTATGTTTGATCCGGAACTTTGGCCGGTAAATACAATTATACGGCCTTACAGACACAGAAATTTTCGCAAGAGGACAACAACTTTAGTAGCATAACAAAAGCTCTCACTGAGCACTGGCTAAATACAGGTGTGTGTGTGCGTCGACGGTTACCAACTGGCTTCATGTTTCTCTAGAGTGGACGGGATACATGGTGGATCCTGCATACTTGTGAAGTCAGAACTAAACTATCAAGAACTCGCGGACCTGAAGCATAAAAGCATAGAAAAGGTCATAGAATGTAGTGCTATTAAACTAATAGAATCAAAAATGGTAATCAAAGATAATATAACGAGATCTTGACAAATAGTCGACTATTTCATTGTGATCAATTTTTCGAGTGTGCGCTACGGTCAATTTGACGATACCAAAATTGGCATTAATAATTTGACTAGAGCACGAGAGCTTTAGCTCGAGGGCTTTAGTCTTTAATTATTAATGCCAATTTTGGGTAAGTCAAATTAGGAGGCACACGAGAAAAATTGAAACAATGTAATAGTCGACTACTTATCAAGCTCGAGCTATATTTGTTAAGATTATTTCCTAAACCAAGTTTCATAGTAAAAAATGAGCAAAATAAGCATATTTTATTATCTGTTAAGAAATGTGATGTGATTATCAATAATTTCATCCGAAACATCGCTAAATCTCTTTTTGTCGGACATTTTCATCTATTTGACACGTTTGCCACTTAATGAAAAAATACATACTTGATTTGTTACCTACCTTTGAATAGTCGATTTGTAATAGTCGCTGATATCAAGAACCGGTACCGTTCATTGGTTAATTTCAACTTCAGTTTTGATTGTGATTTGACAAAATTTAAATTTGACGGGTGAAGGAAATAATCATTAATATTTATCGCCCACCGAATGGTGATATAGAGGATTTTTCACTGAGGCTAGAAGTAATTCTTGAAGAAATAAATGCTGGCACAAATGCGATGGTAGTTACCGGGGACTTCAATATCGATGCCAGTAAAAATGATAACAACTCAAAAAAGTTACTAGATACTTTTAAAAGATTTAATCTTTATCATCAAGTGAAGGAACCTACTCGCATCACTAACCGCGATTTTAAACGCAGCTATGTCAGTACTCTTTATTTCAAGCCTATTACAGCTAATGATTTGTGTGTCATTCTCCACAAAGTATCTTTTTAAATCTTCCTCTGTTGTTGTGTTAACTAATTGCGAAACAAATATCCATTTTTTATTTTCTGTAGCCGATATGCTTGTATTACTTCTCTTTCCACGTATTGTTTTTATGCTACTTATTTTGGGTAATTCTGTTCTCGCTATTTTTATAGGAGAATCCTTGTTATTCAATGTTTTCGTATCTTTAGCTCTTTTATGTTGTTCTGTCTGTGTATTTGTTGTTCTGTCTGTGTATGCATATTTTTATCTGACAACAGATGTGTTTGCTTGTCTGAATTTCTACCCTGACCTTTGCCCACTATAAGTATTTCTGCATACTCCTTCGCATCGTTGCGGCCATCTAATGTTGTGTTTTTAGATCCTGTTGATTCGTTCATAGTGCCCTTCTCGTGTACAGCTTGTGATTGTCCGGATTTATCGCTATTGCTTGTAAATGTCGCAGTGTTGTTTGACTTTCGCTTATCAGTGTTTACATTGTTCGTCTCCAATACCTGTCTCCGCTTGGGAAACATTGTGTTAATATTACAATTTGAGGTGTCTATTTGTTTACAATCTCCCATGCATTTACTTACTTGAGAAAATTTTACCTGTAATTCTACGATCTTTAAGGTAAGTCTTTTTTCTGTATCTTTTACATAGTTTTCCAAATTGCTTATCTGTTGTTCATATTTTGATATTAATTCTCCTTGATTATTTTTAATTCTCTCATTGTCATTTAATTCTTGTTCAAATTCGCCTAAAGCCTGGTCGAATTCTGCAATTGATTTTTCGTGTAATATTGTGTTTACAGTCGTTAACCTCATTTTCAGTTTCCTGATTTCGTTGTTCTTTTCTTCACACGTGCATAAATTCAGTTTTTCTACAAAAACCAGTTTTAATTTCTCTATTTCTTTGTCCTTTTCCTCACATGATTCATTAGACTTCGCCAATTTACATTTTAATTGCTCTACTTCGCTCTTAAGATCGTTGCGTCCACAGTCCGTTTTCATTGTCATGGCACAGAGAAAGAAGCAGAGAGCCCATGAGATAGGCTTTATTGTAGCCCTTCAGTTTTAGTTCATTTAAGGAAAATAGAGGACACTACGATTTAGAATTTACCATTATTTTATATTTGAACCACATGTTTGCCGGAAAAATGAAATTAGGATTTGCTATAAGTTATCTTTTAAGTTTAACTAACCGACACCAGATGACGATATTGGGGAACTTGAATTAAGATCTATTTTCTATTTTTAATATTTAACAAGAATACAATCTCCTTATTCATCTCATCCCAAACACATTTAGCCTTGAGTTGACGACAAAAAACCAATTCACTTTTGTTAGTGAACGACAAAAAACATATATGTAAACATACCATACTTATCAATATAAATTAGGAATTCTTGAATTTCAGATGATATAAATTCAAACATTATTTTCGGTTTTCCGAGTGAGATTTTATATTAGAAAATAAACCAAATAGAGTATATCTGTGTACCCATCAATCATCATGATCGTAGTTACAAACACTTTCCAATAAGAAAAGCTTAGAATGACATAAATCCGATAACAATTTTAATTGCATGGGTACATTTGTTTTGGCACGCTGTAGAATTTTATGTTCACCTCAGGCACGGATTAAATCATTTTTTTTGTTAAAATTTGTTTAATTAATTTACACTCTATACGATTGGAGTAATGACTTGTTAATTTAGCACTCTTTAAATCAATTTTGCCCTATGTACAAAAAAGCAGTATGCGTATGTTTTACTTTCTTATACGTAGTATAAGGAAGTATTGTGATGATGAAAATTTTCGACCTCGAGATTTTTGCAGATGTCCACGTTTTGAGGTCCCCTGATACCAAAAAAGTGGTTTTTAAAAAATGTCTGTGTGCGGGTGTGCCTCTCTCTCTCTCTCTCTCTCTCTCTCTCTCTCTCTCTCTCTCTCTCTCTCTCTCTCTCTCTCTCTCTCTCTCTCTCTCTCTCTCTCTCTCTCTCTCTCTCTCTCTCTCTCTCTCTCTCTCTCTCTCTCTCTCTCTCTCTCTCTCTCTCTCTCTCTCTCTCACGATAGCGGTCAAACCGCAGTAGATATCAATTCCAAATTTTGTATTTACGAATATAATCTCCCTCTTGAGAACTGATTAGATTTTGAGCAAAATCGGCAGACCGGAAGTAGTAGTTCACTTCAGTGAAAAAATCGAATTTTGCAAATATTTCGTCAATTACTAAGTTTAAACAAATTTATAAAGAATTCAAATGTACTCAGAATTAAATTTGAGAAAAATTGTTTTAATAAAGTTTTTCGAAATTCCTACCGGAAGTAGGTCTTTTATTCTTATCGAAAATCAGTTTTTTGCGAATATCTCGCAAGTCATGCTTTCTAGGCAGGTACATTACGAGTATAAAAGTATTTATAACATACTTTTAAATATCTTTTGTATAAAAAAAATTTCAAAATTCAGACCGGAAGTACCACCTTTACTCTTATCGAATAGCGATTTTTTGCAAATATGTCGTAAATTATGCATTCTATATATATTTATGAAGAGTACAAAAGTATTTAGAGTTGGATTTGGAATATTTTTTGTATAAATGAAATTTTAAAATTCGGACCGGAAGTAACACTTTCATACGTATAAGAAAGTCGTGTGGTGGCCACACCTCATTTTTTTCTTAGTTATGAGGATCGTCATTTTACTTTTAACGCTGAGTCAGTTTACAATAAACCATTTACATGCCATAAGAAAATTGAATATAAAATAAATCCCAGTATTAGAATATTAAGAATCATTTTCATAGGTTGCCCTATAAATTGCTTAATGGTATCACCATCTACATCCTGTTTTGAATGAAACATAAAAAGAGCCCGAAATGATTTCGCTGAAATCAGATTCGTTCATCGATCATAATTTCTTAGATTATTCTGAATTTGTAATTATTGTCCTTTCACTGGCACATAATAAAGTTATTTGGTTACCTATTTAACAGTTTATTTAACAAAAAATGTTTACATCAATTTAATAGCTTTATATGCAGGCATATCATAGAATTTGGGTTATATGAAAATGAGGCAATATCCCTTGGCTAAATTATAGCAAATGAAAAACTTATAATTTGTCAGATATTTATGAACTGTAAATTAACATTAAGAAAATAAACCTCGCCAAAAAAGCGACATCCAAAATTAAGAATATTAGATAATAAATAGTCTTTGATATTTATTGATTACCTACTTTCTATATAAAACTTACTTCTGTATAAATGTGTATTTCATATTTAGTTCATATACAGGGTGAGTCATTAGTAGCCGCTTCTTTGATTGCTCTTTTGTGTTTTAAATAAAAGAGAAAGCAATTAGTGGAGGATCCATGGTTGCTTGTGGCGCATAGTGTAAAAATACTTCAAGCTCTGGCGCACTTCCGGTTTCACCGGAAATGCACGGAAAATATTTTTTTTAAATGACTCACCCTATATATTTTTGGATTTTCTTGTACTGCTTTAAATTGCCTGTTCAACTGTTTTTCCTTTTTCAAAATTGAGCCAATAATTTTTGAGTTATTAATTTTTTTTTGAAAATATTTGACCAAAACACGTGTTCAGAAAAAAATCATTTTCACATTGTTTTTAAAAGTAAAAACATTGACTTTGGTGGTGCTTGTAGCCAAGAAAATTCTGCATGATTTGGTAAAGTTGCGCTCGACAATACCTCAATGAACATTGTTTTTTCAAAGCCTACTTCCTGAAATTTCCACATACCAAAAACTTATTTTTTTTAAATGGAACACCCAGTATTTTATTGAGTCATTTTGTTCCTTTTTTTATTGTCTTTCATTTTTGTTAACAATGTCCTATACCTATCTTTTCTAATTTTTGAGATAATCACTATACGAGCAATTAACGGTCAATTAAAGAACTACGGGCGCTGTTCCCTGCACCCAAATATTGGTCCAATAAAGGCTGGAATGCGGATGACTGCCTGAGTCAACTATTAAAGAAAGTCGGTATACATTAAACTTATAAAAGCATCGCTACTAGTTATCATCCAAATGAATTATTCTTACGAAGAGTTAATAGATATGATTGACATTTTGGGTGAATCTGAAAGAAACTCTTTGCTAGCATCCAGACTTTATGCACAGCGACCCCTGGTAGAAGTCAACCGAAGCCAAAAACCTTCGAAAATATAAAGAGGACGGTTTCAGTGAACAGAAAGCATTGAATATGAAAGAAAGAGCGGAAAAAGCAATAACTCGTGAGGATATAGTATATTAAAATACAAGTTTCATAAGACACGATTTTTGCGCACGCGTTCAAGTTTAGAAAACGAGCCGCTAGGCGAGTTTTCTAAAGAACAAGTGCGCAAAATGTCTTATGAAACGTGTATTTTATACTATTTTTTCTATTTCGGTTATTAAAAGTTCAAAAAAGCTTAAAATAAGGGACATGTTTTGTTCGAATATTTTAGAAATTTTGCTTTTTTGAAGTTGGTTACTCTGATTTTTAAGTAGAACGATTTAAATATTTAAATATCGGTGGTGCTATATGTAATTGTGTTTAAAATTCAGACTGATTTATACAATAAATTATTTCATATTATCAACAAAAAGGACGAAATAAATAACTGTACGCCCCCAGAGATTCGCAAAATAGCAGAAGACAATTTACAAAATCTTTCGTCCACAAACTCTCTACATATTTATCAAAACAAACTTTTATAACAGTTGTACTATTCAACATGGTAAGTAAATGTCAATAGTAGCATCCGAAAACTTATCATCCAACTCTGCTTAACAATTTATATTGCTAATTAGTAAGTGAAATGTTAGCATGTGTGCTTTTTATTCTTTGTACAATTTTATTGCACATTTTTGTTACTTTAAAGGCTTATATTTTGACATTTAAATACGATTTGGTTCCATTTTTTTTGTTACCAACTTCAAAAAAATAAAATTAGCGTGCGATAAAGTAATACTTTATGCAACCAAAACGGGTGTCGTAAAGTGAACTTTATAGCACCGGAATAGAAAAAGACGTTTATGGTACTTGCGAGTGTAGTTGAACACTCCCATACCAGTACTACGAAAATTAGTCGGCAGTTAGATATAAGTCAAATTTGAGAATCCAGAATAATTAAGAAATACGAAATTCACCCGTAGCATATTCATACACAGGGTTAGATGAAAGAAATTTTCAAAATCGCTTACATTTTTGTCAATTGGCAGCAGATAAATTATCCTGGTTTTCTCAAATAAGTTGTTTACCAGCGAATCCTTCTATTCAAGTGAATACTTTCATCGTCACAATTTCCGTTATTATAACACATAAAATCCCCGACTTTATCACACCTGTAAACTTTCAAAATCGTTGGTCATTAAAACTATGAGGAGGAATAGTGGGTAGTTCCATAATTGTACCTTATTTCTTTGATGAAAATGTTAATAGAGGAGAGGTATCTTCGCTATCTACGAACGGATTTTCAAAACTTTTTGAAGACATCTTCAAATACGTCAGTAAACATAACCTTTATTTTACTTCCATGTTAACCAATAGTGTTAACAATGAAATACTGCAATTGGACATTGCCGGAATTGAAAAATTGAAATGCGATGCTCTTCATTCTATAAAATTATTGCTTTTGGGATAGTTGGATATAACATTTACTTTGTTTGATAGTTGACAAAGGAAGTCGGGCGCCATCCCTGCCTTCCATTGGTTGAACGAATATTTTGGTGCATAGAACAACAGCGCTCGTAGTTCTTTAATTGACCGCTAATTGCTCCTATAGTGATTATCTCAGAAATTACAAAAGATAGGTATAGGACATTGTTAACAAAAATGAAAGAGAATAAAAAAAGAAACAAAATGCCTCAATAAAATACTGGGTGTTCCATTTAAAAAAAATAAGTTTTTGGTATGTGAAAATTTCAGGAAGTAGGCTTTGTAAAAACAAAGTTTATTGAGGTATTGTCAAGTGCAACTTTACCAAATGATGCAGAATTTTCTTGGCTACAAGCACCACCAAAGTGAATGTTTTTGCTTTTAGAAACAATGTGAAAATGATTTTTTTCTGAACACGTGTTTTGGTAAAATATTTAAAAAAAAAAATAATAACTCAAAAACTATTGGCTCAATTTTGAAAAAGAAAAAACAGTCGAACAGACAATTTAAAGCAGTACAAGAAAATCCAAAAATATATAGGGTGAGTCATTTAAAGAAAATAAGTTTCGTGCATTTCCGGTGAAACCGGAAGTGCGCCAGAGCTTAAAGTATTTTTACAATATGCGCCACAAGCTACCATGGATCTTCCACTAATTGTTTTTTCTTTTATTTAAAACATAAAAGAGCAATCGAAGAAGCAGCTACTAATGACTCACCCTGTATATTTCCTAATCGCCATGCGAAAACATTCTCTAAATAAATTTCGCCTAAAAAGGGTGAGTATGCCATGAAAAAAAGCCAAAACATTGTGATTCATCTCGATTTGAATGAAGCATAAAAAGAGCCCGGAATGATTTCACTCCGTCGATCATAATCATAATTTCTTAGATTATTCTGAATCTGTAATTATTGTCCTTTCACTGAAACATAATAATGTTATTGGGTTACCTATTTAGCAGATTATTTAACAAAGAATGTTTACATCAACTTAGTTGCTTTATTAGACATTCATATCGCAGAATTTTTGTTATATGAAAATGAGGCAATATCCCTTTTACAGATGATCGAGTCGAGGTTTTACATCAAGTGTCCAAATGACTGCCGTCAAAGAGTGTGTCGAAGTGCCGGTGAAAGATTTGCACCTCATTTATTTAAGAGTTTTCGAAATAATTTACTAAATGGCGGTTATGTATAATAAAATTATTTCTGTGTGACATAAAGGAGACCTATAGTATTGATCAGAAAAACAAGAAGAGCAGAGCACTAACAACAAGAAGAATGAGTGTGCTTAAAACCACACAACAGAAGTGTAAAGTTCATCAAGGCGAGGTTAATAATACGAAATAGACGCGTATAATATTTCAGTAACGTATTAAATAAAACGTATTCGCACATTTATTACATTTACACATGTACACACGCGTATAATATTTAGTAACGTATTATACGACTGATGCGTGATGCTGTCCCGTCGTCGAACGTATGTACCTATATATATATAAATAGACGATATGAATACTCCCTTACAAGTCCGGCGCTTGGTCTAATGGTAACGTGTCGGCGTCATGCCCGTGAGATCTCGGGATCGAATCTGCTCGGGGACATGAATTTATTTATTCATTTAAATTTCAATTTAATTGAAATTAAATACCTTTATATGATATATTTATCTTGTTCCCTTAGCCGACTTTACCCGAACGAGCGTTACACATATCCGAGCGTTGCAGGTCAGTCTTGTTCCCTGCCTACAATCAGCGCAACGCGTCTAAAGAAGTTTACACTTCAAAAATAACAAATGCGCATATACCACCCAGTTCCTTTCAAAAAGTGAGTGTAAAATTCTCTGTTCAAGTTTTTAGTCAGATGATGGTCGCAGCTATAAGAGTTTTCAGTTCTTTAGTAATTTAGGATTTTCAATTTCAAAGTGAAATAAAACAAACAAATGTTTAAGATTTACACCGTATTTAATAACAACGACAGCTGTTTCGCTACACTGTAGCTTCGTCAGGTTGACATATACAATAATAACAAACAGCTGTCGTTGTTATTAAATACAGTGTAAATCTTAAACATTTGTTTGTTTTATTTCACATTGAAAATGGATTTACATCAAGTAAAGACCAACTCAATCCAAGATTCAATTTCAAACACTAATTCCTTGCAATTTATTTCTCAAAAGTAGGCGGAATTATTATTACTTCAGCCAGATAAATTATTTGACAATTACAGTACATATTAGTTAAGACGTCATCGCCGTTCAACGTCGTTTCAATAATTTCAATTATTTAAAATGAGAACCGACTCAAAGCGAAAAGGTGGATATGATTTTAGTAATTAGAGAGTTTGACGAAAATTACTTGCTAGCATCAAGAGTTTATGCTCAAAAATATCCTAACACGCGTCATCGCCCTGACAGTCGGTCATTAGAAAGTTTATTGCACGTGTTATTAGAAACCAGAAAGGCAAAGACCAATTATGGGAAATGAAGAAAATGATTTTGTTGTTATCGAATCTCTTGTAGAAAAGCCACATACAAGTCAGCGAAAAATAAGTGAAGCCAATGGAATAATTAAGCAGGCGGAGCGTCGGAAAAATTATAAAAAGGCACAGCTTTTTCCCGTATTGTATTCAATTACACCAAGCACTTTTGGAAGTAGATTACGATCGTCAACTCGTATTTTGTTTATGGGTTCTAGAGAAGTTTAATAAAGATGAAGTTTTTTTGGATTTTGTACTTTTTACGGACGAGTCATCATTCCACAATAACGGATTAGTTAATAGACATAATTTTCACTACTACAGTGACGAAAATTCCCATTTTTTTAGAACTCTCGAAGGCAACACAGATGTTGTGTCAATGTGTAGGGTGGAATAATTGGAACGCTAGTGATACGTTCTTCTTTGATGGTAACTAACAAAGAATGTGGTTACAACTAGACGGTGCACCAGCGCATTTTCAAATAAATGTTAGAAATGAATTGGATAGGCAATATCCCAATAGGTGGACAGGACGCGGCGGTCCACTCAATTGGCCAGCAAATTCTCCAGATCTATCGACTTCTGATTTTTTTTATGGGAATATTTCAAAAATATTGTCTATGATACACCACCAACCACACCAGACGATATGAGAGAAAGAATAAGAATAGCGTTTCGTTCTTTAACACCAAGTATTTTAACAAGAGTTAAACAAGAGAAAATTCGCTTATGTATTGAAAAATAAGGACATCATTTTGAGCACTTGTTAAAACATTAGTTTTCTTTTACTACTTAAGTTTGTTATTTGTTTAATAAAGTATGTATTTGTTGTTTACCTAGTTATGATGCTCTTTAGTTATTGTGAAACAAAACCAATCAAACCGTTAGGTTAATAAATATTAGCCATTTAAAAAATGAATTGCAAGAAACTAAAGTTTGAAATTGAAAATCCTAAATTACTAATATAGTTTTTAGTAATAATAGTAAATAATGTATCTGTTTGAAGCAATAATAATAAGTAAAAATTGAAATAAATTCAAATTGAGTTCCAAACAGTTTTATTCAATTTACTACAATTGTTTCACTCTACTAGGGCTTCATCAGGCGATGAATATTATAATACAAAATATTTGTAGACGTTCTTATTTATGTCTTTTCCTAAATGAAGAGGGGGGAGTTTGTGACATTAGGTTAAGAGCGGGAGTAACTTATATATTTAATGTAATATTTAATAATAGGAAAAAGAATATCGGGTTAATCCGCTGTAGTGCAACCGCAGACACGTGTTTCAGACTCGTTGGTCATCGTCAGTACGGTGTAGCCAAGGAATAAGGTGGGATATCCTTGGAGATAGAAACAAAAGGAAGACCATCGGGAAGACAGACCACCAACTGCAGCTTAAATGTCAGCAGATCCTCAGGTCTGAGTGACAACAACTGACACCGCCGCGAGACCTGAGGATCTTCTCGACATTTAAGCTGCAATTGGTGGTCTGTCTTCCCGATGGTCTTCCTTTTGTTTCTATCTCCAAGGATATCCCACCTTATTCCTTGGCTACACCGTACTGACGATGACCAACGAGTCTGAAACACGTGTCTGCGGTTGCACTACAGCGGATTAACCCGATATTCTTTTTCCTATTTTTATATTGTATCCGTGATATTACCTTTAGTAATATTTAATATATATATACATAACAATATGATTAAGAATATTAAAAAATGTTTGATAACTGATTGTTTACTGTTATTATAAAATTAAACAATTTATAAATATATACATATATAACTATTGGGAATGGGTATTAAAATAAAACGCAGTGTACTTGAATATGTGTATATTCGATATTAACGTGTCTGTAGAACTAACTCAAGAGAAAAATAATCTTGTACATATATCGCATTTCTCGAGTGCATCTTATATAAAGAAATATACTGATACATAATAGAGTCTGACATTTTAATGAGCATAACATATACAGAGAACTCGAGCGGGTAACACTACAGACCACACATATATTTGTGATTTATATTTTTGTATAGGAAATGCCGAAGATGCATTTCTAACACCACCACCCAAAAAAAATAAACAATGGCCTATGGTGTTCCTTTCTTTTTTTTATAAAATAGATACATAAACATGATTCATAGATATTGATATATATCTATATACATAGTATAATTCATTGTAATTGCATTGTTTTTCTCTTAGTTCCTTGAACTTCGTTGTTGGCAGTCCTTTTGTGAACGCGTCTGCAATTTGCTCTGCTGATGAAATATATTTAAGAATTATTACAGAATTATTACATTGCGTTCAATTTGTTCTCTAATAAAATGAAATGTTATATCAATGTGCGTTGTTATTTTATGTTGGACTGGATCATTAGCTATATATATATATATCATAAGCATTTGTTATTATTTTCAAAAATGAAAATTGGGGTATCAAATTTTATATTTATGCTATTTAAAAGAGTTTAACCACATAGCTTATCCCACGCTTTCAAAAAGAGCCATATATTCAGCTTCAGTGGATGATGCTACTTATACGGTATTATGATTTCGTGTATTTCCAGATAATATTACACTAATGAAAAGCTACCCGTTGTACTCTTTCTATCATTTTCATCAGTTCCCCAATCTGCATCTGTATAGCCAATAATGATATTATATTTACCTCTTTTATATATTAACTTGAGATTAATTTGCCCTTTATATATCTTAATACCCTTTTAAAATATCTCCAAAATTCCATATTATTTTTCTTTTGGAAACGGCTTAATATATTAATAGCAACATAAAGATCTGGACGTGTGCATAACATCAAACATCCAATTAAATTTTTACAGAATGCATCAAAACGAATATCTGAGTTTAATGCATGATAATTTAATTTAGCTGCAAGAGGTGTATCTTACTAGATTACACTCTAACATATTAAATTTATTAAAAATCCTTTTTAAATATAAACGTTGATCTAAGCTTATTTTTGTTTCAGTTCTCATAAATTTTATTCCTAAGAATATATTTACTTCTTCTGAATCTACCACTGAAAAGTCAGGGTTCAGAAAATACACACATTATACACACAATGTTCTGTTCAAAATCAACCAACACATATTTTTATTTTCATTACAATTATGTGCGTCTTTAAAATTCGTACGGCACCGAACACAGACATGTACGTGTACATATTTTTATTTTCATTACAATTATGTGCGTCTTTAAAATTCGTACGGCACCGAACACAGACATGTACGTGTTTTATTTTTATATTTGGTTCCGTACACGGACATGTACTGTACACGTATTGTTCGATTCGAACACACTTAAAGCGTACATGTCGACGTGTACCTATACTTTAAGTTCGTGTACGCGTACGTGTACGCTAAAAAATAGATACATGAACGATAGACATGTTCGAGTGTGTTTCCATATTTATTAACAGCATTATTCAAAGTTCAGAAAAATACGCACACTGTATAAAATACTCGTACATAAATGTAAACAAATACAGCTCGAAGCAACCAACACATATTTTTATTTTCATTACAATTATGTGTGTCTTTAAAATTCGTACGGCACCGAACACAGCCATGTACGTGTTTTCTTTTAATATTTGGTTGCGTACACGCACATGTACAGTAGTATACGTATTGTTCGATTCGAACACACTTAAACCGCACATGTCGACGTGTACGCGTCGTGTACGCCAAGAAAAAAAAGTACATGTACACATCGCGCTGTGGTCTATGCATCAATCACAAATATATCTTTGACGAGTGAAAATATGGAGAGTAATAAGAGGAAGAAGTTTTGTTTTACAAAGTTTGCAAGTTTTAATGACGAGACAAAAAAATTTACATGTCTCGTTGAAACGTGCAAAAGAGAACTGAGTGCATCAAGTAATGCAAATCTTAAACGGCACTACAAACTGGTGCATAACATAGTTATCGATGGAGAGGATACACTTCCTAAGGGTGTTACCAAAAAAAAGAATACACTAACTAAATTAAACACCACTTTAAACAGGGAGCAGTTCTTGAAATGCTGCATTGGACTAGTATCCCAAAAAAATTTGCCATTGCGCATTTTTGACGACAAAGATTTTTTCAAAAAAATTATTGAGCCGTACGAAGAAAAGTTTGAAATTACTTTAAACTCAAAAAACATTTCAAATATTCTTGGTGTCTCTAGCCAAGAAATAAAGACAGCCATAGCCAAGATAGTAGAAAACAAAATGATTTGTTTAAAAATGGATGTCGCCAGCCGGCAGGATAAGCACATTTTGGGAGTAAACATACAGTATATACGCGATTTTAAAATTTGTATAAACACCATAGGTAAGTTTAAACTGATAAAATTTAATCTTACTACTTTTTTTAACCATACATAAATTTTACACACAGGCATGATTCAACTAAATCAGAAACACACAGCTCAATATTTAAAAGAATAAATAATGAAATGCCTTGACGAATATAGCATCAACATAAAACAAATTTATTCCAATACCACCGATAATGGCGCCAACGTAGTCAAAGTTTCAAAGCTGCTACAAGAACTGCAGGATAATAATTTAGCGACGATGGAAGATTGCGAATATGACAACACGAAGGCATATGACGCAATTGAGACCCAGCTATCCTCAGTGTTTTCAGTGATTCGTTGTGCAGCACATACGATACAACTTGCCGCATATGATGTCATTAGGACTTTGGAGACAGAAATAAGTTATATACGAGATGTTTCAAAAAAGATCAGAATTATCTTGAAGAGTGGAAGTGAAGACATAAGCCTACCATGTCTAGATAATGTAACTAGATGGAATTCTACGTATGACATGGTTATTTCTATATTAGAACTGAAGGAATATATTAATGAACTCGATGACTCTACAAATATATCTGTTAATTGGGTATTTGTAGAAAGTTTTGCTACTGCATTTCAACCGTTGGCTGACTGCACAAAACATATGCAAAAAGAGCAATATATTATTGGAGATTTTTATCGCGACTGGTTGGAATGTGAGTTAGAATTACAAGACATGATGGAAACAAACTCAAATGCAGCGGCTTTACATAAAGCAATGATAACGAGGAAACGTAAGCTTCTTGAAAACGACGCCTTCGTCGCAGCATTGTATTTAGATCCTCGCTTTAATTTTCAAGGAACTCCCCTACTTACGGAAGACCAAAAACAAACTGCATTGGTATATTTAAATTTTAATTTTTAAACTTCAAAAGAAATTTACGTATAATTTTTTTTTTCAGGATCACTTAATAAAGACATATGAAATTATTGATCATATATCGCGAGACAAACATGACAATATCTCATTTTCCGAAAATTCAAGCTCACTTGATATTACTCCAAGTACGTCTAATGCCGCACACTCGAAATTAACACAACATATCAACCTATTCCTAAGTACATCTCATTTAACAGCATCAAATCAAAATTATCATATAAAAGCATAACTTCTTGCTATGTGTGAAAAACAAATGGAGCCGTTAGAAACTAATGTATTGGAGTATTGGAAAAAATTTTCTCAACAAAATTTGCAATTAGGTCAGCTTGCCGAAGTAGTACTTGCCGTACCTGCCACACAAGTTTCTGTAGAACGTGCATTTAGTGCACTTGCTACAGTACTAACCAAGTTAAGATCCAAGCTCTCAAAGAAGTCTCTTTCTAATATTTTAATAACAAAATTAAACTTTGACTTGCTCGACTGTGCAGCTCTTAAAATAGAAAACACCTGAAAACAGTGAACAACAACAGATAAATTTTAGCCGCATAGAGAAATTCATATGTTTTTTTGTCAACTATTTTTGTATTGTTTTGTTATTTTATTTTATTTTTTGGGTTATTTCTTATTTATTTAATTATGTATTTAAATTCTTTTAAATAAATTTGGTTGAAACAATTGCTGTAATTTTTTTTATGTATACATATTAAAAAATTCATTTCTTTTGCATTTTCACTAATACGTTGTCATATTGAAAAATTATTGCAATAATCTTGTTAATGTAAAGTGATGAATTGAAATTTCAAAGCCTCGCTAAGAATTAGTAATAGTTATTGATTTAGGTAGAACCACCTGGAATTCCCGCAATTAGTATTAGCGGCAATTTAATGAGGGGAATTTCTGCATTTCACCCGAAAAACTTGACCTTTTTGTAGCACGCAGGTATTTTTTGTATGGAAATATCCAATACAATTAAAGCAACAACAAAGGCATACACAGCAACTACACGTTGCAACCCATAAATTTTGCTAACTTCATGCCTGGTTTTCATTCTGCATAATGCTGTTAATAAATATGGAAACACACTCGAACATGTCTATCGTTCATGTATCTATTTTTTAGCGTACACGTACGCGTACACGAACTTAAAGTATAGGTACACGTCGACATGTACGCTTTAAGTGTGTTCGAATCGAACAATACGTGTTCAGTACATGTCCGTGTACGGAACCAAATATAAAAATAAAACACGTACATGTCTGTGTTCGGTGCCGTACGAATTTTAAAGACGCACATAATTGTAATGAAAATAAAAATATGTACACGTACATGTATGTGTTCGGTGCCGTACGAATTTTAAAGACGCACATAATTGTAAGGAAAATAAAAATATGTGTTGCTTGCTTCGAGCTGTGTTTGTTTACATTTATGTACGAGTATTTTATACAGTGTGCGTATTTTTCTGAACACTGAAAAGTGTTGCTTAAGATAACATTTAAAGCTTTTCATAGTATGTATTTACATTTTGTGTTGCTCTCAATACATCACCTACATATAATATAATATACGTAATTTTTTTTTACATTTCCCTTATCCAAATAGTATAAACAATGATCTACTTGTGTTTTTTTTTATTATTATATTTACTTCTTTTAGCATTTTGTCAAAACGGTCAACCAGCACCTTGAAGATTGTTTTAAACCATATAATGACTTATGTAGTTTACATACTACGTCATTTTTACTTTCTTATACGTAGTATAAGGAAGTATTGTGATGATGAAAATTTTCGACCTCGAGATTTTTGCAGATCTCCACGTTTTGAAGTCCCCTGATACCGAAAAAGTGGTTTTTAAAAAATGTCTGTGTGTCTGTCTGTGTGTGTGTGTCTCTCTCTCTGTGTGTGTGACCACGATAGCGGTCAAACCGCTGTAGGTATCAACTCCAAATTTTGTATTTACGTGTATAATCTCCCTCTTGAGATCTGATTAGTTTTTCAGTAAAATCGGTAGACCGGAAGTAGCAGTTTACTTCAGCGAAAAAATCGAATTTTGCCAATATTTCGTCAACTACTAAATTTAAACAAATTTATAAAGAATTCATATATACTTAAAATTAAAATTGAGAATAATTTTATTTAAAAAGTTTTTCGAAATTCCTACCGGAAGTAGGTCTTTTACTCTTATCGAACATCAGTTTTTTGCGAATATTTCGCAAATCATGCTTTTTAGACAAGTACGTTACGGGTATAAAAATATTTAAAACATAATTTTCAATATCTTTTGTATAAACAAAATTTCAAAATTCAGACCGGAAGTGCCACTTTTACTCTTATCGAATAGCGATTTTTTGCAAATATGTCATAAGTTATGCATTCTATATATATTTATCAAGAGTACAAAAGTATTTAAAACTGGATTTGCAATATTTTTTGTATATATGAAATTTTAAAATTCGGACACTTTTACTCTTAGCGAGGAGCACTTTTTTGATAATATCTTGCAAAGTATGCATTCTATAGAGATTTATTAAGAGAATAGAAGTACTTAGAATAGGATTTTGAATAATTTTTGTAAAAAAATTCTTAAAATTCTATAATTTGTAACGCTTGTACGTATAAGAAAGTCGTGTGGTGGCCACACCTCATTTTTTTTTATTCCTTCAGGTACTTTCATATAAATTTCCTCATTTAATATACCGTTTTAAAATGCAATTTTTACATCTATATGATGAACTAACAATTTAGATTGATTAGCAAAAGCTAAGAAGAATCTAAAAGTTTCAATCTTTGTTACTGGGGCAAAAGTTTCTTTATGCCTGATAGATATTGCTGGCTGCTATCAACCGAGCTATCTATTTGACCATATTACCATGTTCATCAGATTTAGTTGTAAAAATCAATTTATTATCAATAATATTTTATTTTCTGGCCTTTTTACTAATGACCAAGTTTTATTTAATATAAGTGATTGAATTTCATCCTGTATCGCTTTTTTTTATTGTTTTCTGTCTTCCCTTGTTTTAATTTCATGATTTGTTATAGGAAGATCAGTGAGTACATTTGAAAATAACATGAGACTTGCGTAAATATCATCATATTGATTTTTATTATAGCAGGGTGCAGGATGTTTTTGAATTCTTTCACTTCTTCTAATTTTAGTATTTTGTGACTCAAAAGTATCTGCACTTTCGGTAGTTTTTGTTTTGTTTTTTTTTGTTTGTTTTTTTTGCTTGTTTTTTTTTCTGTCCCAGATTTATCAGGTTTTGGAATAGTTTCATCTGGTTTTGTGCCAGATTTATCAGCTGAAATACTACTATTATCTGGTTTTGTTCCAGATTTATCAGCTGTAGTACCACTAGGTTTTGTTCTAGATTTATCAGCCATAGTACTACTAGAATCTGGTTTTGTTCCAGATTTATCAGCTGTAGTACTACTAGTATCTAGTTTTGTTCCAGATTTATCAGCTGTAGGACTATTCCCTGATATATCTGTATTTTGTGGACGAGTTATTTGGAATGTGATTTCGTCAAAAATGACTTTCCATGCTGTGAAAAATTTAGCTAAAACAACACTCCATATTTTAAATTCATTTGGTTGACATCCAACTAATATACCTTTCATACATTTTTTATCAAATTTATTTGTTTTTGTTTTATTATGTATGTATGTGGTTGAACCAAAGACTTTTAAGTGATTTAATTTTGGTTTCTTATTATTCCACAATTCATATGGTGTTTTGTTAATATTGAGAGCTTTTGTAGGTGAAAAATTAATTAAAAAAAATTTTCAGTCAAAACTGCTTCACCCCAAAAAGTTTTCTCTAAATGTGCAGAAGCTATTATACTACGTGTTTTACTGTATAGTACGATTCATTCGTTCTGCTACACCATTTTGTTGTGGTGTACGTGAAACGTCAAATGATATGTGATACCTTTTTGGGTACAAAAATCTTTAAAATCATTTGACAAGTATTCACAACCATTATCACAATACAGGTTTACTACTTTTAAATTAAAAAGTGCTACACTTCTAGTCACAAAATCTTTAAACATATTAGGTAATTGAGATCGAAATATTAGTAAGTATGTAACGGTATAATGACTATAATCGTCTATAAATGTTACATAGTATTCTTTATTGTCTATTGTTGTAGGTGTAATTGGACTGCATATATATAAACAATAAATAATGCCGTTTTTAAGATTCTTATTTTTTTATGTGCAAATTTTCCATATATACAAGCTTCACATAAAATTTTAGAGGGTCTTATGTGTTTTAAATGGTCAATATCTTCGGCTAATTGATAATTTTCGCAAATTTATCATTACTGATATGACCTAAACGTTCATGCCATATTATTAATGTATTTATTTGAGCGGTATTTATATTATGTCTCAAGTTAATTAAATTTTGAGGTATAGTGAAATTAACAACAATTAAATTATTCAAGGACATACCTGATGAGATTTTCTTTTTTTATTTTTTTTTATACTGTTTCACCTGTACTCCATCTGGGTGGATAATTATCGTCATTCCTTTGTTCTGCATGCGGATGACTGATAATAGGGAACTTCAGAGCAGCCTTGAATTTCATAATTTGTTGTAATATTGTACCCTTCTTCGTTGCTGCAACTGTTGCACCAAATTTTGCCACTCCAATATTTATAGTTGTAGGTAAATCGTAGCATGTTGTAAAAATACCATGCTGGTTTAATATATGATCCGTAACACCAGAATCAAGAAGAAAAGTTATTTCGTTTGGACTGAGTTTTATGCAATTTTGATTGTGTAACTTGAAAACAAAACTATTATCAATGTTGGCTTGTTGAATTGTCTTTAGTGTACGTGGGCGATCATTATTTATGCCTATCACTTCCTTATAATAATAGCAATCCTTTTTAAGGGGGTACGGTAGATTTAAAAAAAGTGTTAGAGCTTCTAAATTCAGTCTTTATTTGTAAAAGTAGGAACGTATAGGGTATGTATCATATAAATATATGATAAATATGTAAGAAAAAAGTGGAATTCTGCGTATTTGAATTTGAAAAAGTTACCATTTTATGTCAATTATAAGTAGAGATTGAAAATCGCCATGAAACTCATATTCGAGGCATGGAAAATAGAGGCCGCAAGCATTGTCTTCGTACTTTTTTCTTTAATTTATATACATCTATAAGACAGTAGTAACAATATAAAAATGCAAATAAATTGAATGCCGATAAAACTGTGTATGCTAGATACAAATGCATTTTTAAAGTGAGATGACATGTAGAGTTAAATGTAACATCATGTAAAATTAAGAAAAAATTAATATTATAAAAATTAAACAATTTATTCTCGACAAATGCTAAACTGTTCCGCCCCTCGTAAGTCCCTCCACTTTATTGCTTAGGGTGTGTGGCTAATAACAACAAACCACTCCTACTCTGTCCCTACAATTTATAATCAGTTGCGTTCAATGCGGTCGATACTGATAGTATGCTAATAGTTCGATAATCGCATATTTTGCAAAGATTTATAGTGTTATCGCAATGCCTAAAGCAAGAGTTCGTGCTTCTAGAAGACATAAGAGAACTCCAAAATCGCGATTAATGATAAATTTGAAGAGGATACTGCGGTAAGTTAAACATTTTTTCATGTATTGGAAAGCTATTTTGATATCCTAATATCTCTTATTAAGATGCAACTTGTAATATCTTTAAACGAATCTGATTACTAGCGCAACGATATTATGACAATATGTATGTATACATTGCCCACATGTCTCAATACTCTACCATCATAAAATAATTTGTTTTCTAATTTCGGCTATAATAGCGCTATCAAAGCATCTAAAACGATGCGGTTATAGATTATTTAGTGCAGTTACGTTTTTGAAAAGCAATCAATTCAAATTTCATATAAAATTCAAATGTCGAACTATCAGATGCAGACGTACTGTAAATAGATATTTTATTGTACTGTACTTTTATACTGTAAACAAAAACAGAGGAAACATTATTACACGAAAATTGAAAACGTAGTATTTACTGGTATGTATTTACTAATATGTGTTTAAATATGGTCTAAGTAGGTACCACGTAAAAGTAGACATGATATCCAACATGTTACTATATGCATACATTTTAGGACAAAGTCTCAAGTTGAACATACTGATCTAAGAACTCCATTAAAGATAGGAGATATACCTACCGAGTAAGTACGTAAAACCATACTTATAGATAGAGCTTTTAATTACTTTCTTTACAGAAACTTTCAAAAGCAGTTCAAGCCGCTTATTTCTGAACAGATTTTTCCAGATCAAATTTTACTGTCCTCCCAAAATAACAGCGAAATGTAAGTGCAGATTATGACTATAAGAAACGGATATATGTACCAATGTTTTATTGTATAACACTATGTAGGTTTAAAATGGTATTATTGTATTTAATATTAATGAAAATCGATTAATTTGAAAACTTACATAAGTGTGATATTTAAAGTAATTAAAATTGTTTTTTTTCAATTTTAATTCAACTCGTTGCAGCATATACTTAGAAATTGGTGGATAATCCCCACGGAGGCGTCTTCCCCTTAGTTATTTTCAGATGTATTCTTTTTTTTTATTAACCTTACACGACGCCGTCAAAGTTTGAATAGACATAGTAGAAGAAATATAAGAAGCAGATTAAATTAACACAAGAAAGCAGTAATCCAATGAACAAAAAACACTGTCCCAAGAACATTGTATTTATAATATTCGCTTCCTCAATATCGATAGTTATAGATGACAACATAAAATATCAGTAAGAGTTATTTGACACTAATCACAGACAGGTATATAAGGTAAATTTACACTCTTACATTTAGTTGAGTAAATTCTTTGGGAATAATACTATATACCGAAGCATTTCTTAGAGAGAATTCTAATAAATAAAGTCAAACAACATCAAGGGTTTCCTATTTTGATCTACAATAAAGCATTTATAAAAGCTATCTGAAGAAATACGTTTATTTTGAATAGTCGACGAAGAAAGACTTAATTTGTGGATTAACTGCCAATTTCTATACACCCACTATATACATGTATACGTGATAGTAGTTACCTATGGGTATTTAAACGCATGTCATGATTTGTTTACAGCGAAGAAAATTTACCAGACCTTGAGTATGAGACTGATGTCAATTATAAGAACCCATTAAATATTTTGGAGGGTCGCCGAATTGTTGATTTGGCCCATCTCCTCAATGAGTACGAGAAAGTTATTTCTCATTCAAAAAAGTGCACTTTAGGTAAGATGGAACTGGAAAAAGAAACAAGAAATGGCCTGGTTTCCAAATTACATTTTTATTGCACAAACTGTGAAAGAACCTGTGTAATAAGTACTGATCCTGTACCTGTAAACAACAACAGTAATCTGAATAAGAGTGTCGTTTGGGGAAATTTATCTACAGGATTGGGACATACTCAGTGCGAAGAGCTTCTTAGCGTTCTTAATATTCCATTTATGTCATCAAAAACATATACCAAGTTGACAGCTGATGTTAAAAAGGTGTGTTTTAATGAATTTTTTTTAATTTCATTTTTATATTAACACGTCTTTAAAGTTTTGGGAATACTATCTCTCTGAAGAAATGAAGAAAGCTGGGGAAGATGAGAGGAAAATTGCTCTGGAAAAGGGCCATGTTACTAATGATGGTACTCCCTACATAACAGTTATTGCTGATGGTGGATGGAGTAAACGGACGTACGGTCATGGATATAATGCTACATCCGGAGTTGTAGGTTTACGTAAATTAGCATAATTATTCACATAATTGATTACTTTATTTATAGGGTGTAATAATTGGGAGTGTTACAAAGAAACCATTATTTTTGGGGGTAAGAAATAAAGTTTGTTCTACCTGTTCGTATTACGAAGGAAAAAATATGTCCGCAAAACTGCATCATTGCTCAAAAAATTTCTCAGGCCCATCCACAGCTATGGAACAAGGTATCATAGTGGAAGGCTTTGCTCAAAGTATAGTGCAACATGGCGTTATTTACAAATATTTTATAGGTGCGGAGCTTTATCTTTTCCTTTTCTTTGCTTTGGAATATTTAACAGAGTTAATAATATCGATAAAACATGTAACTCCTAGTGCTTCATAATGTTCTTCGATAGTAAATTGTTTTATATTTTAGGTGATGGGGATTCAAGCGTTTATGCACGTATTGTTGAAAAAGTTCCATATGGTCGCCAAGTCATAAAAATAGAATGTGCCAATCATATGACCCGCTGTGCAAGCGATAAATTACACAAGTTAGCCAGCAATACAAAATATTCCATCCAATCACGTAAAATATTGACTGAAAAGGTAAACAATATTTCAAGATTGGAAAGGTTAGTGAAGGGAATTAGGACAGCAATAAAAAATAACTTTGAAAATTCTGTAAATTTGAGAGAGGATCTAGCAAATGCACCATACCATGTATTAGGCAGACATTCAAAATGCAGGTAATATATACATCATTATCTTGTTTTTTACTTAAATTCATAATAACCCATTTAATGGTTTAGAAACACATTTTGTAATCCAGTAAAGCAGGAAGAGGATCTAGTAAACAAAATTGACAGCTCTTTCTTTATTGAAATTAAAAAGATTCTAGAGCCATTAATAAACAAGGCTGATCGATTAGTGTATAATGCGACAACAAACCAAGCGAAAGGTAATGATTTAGTATTACATATAGAAATTACATGTTACATATTCTGATATTGCAGGTATATGTCTTTGGTTGTGAAATGTAGTGGAGGTAAAAGAATAAACTTTTCAAAGCGATGGTCCTACACTGCTCGAGCTTATGCAGCGGGTATATTACATACGCACGGTCCAGGATGGCATTCAAAGGCATGGGTTGGAGCACCACCTAAATATTTAAACCTAGTTTGCGATAGAAAACGCAAAATTGCTGAAAAAAGGCAGCAGGCAGTTTTACCAAAAAAAAAGAAGATGAAAAGCGCAGCTTTAGATAAGCATTACGGTCCAGACGCTGTACAACCAGATATAGACAACCAAGTTTTTCTAGAGAAGAAACAATTATTTTTGGGAAGGTTAGCAGAAAACTGTGCTACAAAAGAAAAAATTAGTGAAATAGAAGAAGCCACGCGAGGTCAGCATGATAATAGTTTTTGGAGAGAAATTAGAAAAAGCTACCTAACCGCGTCCAATTTTGGGATTGTCATTAAAAGAAGATCGTCAACGCATTGTCACAATCTTGTTAAGAGACTGCTCTATACCAACAAGGAACTTCTTACTCCCGGCATTTTATTTGGACGAACGCATGAAAGTGTTGCAATTGCCAAATATGAAAGTTATATGAACGTTGTCGTCAAACGATGTGGATTTTTTATTGACGCTAATAACCCATTTTTGGGAGCATCACCTGATGGACTAGTGGGAGAAAATGGCATAATAGAGGTGAAATGTTTAGCGTCTGTTGACAAATTGTTAGAAAAAGATGGGAGAAATGTTTGCTATACTATTGATGGCAATCAAGTGAAGTACCTATGTTCAAACGTCTATAATATTAGCAATATTAAACAAGATTTTTTTTTAGGTTAAAAACTTCTCACAATTATTATTACCAAATCCAGGGACAATTAGCTATTCTAAAACGTGATTTTTGTGACTTCATTCTTTTTACAAAAACTGATTTCCACGTGGAAAGAATATATAGAGATGATGAAGTTTGGGAAAATACTATGATGCCCAAATTACGTAGCTTCTATTATAATTGTATACTTCCGGAAATCATTGATGGCCGAATTCCCAGAGGGATGAAAATTAGAGATGTTGACCACTCAGATTTAATGGAAACATAATATAGTTGAGTCAATCAAGATGGCGAAATAATCGAAACTTATATTAAGAGTTCTATTGTATACATTTTATATACATTATTGTCTTACCCTTATCGAATAAAACGAAGTACACTGAAAAAACAATTCTTTGAGTCAAGTACATTTTGTCTGACTCAACCAAATTATTGCTTTGTATATATTTATTAATTTAATTAATACAACAAATATAATTGTCTGATTTATTAATTATTATTTTTGCTATTATTGTAAATAGGTATTATCTAAAACATATAAGGAAGTACATCTAAGGGAATATGTTAAAAAGATAGTAACGTTCAAGAACATGAAAGATACTTATATGGATTAATGCCTATACACCTGTATATTCACTATTATTTAGCAAGTTTTTCCATATTTATTTAGTTTATTATATTTTAAGAATTGTATTTACATACATTTATATACCATATGATAATTTAATCCTATATTGTAATAATGATTAATCTTTTACTATAGGCATTATCCGCAATTAAGTCTTTTAGATAGATTCTAATTACAAAGTTTCCCAACTTTCTATTTCTCAGTATCAGTGCCTAATACTGTATTGGTATAATTAGTTTGGCATATTGCTATTTAAGCCCATCATAAACTGCAATACCTGCTCAAATTTCATTTATAATTAGCGATAGATTTCTATTGTGAACAATATGTATCCCTTAATAATTCGGGAATTCCGATCATTATATTAGTGTTGTATTTGTAAAAATGCTACTACTTTGTACCGGGCGATCATTTAAATTATAGTATAGTATATAAGTACTAATTTACAATTTGAATTGTCAAAGTGACGTTTCAAAATTAAATTTAAATCGATTACACATAAGATTCACAAATGTCACAAAGCATAACATAACCGCAACTTTCAATTAATCAATAATTGATATTCTGGACAACCTAATAAAAAAAATCCCGCCTGCTATAATTTAGAATTTAAATGATCGCGTGGTACCTAATTACTTTTGTTAACTTCACTTTATTTTGGTCTTCTAACATTAGGTAAAATGTATTGACAGACAGTAACTAACAATTCTCAAAGACACATCTAATGTTTTTCAAAACACCAACATTACATTCAAAAGTTCAAACCGTCTTGAGCGCGTTTACTCGTGTAAATATATTATTGAGTTCTTTGTTCATTGTTGTAAATATAGTTTATAATCAAATCTAAATGTGCGTTTGATTTATAATGTGCTCGTCCAATTCCCTCACATTACTCATATTAGAAAATTTCACAACACAAAAAAGTAGGAATTAGGGCCCTTCTAAGTTACATATACATTGACCAAGATAATAGAAACAAAAAAATGAATACTTATACTACCCCAACAAACAATGGTTTAACGGACCACTGCACAATTGTATAAGAAAGTAAAACGATTTTATAATGGGCGGAATGACTTACATTTTCCGAACAGTACAGCATTGAAGTAAGTTTTTGTATGATGTAGTTCTATAATCATACCCTTATTGTAAAATAATGAAGTGTGGCCACCACATGACTTTTTTATACGTATGAGTGTTTCAAATTACACAAATTAAAGAATATTTTTATACAAAAATTATCTAAAATCCTATTCTAAGTACGTGTATTCTCTTAATAAATCCCAATAGAATGCATACTTTGCGAGATAATCGAAAAAAGTGCTACTCGCTGAGAGTAAAAGTGTTACTTCCGGTCGGAATTTTGAAATTTTATATATACAAAAAATATTGCAAATCCAGCTCTAAATACTTTTGTACTCTTGATAAATATATATAGAATGAATAATTTACGACATATTTGCAAAAAATCGCTATTCGTTAAGGGTAAGAGTGGTACTTCTGGTCCGAATTTTTACATTTTTTTTTACAAAAGATGTTGAAAATTATGTTTTAAATACTTTTACACTCTTATTACCTAGAAAGCATTATTTGCGAGATATTCGTAAAAGAATGATTTTCGATAAGACTAAAAGACTTACTTCCGATAAACAAAAACACTAAACACCTTCACAACACTAAAGCACAAGAGGGCTAAATACGTATTTCAACAACTAAGTTGTCATCATCAGTAGCACTGATTTTTTTGTTTAGTTCAAGCCACAGACTCCAAGTCGATAGGTATTTCAAAAAACTTTTTTCATAAAATTCTTTCCAAATTTTCGGCTCAACTTTTGAAATTCCATTTATACGAAAAATATTCCAAATCGAGCTCTAAATAGTTTTCTTACCATAGATAAATATATATAGAATGCATAATTTACGACATATTTGCACAAAATCGCTATGCGGTAAGAGTAAAAGTGTTACTTCCGGTCCGAATTTTATACAAAAGGTATTGGAAATTAAGTTGTAAATACTTTTAGATCAGATCGGAAGTATCACTTTTACTCTTATCGAATAGCGATTTTTTGCCAATATGTCGTAAATTGTGCATTCTATATATATTTGTGAAGAATACTAAAGTATTTAGAGTTGAATTTGAAATACTTTTTGTATAAATAAAATTTCAAAATTCGGACCGGAAGTAACACTTTTACTCTTAGCGAGTAGCACTTTCTTTCGAATATCTCGCAAAGTATGCATTCAACAGAGATTTATTAAGAAAATAGAAATACTTATAATAGGATTTCGAATAGATTTTACATAAAAAAATGTTGTAACTCTCAAATTTGAAACGCTCATACGTAAAATAAAGTCGTGTGGTGGCCACACCTCATTTCTTATATTGAAACAAGGGCTTTTTTCTTATATAGAGTTAATGTTTTTGTTATATACTACATCTATTTTACTCTATTGTTATGCTTGTAATTATTTTATATTTGTTTTAATATGGTACACAGAAAGGCATTAAATAACTTACAGACGAGTTACATAGAAATCGTGTTATTTTTCTTCAGAGTGCAATGCCGTTGGAACATTCTATATTTCTGTCTGTCTTGATATTATTTACCTGCTCTGTGTCTTGGGTCATAATTGCCCTCCCACGTCTTGTTACTAGGTATTGCAATATTGGATAAGACATAATAGAGGCGGATACATTTTAAAAATACTTTTAGTTATACTAGTGGCGCCCCGTAGCGGATTTTACTTGCCAATGTTACGTACTGTACCCCCTTAAGAAGATCACGTCGACCACAATGTTCACATTTAATATGTGAAACTTTGTATCTTGCCTGGAATACCTTTTCTTGATTTTACAAAAAAAATTTGTTTTTCTTTCCTGATACATGGTTTCTTTCAAGCTTATTTCCTTCACAATGATGAATGTTTTTCAAATTTGCAAACTTATTGAAGCATGACTTGTGTCAGTATTAGTTTTAAGTTTAACTTCATGATCTAGAAGACTTGTTTTTACAAAATTTATATTTAAATCATCATTTAATGTCTCGTGCGCTGTTATTACTCCATCATAGGGTAGAGGCAAGGTTAATAATAGATGGGATACTTTATCCATTTCATCCAATTTTGCTCCAGCGAAATAATTTCAGTAATGGTGTCCTCAAAATCGGTGAAATGATGGATTAAGCTTACATCATCTTTTAATTTCAATATTAAGAGCTTCTTTCATAGTGCAGGTAGCTAAACTACGTCTTTCATAAATTTTATCAGGATTTGCCAAAATCTGTTTCGCAACATTTTCTTTGACAAGACCTTTTTTAATTCTGCAGGTTGTTCATCTGTATTTCTTCTTCGATCACATTTAAAACATTTAATTCCACAAGCAATGTCTTGACACGGAATTTCCATACACTATAACGTTCACCACTAAATTGTTCAATATTCCGTTTGTAGTAATGTTTTCAATTTTAAACACAATATACAGGGTCGGGCAAAAAGAGCGGAACACCGAATTTATGGCTTAACTAGCACTTTTTCGAAAATTTAACCTAAATTAAAGTTTTTGTATACTTTATGTATTATTTATTGGTGTTTGCAGATTTTCCGTTTTTGTCACATTTTTGGAGATATGATGTCACCGGATAGTATTTTAAATGAATCACCCTGTATTTATATTTTTTTTTGAGTAGATATTTTTTTCCTGAATTCACTAATACCAGGTTTAGTGGGTCTCTGACTTATGGTTTCATAAGAAAAAAATAAAATGTAATGGCACCTAAATATTTATTTAATAAAAAACGAACGACAATAACTAAAGATTCTATTCATTAAATCGTCCATTAACTTTAACAAATGATTATGAAATTCATTTCTTGCTTAAAGGTGACATGAACTTTTAATGCAGCATTAACTTTTATTATGATATCGGCCCTAAGTAATTATCGCAGTAGGTATACCAAAAACTTTTTATCTACAATATTTATTTATTTATTTTTATCTACAATATTTAATAATATTAATATTTCATTAAGGTTATTTGTTGACAGATTAGGATACTGTCAGGCAGCCGAAGGTTTTCAGTTTGAACACCTATTGCAAATAAATGTACGTAGAAGATTCAGTTATTGTCGTTCGTTTTTTATTAAATAAATATTTAGGTGCCATTACATTTTATTTTTTTCTTATGAAACCATAAGTCAGAGACTCACTAAACCTGGTATTAGTGAATTCAGGAAAAAAATATCTACTCAAAAAAAAAATATAAATACAGGGTGATTCATTTAAAATACTATCCGGTGACATCATATCTACAAAAATGTGACAAAAACGGAAAATCTGCAAACACCAATAAATAATACATAAAGTATACAAAAACTTTAATTTAGGTTAAATTTTCGAAAAAGTGCTAGTTAAGCCATAAATTCGGTGTTCCGCTCTTTTTGCCCGACCCTGTATATGTATACACAACTGATACTTAATTAACCCTTTAACTACGGCTGTCGTCAAAAGACGACTGTACGAAACTTTCATGAGATACGGCTGTCGTCAATAAGCGATTTGATGAATTAGGCAGGGACCAAGCCTGGCTTATTGACTTATTTTATCATAAAATATTCCAGTTGAGAAATAATTTTGGTGTGTTTAGTTGCATTTCATATTTTAACTACGGCTGTATCTACATAAGAATGTCAAAATTAAAGGGGAAACATAAAATCCCTAGCAGTAGACAAACTAAAACTTCTACCTAAATAGACTAACAAAATACCAAATTGAAAGGAAAATATGTTACTTTTTTCATCAAATTTGTTTTCTGGTGTTAGAAATTTTGTAACATTCGCCTAAACAAAGTCCTACTTTACACTCAGGACACCAGGTTGTACTTCCGTTTTCTTTCACCTCAGTCAGTATTTGAACATTCGAACTATACGTATATAGCGAATTACACATAATTCATTGAAAAATAACATAATTAGACATATAGGAAACGTATATTCTGGGTTTCAGTTCTACTGAAGAAGACTCACATGTCAGTCGAAACGTTTAGAGAAGAGACAACACAGTTCGGTACCCCAAAAACAAGTTTTATGCATGAGCACGATTAGAATTATTATTATTTCAGAAATCATATTTCTACTGATGCAAAACTAAACTTAGTATTTCAAATAACACATGAAGTTCAAATGCAATTATTAATATGTTGAACTTTATTATACTTCAAAATTTATACCTACAATATAATAAAATACCAAATTCAAAGGAAATAATGTAACTTTATTTCATCAAATTTTTTTCTAGTGTGCTAAATTTTGTAACATTTGCCTAAACAAAGTTCTACTTTACATTCAGGACCCCAAGTTGTAACACACTTCCCGTTTTCTTTCACCTGGGTCAGTATTTGGAACATTTGCATGCGAATGTTTTTCCATGAAATTCGCTGCAACTGAGCGACTTATTATTTCCACACTTTGTCTCCCCGGTCCAGCAGCAGTCAGAGTTTCATTTTCTCCAAAATTTGTTGCACGACTTTTCTTATAAATATATTCAAACGTATTGAAGTTTTTACTGTTTTTACAAGAATTACATATAAGCATTTACTAACAGCAACCATGTGAGAAAATGGTTCTTTATACCACTTGATTGATTTTCGAACACATTCCATACGCTGTAGCTATAATTGCATGTCACATTTATCACTCATGCGCATGTTGTGAGTATAATATATTACACAGTATGGTTTCCTATTATGCTCGCTAGTTCTATCGTCCAATTTTCTGTTATTGTTCATTACTCCGAAATTGCATGATTTTTATATGCGGAATCAACAAAATTATTGCTAAAAGGCTATACATACATTTCATTCACATTAGTAATCACCCATGCTTTTCTTTTTGAAGCAGGACCGTTGTCGGCATTATACTCGTTGTATCTATTAGTTTCGTCCACAATTATCATCATCATATGCTCATCAAAATATGTTACAAGTTACTCGTACTCATTATCTTCATTTTCTATTTCAAACGCTCCCGAGATGCAAGAATTTTCATCATCAAAGTGGTACATCGTGGGATTGAAAATATCGCAATTTTGCCAACGTAAATCTCTTGCAACAGTTTCTTCATCAGTGTCACTATTTGAGTCATTGTCTCTTTCACTACTATCACTTGCACTATCCAGGCCACTAGGTGAAATAAATCACCTTCATCACTATATATGTCATTGTCACTCAATTCTGTTCTTCGACGCTATGAACCGCGAGTACCACGAGTTGTACATACCACGAGATGTTGACGATAAATCCATGTTCGATATACTTATGCAGTAAATAAAAAAAATATTTTTTTAAGTGTGCAAGAATAAAATTGAGTGACAATGACATATATAGTGATGAAGAAGAAATTCTTTCACTTTGTGACCTGGATAGTCCGAGTGATGGTAGTGAAAGAGTCAATGAGTAGCAAAATTGCGATATTTTCAGCCTACGATGTACCACTTTGACGATGAAAATTCTTGCATCACGGGAGCGTTTGAAATAGAAAATGAAGATAACAAAGTAAAATATTTTGATGAGCCTAATTGTAGACGAAACTAATAGATACCATGAGTACAGTGCCGACAACGATCTTGCTCGAAAAAGAAGATGGGTGATTACTAATGTCAATGAAATGTATAGCCTTTCAGCAATAATTTTGTTGATGCCACATATAAAAAGCATGCAATTTGGATTATTGATCAATAGATCCCATTATTGCCAGTAATTTTATTAGCAAGTACATGACAAAAGACAGGTTCACACAACTGTTGTGTTATATTCATTTTGTCGATAGATTGTGGAAAATGCGAACCATATTTGAAGAATGGAATAGAAGTGTTCAACATTTTTTCATCCTTTTCAAAAGCTGCTGTTCGATAAATCCCTGATATTCTTCAAAGGCAGACTGCACTTCAAGCAATTTATCCTATCCAAGAAAAATGGATTTGAAATTAACATTATTGTGTTGTGTGATTGTAAGATGCGAATTGTTCTGAACTTGTTAGTGTACACCGGTTCTGAAATGAACATTCTTCAAAATGACCCGTCAGGTGTTTCAGGTGCGGTGCAAAAAAAAAAACTAGTTGTGAACTATGAACAAAAAGGGCATCTGTTATATACAGATAATTGGTATACTAACCCTAAACTGGCAATTTACTTGGACCAGCAAAATGCCGGTTTCTGTGGTACAGAAAAAAAAATAGAAAACTTTCCGAAATTTTTACATCGGTTGGCACGCGGAAAGTGCGGAAATGTAATGGCTCTTATGCGGAAAGACAAACGTGATGTATTAATGCTTTCAACATTCATAACGAGTAATGAACAATAGCAGAAAATTGAACCATTGAACTGGCGCGCATATTAGGAAACCAGACTGTGTATTAGATTATACTCAAAACATGCGCATGATTGATAAATGTGACATACAATTAACTACAGTGGAATGTGTCTGAAAATCAAGTGGTATAAAGAACTATTTTCACCTGGTTGATGTTACCATGCTAAATGCTTATAATGTGTTTCTTGTAAAAACAGGAAAAACTTCAATACGCTTGAACATACTTATAAGAAAAGTTGTGCAACAAATTTTGAAGAAAAATAGAACTCTGACTGCTGCTAGACCGGGGAGACAAAGTATGGAAGAATAAACCGCTTAGTTGCAGCGAATTTCGTGGAAAGTCTTCACATGCAAATGTTCCACCTATTGGGAGTGACAAAAGGGGCAAAGAATTTACCATGTATGTTCAAATACTGACCGAGGTGAAAGAAAACGTGAAGTATGTTACACCTTGGTGCCCTTTGTTTAGGCGAATGTTGCAAAATTTATCACACCAGAAAATATTTTGATGAAAAAAGTTACATAATTTCCTTCCAATTTGGAATTTTGTTATACAAGTCTATTTAGGCTTAGTCTGTTTACTGATATGGATGTTATGTAAAAGATTTTTTTTATTATGTTTGTTTTTGGTAAACATGTCTTTTGTTCTATATATTGTGTTATTTGTAGGTATAAATTTTGAAGTATAATAAAGTTCAACATATTCCTAATTGCTTTTGGACTTCATGTGTTATTTAAAATACCAAGTTTTAGTTTTGCATCAGTAGAAATATGAGTTCTGAAATAATAATGATTCTAATCGCGCTAATGTATAAAACTTGTTTTTGGGGTACCGAACTGTGTTGTCTCTTCTCTAAACGTTTCGACTGACATGTGAGTCTTCTTCAGTAGAGCTGAAACCAAGAATATACGTTTCCTATATGTATAATTATGTTATTTTTCAGTGAATTATCTATAATTCGCTATCTCCGTATAGTTTGAATATACTCAAAATTATAATTTTTTACAACCCCCTGTCTATAAAAAAGGGTGTTTGTATTGTAATAGATAAATATGTATGTACTAGGAAGGGTCCCGGGCAACAATCTTAGAGGAACTAATTTTCTTAGCAAACGTATTTTTTATGTAATATATAAGTGTAATTATATTAGAAGGGGGGTAATTTCCCCGTTTACCCCCTCTAATTTTAACATTCTTATGTACATAACTCATCACATAGAGATAAGAAATTAATTTATCAGCATTTGAACAACTCTATTTTTTCTTTTTTTTTCGCGTTTAGACAGACAGATTTGTGGATACATTCCAGTAGCTAAAGGGTTAAAAAAATTGAGATAGATATCACACAATGTGTATTGGAATTAATTACAGGTTTAATCGCGTAAACTGGCCCATAACCTATTGGGAATGGGTATTAAAATAAAACGCAGTGTACTTGAATATGTGTATATTCGATATTAACGTGTCTGGAGAACTAACTCAAGAGAAAAAGAATCTTGTACATATATCGCATTTCTCCAGTGCATCTTATATAAAGAAATATACTGATACATAATAGAGTCTGACATTTTAATGAGCATAACATATACAGAGAACTCGAGCGGGTAACACTACAGACCACACATATATTTGTGATTTATATTTTTGTATAGGAATGCCGAAGATGCATTTCTAACAATAACTATAAGAATTATTAAGTTGATTTTAAATATTTAAATTTAACAACGGTGAATTATTCACTTCTAGTTGGTCATTTAAAATAAGGTTTAATTTGTTTAATTTATTTATTTCTAGGTTTTCCAATAAATTTAATTTTTTACTCTTGTCTTGTATATGTAGTATGTCAAACTTATTATTGAATTTATGTTTTTGTTCAATACAGTGGTTTGTATATGTGGAATCTGTTTTTTGTAATTTATAACTTCTTTCATGTTCTTTTATGCGTGTGGAAAAGGATCTACCAGTTTGTCCTTTGTATTTAACGGGACCTACTATAAACAAACCGGAGGGTTAGCAATGGGAAATCCACTAAGTCCCTTATTATCCGAAATATTTATGGACAACCTTGAAGACATTATTAGTAAACATTCGTTATTTAAAAATTGTATATACTGGGTGAGATATGTAGATGATATTTTGGTGTATTTTAAAGGAACGGAAAGACAGTTAAATTCACTTCATAATCATATTAACACTTTGCATGATAATATTAAATTCACCATAGAATTAGAAGAAAATAAAACCATTAATTTTCTAGACCTTCAAATATCACATATTACTGATACACACGAATTCGTTATTTACCATAAACCCACCCACACAGATATTACGATACATTCTAACTCTTTCCACCCGATTAGTCATAAACTCGCTGCTTTTCACTCAATGTTATATAAATTAATCCATGTTCCTATGAATAAGATTAATTTTGATAAAGAATTAGATAGAATTTACACCATAGCTCAGAATAATGGTTATTCTATAACCTGGCTAGCCCACTTTTTTATATATATATGCCATGGTGCCATTCGCTTATATAACACCAGAGCAAACTAGCCGGTTATAAAAATTAGTCTTCTGAATGTCACCAAGATACACGGCACTCCTGGCTGCCTATATGATCAGGCGTCAATGTTGCAACTGATAAACGTCTTACCGGTGACAGCAATGTCAATATGTTCGGGCAGTTTAAGTTAAAACAGAAGTATGACGATTACAGTGTGGTGCCTTGGGGACAAAAGACTAGAAAACTCTACAACTAGCACAGCGAAGAAAACGTGAGTACTTCTTATTGTTTTAATATAACTTGTTGCTCCTGAATATATTGCTTCCCCTATCTCATTGTCAAACGGTAAAAGTAAAGGAAAACGCGTGTAGAAATTCATTTGAAAAAAACAGACTAGTTAACTTTTATTTCTACTAAAACAATGTTAAATAATGTCAAACAATTAAACAGTTCTGTAATTAAACTATCGATACAATTGATACACAATTTCGTTTATTAATATTATCTTACAATTTACAAATTCTATGTACATAAATAGTATACAAAACAAATATACGTCAATGACCTCTATAAGTCACGTATGAAACTGAGTTAGGACGTAGATACACTTTTAGTCCCTGAACTATCACTTACGGGTCCCAGAATGTTCCATTTAAAAAACATAAACAAAATGATACTTGGAATATAATACACGTCGGTCAATTTCAAGTGAAACGTATGCTCAGGTTTGCTTAAATTATTTTACAACTGATTTCAGTATATTGTCATGCCCGCAGAAGAATCTTTACAAGTTTGTTGCGACTAAAATTTATTCAACCGGCACGGATTTGAACGTCTAACCGATAGCTACACGGTGAAGTACTATTATCTCTATATTTGTGGTACAGAGCGCGAACAATATATTTGAATTCTTACGGTGCGTTACAAATAATATTTGAAATCTGACATTTCTGAAAAATAAAGAATAAATATTAAATGCGGAGATATATGGTCACGGCATTTATAGCCTGACTTCGACGGGAATTATAGGTTGTAGCGGTAAAATGTCTATTCCTCCACGACCCTGGGTCTGAATGAAAAAGACACTTTCGGATGTGTTTTAGCGGATTTTCGAAACGATCATTTCACGGCACAATAGACCTGAATACAATACGTTTCTAGGATTTCAACCAGACTCTCTCACGCCATCAAAGCTGAGTAGAGAAAGGTAAAGGTAGCGGTCGGATAGGAGAATAAAATGAACGAGACCCACTTGCTGGGGCCTTTATATATCCGTAAACCCCCCTATGTCTATAGGAAAAACTTGTTCAAAACATACAATTTGTGCGCGATTCGGACGTGAAATGCGCGACTACGAGCATGACGTATACTTTCGGTACTTTTCCATTGAAAATAAACAAATAACATGAATGATAATTACAAATGAATATATACACAGGTCCGTCCAAAACATTTTATACAATATTTGAACAAAATAACACACATATATTTAATTTAATATTGATAAATAAATTAATTATGGGCCTAAAAATGTTAATTTGTACAATTAACGAGGGACTTCGTTACAGGCCCTCCCTTAAAAGAAAACTTTGAACCCTAACTACTAAATATCAAAAGTCCAGAAACGGAAAATTAAATTAAAAAAAAAATTAACACTTGACAGTCTATCAACTTAAAATCAAAAAACTACCACTCGTCAGTTTATCATCACTTACGATGTTTATGACGCACGCACTATTACTAATTGTTCTGACGTTGCAGATTGGCATGGTGGATCTCGGCTTCACTAGTGACGGAAGTAGTGAAACAACAGGACTGGTGCTGGTATCGCCTCGGACAATTACATGCGTCGAAAATTTTTTGATAGGCCTCTACTGTCGGAATTATTACAGCGGTTGCAGTGATTTCTATTCTGGCGGTTTCCATGTGGACAAACACTTCATGCGGCGGATTGCATGGAGTACGAGCTCTAGATGGTGTCATGAGCAAACACTTGGTACGGCGGATTGTACAAAGTATGAGCTCCGGATGATGCCTTGGAACAAAACACCTGGTGCGGCGGATTGCAGCAAGTATTAGTCCAAAACATCCCTCACAGCCTCCGGCGGAATTGGAGGTAGGAGATCGGCTTGGAGCTCGTCGGCGGACGGAATCTTGATGTCTTTCACATGTACCTTCACGGGTTTTCGTCTGTTTGGTACCTGTAACATAAGAACAGACGGGGACAGGATCTGGATAACTTTAGAGGGACCTTCAAATTTCGGAGCAAGCTTTGCGGTAAATTTCTTAGAGGCGTCGGACAAATTATGTGTCTGATGATATACCCATTGTCCAATTTGAGGGCGGTAAGGACGATGTCTCAGATTGTAGGGCCTACTTTGCCTCTGGAACGCTTGAGCCAACTTTATTCTGACGATCTTGAAAAAGTCGTCCAATTTCGACAATTCTTGGGCTAATTCTTCGGTATTCGGTCGAGCAGGATCCATTAACCGCCCATCAGCGGTTCTTCGCAGAGAGCTCGGCGGCATGAGTTCTCTACCAAAATTAAGAAAGCCAGGTGTGAATCCTGTAGACTCATGTTTAGCGGTGTTGATGGCGAAAACAAACTGAGGTAGGTATTGGTCCCATTCTCTATGATCTTTATTGATGTATTGTGCAATCATAGGTCCTAATACCCTATTTGTCCTTTCCACAGGGTTCGATTGCGGAGCATACGGAGCGTTAAATTTGATCTTGACACCTAATCCATTAAAATAGCTGGTGAAACTGTGACTGGCAAATTGCGGACCATTGTCAGCCAACAGGATCTTCGGACAACCAAAACGATATATTACTTTTTCCTTCAGCGCCTGGATGACGGTTCGTGATGTGGCAGAGCGTAGCGGCTGGCACTCTACCCACTTCGTGAATCGATCATGTATTACTAACAATGAAGTAAATCCTCTCTTGGAACGCGGAAAAGGTCCGAGGAGGTCCACACTCACTTGTTCCCATGGGCAATCAACAGGTGAGAATAACATCTGGCCTAGAGGTTTTCCCTGGTTAAATTTATATTGCTTACAGGATCGACATCGATTGACGTAGCGGCGGACGTCTCTAAACATCCCTGGCCAATAATATAACGAAGCGGCTCTCGCTATACTTTTGGCGACCCCAAGATGTCCAGCTTCAGGAGCGTCATGGATTTCTTTCAGGACGTCATTTCTATCAGGCGTAGCTACGCACAATTTCCATGCGCGCACTCCCTCGGTATGTTGTGTATCAGGTATGTGTCTGTATAAATTGCCATTTTCTAATCGGTATTCTTGATGTTTTTCAGGATCTGATTGAACATCCGAAACTTTCTTATTATACCAAGAACAAGACGTTTCTTCTAACAAGGCACAGGTATCTTCATCGGTTTCGTGTTTGAAAGGAAGCGGTGCTCGGGACAGAGAATCGGCTAAATTATTCATCGCTCCTTTTCGGTACTGAATGACGAAATCATACTGCTGTAAATCAACAGCCCATCGACTGAGTCGTCCTGACGGATTCTTCAAGTCATTCAGGAACCTTAAACACTGGTGATCGGAAATAACGGTGAATTGGTAAAATTCTAAATAGTACTTAAATTTTTTGATACCCCAAACAACGGCAAGGGCCTCCTTTTGGGTCGTCGAATAATTAAATTCTGCCTTACTTAAAGTCCTACTGGCATAGGCGATCACTCTTTCGGCACCCTCTATTATTTGTATTAAAACGACTCCCAAACCTTTCTCACTGGCGTCGGTATGCAATTGGAATGGTTTGGAGAAGTCCGGACACGCGAGAACTGGGCTCTCTGTCAGTGCTTTCTTTACGGCGGCGAATGCGGCGTCTTGTTCCGACGTCCATTCCCAACGCACATCTTTTTTAATTAGTTTTATAAGCGGAACGGTAAGTTGTGCGAAATTTGGTACGAACCGACGGTACCACGACGTTTGTCCCAGGAAACCACGTATTTCTTTCTTGGTTCGCGGCGGCGGTACATTTAAAATAGCAGCGATCTTGTCCGGGTCTGTACGGATACCGTCCGGTGTTACGACATGTCCTAAATATTTTATGTCCCGTTTGGCAAAAGTACATTTGTCTGGTTGAAGTTGAAGGCCTGCTTCCCGTAAACGCGCGAAAACATTACTTAAATTTTTCAAATGCTCCTCAAAAGTCTTGCCTAAAATAATAATATCATCCAGATATACAAATGCGTATTCCGCCATTTCAGGACCTATCACCGAATCTAATAGGCGTTGGAACGTCGCTCCCGCACTATGTAATCCATAAGGTAACGATACGAAATGAAATAGGCCCTTTCCCGGAATTGTGAAAGCTGTCACGGGTCTGCTATCTTTTTCTAATTCCACTTGCCAGTACCCACTTTTAAGATCAAGCGTCGAAAAATATTTACTGTCGCGGAGTTTGTCAAGAATATTTGAAATGTACGGCAAAGGATATGAATCTTTAATCGATACGGAATTAATTTTGCGGAAATCGACGCAGAACCGAACGCCACCGTTCTTTTTCGTGACCACGACGATAGGAGAACTCCACGGACTGTTACTGGGTTCTATTATACCGTCTTGTAGCATCTTGTCCACTTCGGCGTCGATCAGTGCTTGCTTCTTCGGGTTGCATGGATAATATCGTTGTTTTATTGGGGCGGTATTCGGTTGCAAACGGATTGTGTGACGTATTAAATTCGTCCGACCCGGCACGGTAGTAAACTTACTTAATTCTTGGTCAAGGAATTTTTTTAAAGTGGTTTCTTGGCGGTCCTGTACTTCGGAGATCCCACAGCTCGCGGCAAAGACTGCATTGTCTCCCTTAAAGTACAGTTTCCTTTCGGAAAAATCAAGAACAGCCCCAATTTCCTTAAGAAAATTAATTCCGAAGATGACTGAGCACGGGATCTTCGGCATAATTACAAAATTAACGTCTGTAGTTCGGCTACCCATGCGGACCGGTAGTAACACTGAGCCGGGTGATTCTATAACGTCTCCATTTGCGAGGCGGACTTTAGATTTTCTATTCAAGACACGTTGTTCATTATTTTTCAACAACCGGGCAACTAGTGATTCGGACAAAAACGACGAAGTCGCTCCGCTGTCCACGAGGGCTCGTAAACTCTGGTTATGAATGTGTACACGGATCCACACGCGATTATCCGGCACTGTCGAGTCTTTAATACATGTGTTTGCGGATTCAGGCGGTTTTACTGCTTGCGGACGGTCTTTGCCTGCAGACCGCCCTTCTCGGCGTTTCCCTGGCATCGGCAGTCAACGGAACGTACATTTAACTTGCCACACCGTGAACAAAACATTTTAAATGGGTTACGGCAATAACCACGCGTATGTCCTTCCTTGCCACATCGCCAACAGCGGTTTTCCGGATGTGATAATTTTTGTAATGGCGACGGCGGTACAGGAAATTGGCGAGGTTTATTATCCTGGGCGACATACGACAAATGATGCGAACGCGAAGTACTTGGTTTATCGCTGGGCGGGCGTTCCGGTGCTGATAGCGTATTTTCTTTCTTACAAAAGCGCGCCTGCTCTTCCAGCAGTAATTCATAGTCGGCAGCGAGTTTAGACAATTGTCTGAGGGATTGTATCGCGTCCCTATGTATATACATTCTGTAACTAGGTGACATGTTACCATATACACGTTCCAATTTATCACCATCGGACATATCTTGGCCGCGTCTCATTAACGTTAATATGGCGGTTAAATAATCTTTAAAAGATTCCTTTGGTTTTGTAAACGAGCGCGTATTTCTTCTTCGATTGAAAAGTTATACCGAGGCGGAAGATATTGAAGTTTAAAGTCTTCTAAGAACTCGTCCCATGTACCCCATAATGTTTTATTATTTCGGAGCCAAAGCAGTGCTTTGTCTCTAAAAAGCTCAGGCAACGCGTGCAGCATATGTTCGTCTTTAATCCCGTAACATACTTGAAGTTCTTTGACTCTTTCCAGGAAAAATACAGCGTCCGAGCTGCCATTAAAATGAATCCCCCATTTCCTTATTTGGGTACAGATTTCCGCGGAAGAAATCTGAACGTTAGTGTCTCTTTGCGGTGGAGTGTTTCCCTTATTCGCGGAACCCGTTTTACCCTCTTTCAAAAAGGTGCTAATGCGTTTACGTACGTCCTCGACATTACCGGTAGCGTCTAACCCTAAAGACTCTGCTGCGGCATTTAAGTCTTCTTTTTTCAAGGTATATATCCACCCAAGAGGGTTTGGATTTTTGCCTTTATCTGCATCAGTCATTTTATAATTTATAATGTACCAAATTAAAATAAAAAATGTATTGTAGTTGCAATTTATTCTCCTATCCTTTTACTCCCTCACAATTAATAAAGAATATGTACGTTTTACTATCCTTTAATAAAAACTTATCTCTATGTATGTACATAAATTGTGTATCAATTTTCCTATCTTATTTTTAAAAAATAAGTATACATGTATTCTGGCGGAAAACTGTTAAACTTGTCAAACAGTTTTATGAACCACGGCGGAATTCAATGTCGGATTTTAATTTTTAAATTTCTTAAAACACGGCCAAACGTTATGGGCGCCATTTTTATAACCTGGCTAGCCCACTTTTTTATATATATATGCCATGGTGCCATTCGCTTATATAACACCAGAGCAAACTAGCCGGTTATAAAAATTAGTCTTCTGAATGTCACCAAGATACACGGCACTCCTGGCTGCCTATATGATCAGGCGTCAATGTTGCAACTGATAAACGTCTTACCGGTGACAGCAATGTCAATATGTTCGGGCAGTTTAAGTTAAAACAGAAATATGACGATTACAGTGTGGTGCCTTGGGGACAAAAGACTAGAAAACTCTACAACTAGCACAGCGAAGAAAACGTGAGTACTTCTTATTGTTTTAATATAACTTGTTGCTCCTGAATATATTGCTTCCCCTATCTCATTGTCAAACGGTAAAAGTAAAGGAAAACGCGTGTAGAAATTCATTTGAAAAGAACAGACTAGTTAACTTTTATTTCTACTAAAACAATGTTAAATAATGTCAAACAATTAAACAGTTCTGTAATTAAACTATCGATACAATTGATACACAATTTCGTTTATTAATATTATCTTACAATTTACAAATTCTATGTACATAAATAGTATACAAAACAAATATACGTCAATGACCTCTATAAGTCACGTATGAAACTGAGTTAGGACGTATATACACTTTTAGTCCCTGAACTATCACTTACGGGTCCCAGAATGTTCCATTTAAAAAACATAAACAAAATGATACTTGGAATATAATACACGTCGGTCAATTTCAAGTGAAACGTATGCTCAGGTTTGCTTAAATTATTTTACAACTGATTTCAGTATATTGTCATGCCCGCAGAAGAATCTTTACAAGTTTGTTGCGACTAAAATTTATTCAACCGGCACGGATTTGAACGTCTAACCGATAGCTACACGGTGAAGTACTATTATCTCTATATTTGTGGTACAGAGCGCGAACAATATATTTGAATTCTTACGGTGCGTTACAAATAATATTTGAAATCTGACATTTCTGAAAAATAAAGAATAAATATTAAATGCGGAGATATATGGTCACGGCATTTATAGCCTGACTTCGACGGGAATTATAGGTTGTAGCGGTAAAATGTCTATTCCTCCACGACCCTGGGTCTGAATGAAAAAGACACTTTCGGATGTGTTTTAGCGGATTTTCGAAACGATCATTTCACGGCACAATAGACCTGAATACAATACGTTTCTAGGATTTCAACCAGACTCTCTCACGCCATCAAGGCTGAGTAGAGAAAGGTAAAGGTAGCGGTCGGATAGGAGAATAAAATGAACGAGACCCACTTGCTGGGGCCTTTATATATCCGTAAACCCCCCTATGTCTATAGGAAAAACTTGTTCAAAACATACAATTTGTGCGCGATTCGGACGTGAAATGCGCGACTACGAGCATGACGTATACTTTCGGTACTTTTCCATTGAAAATAAACAAATAACATGAATGATAATTACAAATGAATATATACACAGGTCCGTCCAAAACATTTTATACAATATTTGAACAAAATAACACACATATATTTAATTTAATATTGATAAATAAATTAATTATGGGCCTAAAAATGTTAATTTGTACAATTAACGAGGGACTTCGTTACAATTCAAAAGAATTAATAAATAATCTCGTTCATAAAAAACAAAAAACAAAAATCATATCCAAAATTTATCCTATAGGTCCCCAAACTTACTTATCAAAATTTGTCTCTGTGACTTATATAGGTACACCTTCCATAAAAATAAAAACATATTTACAAAAAACAACAAACACATTAATTTCATTTCGTACAAACAACAAACTACAGAATCACATTAAAAATAATAAAGATAAAACTGACAAAAATTTAAAATCTGGGGTCTATAAGTTAAATTGCGAGTGTGGAAAAGCTTATATCGGACAACCTGGTAGATCCTTTTCCACACGCATAAAAGAACATGAAAGAAGTTATAAATTACAAAAAACAGATTCCACATATGCAAACCACTGTATTGAACAAAAACATAAATTCAATAATAAGTTTGACATACTACATATACAAGACAAGTGTAAAAAATTAAATTTATTAGAAAACCTAGAAATAAATAAATTAAACAAATTAAACCTTATTTTAAATGACCAACTAGAAGTGAATAATTCACCGTTGTTAAATTTAAATATTTAAAATCAACTTAATAATTCTTATAGTTATATATATATATTTATAAATTGTTTAATTTTATAATAACAGTAAACAATCAGTTTTCAAAAAAAATTTTAATATTCTTAATCATATGTATATATATATATATATATATATTAAATATTACATTAAATATATCTATCTATTAATAGAGAATTAGGCAAAAATAAGCACAGGGAGGTTACCCTCACTGACTCCAGCGGTAGGATTTTGTCTGCGGAGTGCGTGGCTAATGCTTTTGGCAGTTATTTTAGTAGCAATGCCGAAACCAAGTTGACACAGTGTTTTGCGGGTGTGTCCTCACAGACTTGTACTCTTTCTGGGTCGGTGCGTAATTCTATGTTTTTCCAAGACATCACTCATGAGGAGATTCTTGAGGCGACTAAAAAGTTAAAGAATAGGAATGCTTCTGGTGGCGCTGGTTTTCCTACAGTACTGATAAAGTGTTCTCTGGAGTTTTTGTTGCGACCCATGCATTATCTGTTTAATCTGTCCATTAGCTCATCCACATTTCCGGATGTCTTCAAAAGGTCATCAGTGGTGCCCATTCATAAACGGAAGAATGCCACATCTGTTGAAGAATATAGACCTATATCTGTATTAGATGAATTCTCCAAGATATTAGAAAGAATTGTGTTCGACAGACTGACTGCATTTCTAAATGATTGTGGCGTGTTGAATGAGAGCCAACATGGCTTTCGTGCTGGTTGTTCAACTGCTACAGCTACTTATAGCTTTGTTGATGCAATTTATAGGGCCATTGATGATGGGATGTATACGGTTGGACTGTTCTTTGATCTGACATCAGCGTTTGATACTGTGCGCCATGGGTTTCTTTTGGAAAAGTTGTATTCCCTGGGCATTAGGGGAGCAATGCTTCAGTGGTTGCGGTCGTATCTGGCAGGAAGAACAATGACCGTTAGAGTAAATGGCGTAACATCTACTGAGTATCCAGTTCAACATGGTGTGCCACAGGGATCTGTGCTCGGACCACTGCTGTTTTTAATATTTATAAATGATTTGCCTGAATTTGTTGGTCCTGATGAGCTGGTAATCTTCGCTGACGACACTTCTATGCTCGTGGTCTCTCGTGATGAAGACTCTCTTTTTGCCAAGGTGAGTCGGATTTTGACGGCATTCAGTGAGTGGTGTTACGCGAATAACTTGTTACTGAATACGAGTAAATCGGCCTGTGTTAAGTTTTATAAACGCAGAGTTGTGGGGACAGATGGGTTTGTTTTTCCGAATGGTGATGTGTTGCGTATGGTTGACAATATAAAGCTCTTGGGGGTTCATATTGATGGACAGTTAACTTGGAGTAATCATATCGATTGTGTCTGTGCAAAGATTAACAGCGCTTACTATGCCATTTTAAAATTAAAATCTAGCCTCCATCATGACTCCATAGTGAGTGTGTACTATGCTCTGGTATATTCGGCTCTCTCTTATAATACTGTTCTGTGGGGTAATTCCTCTGGGGCTAGGCGTGTTTTTATTCAACAGAAACGAATATTACGCTTAATTTTTAACCTAAAGTCTGATGACTCTTGCAGACCGGTTTTTGTGGGGGAGGGTTTCTTGACTGTGCCGGGTGTGTATATTTACCAATGTGCACGGTATGCAAGAGATAACTTGGGTAGGTATTGCTGTGGTGGTCATGAATACCCGACGCGGCAAGCCCATTTGTTGCGTGCTGACCGGCATAGGACTGCTTGCTTTGAAAAGTCACGAACATATGCCGCTAAGGTCATATATAACAAGTTGCCATCGGAGGTGAAAGGCACGCATAATGCTCATCAGTTTAAAACGGCATTGAAAACATTTCTACTGCGACAATGTTATTATAGTGTCAATGAATATTTGCAGGGATAAAGTGATTTGTCACATTTATGTTTGATTTGTAACTGTTTGTTTTATATATGTATTTTGTGACGCTCATATACACTGTAATGTGTCTGATATGAATTAAATTTATTATTATTATTATTATTATTATTATAAGTTACTCCCGCTCTTAACCTAATGTCACAAACTCCCCCCTCTTAATTTAGGAAAAGATATAAATAAGAACGTCTACAAATATTTTGTATTATAATATTCATCACCTGATGAAGCCCTAGTAGGGTGAAACAATTGTAGTAAATTGAATAAAACTGTTTTGAACTCAATTTGAATTTATTTCAATTTTTACTTGTACATTATGGAGTTTCAACACGTATCTCCGTCTTCAATCAATTATTTAATAATAATAATATTGTTTTTAAACGCTCTGTATAATTTTTAGATTTCAACTTTAACTTATCTTAAAGTCTGATGCTTTGAGTAAACAATAAATACAATTTAAAATAATTCACTCAAATATGTAAGACAGAAATAGTTAAATATCTCTGTTAAGTTATGTATAGGGAGTATAACAGTAAGTAGCCTTCATTTAGCCTATAGTATCAAAATATGCCATAATATACAAGTGTTCCATTTAAATTTTCATAACTTTGGTACGCAACATTTTATTGAATCACTCTGTATATTTCAAAATAATTTTAAAATGTGCCCGTAATGTGGCAAGGTGTTAAAACATTTTGCCACTTTTCGTATATATAAACCGATGGGACTGGGAATGTGGTGCGCCAGCCTGTATATATCTGTGCTATACCTATACCTATAAGTGTTTACATTAGGATATTTTCCAGTTTGTTCACTAAAATCAATCCTCTTCCTACCTTGTATTTTTATAATAATATTCCCCCAAACATTAATCTTACTCAATGCAGGAGCTCTTGGAATTTATAGTCAATAAATCATATAAATAGAAAAAAAAAAGTACGCACAAGGTAACTTTGTGTGCATAGTTGATGTAGGTAACAGTTTTTTGTGCAGAAATGATTGCAAGCAACTATAGACCTTAAGTCTTATGATCATATGGATAGAAATTAAATGAAATTTTGAATCCTATATTTAGTAAAAATGGTTTGTCAATTATTAGACAAAAATAATTATAATATTTTCAAATAACAGAAAAAAATATATGTAAACTAACTTATTCAGTACCGAACTAAATTACCTAAAATAATATTTTTTTAGGAGCGTCATCTGTCGTTAACTAGAATACCAATTGTAGGTTTCAATCTCTTAAATTACAACTAAACTGCAGATTATATAAATTTATCAAATATTCAGCGCCTCTGGTGGTAGTAACCGGGCGACGGTGGCGTAGCCTGGTGTTCGTAACCATTTTGGGGCTACAAAAATTTGTTAATCATGGGCCATCTGGATATTTATCTGTGGTTATGGCAACACACTATTTTCGCCTTTTCATCAACAAAAACCCCAGGGATCCTTAGTACACAACTTGGGTGGTAAATACTATTGCACTTACTTCATGTTGCAAAATGTGTTACACTTTTTGAACATTTCTTACATAAAGTTATCAAAGAAGGGTCTCTAGTTGGCGCCATGCATATATACATATATATATATATATATATATAGAGTATCCAAATCACACTGTAGACGAAGAGCATCCGAGATAGTATCATATCTAAGCATATATGAATTTGTATAGTATTTGCTCGAAAATCTTGGAGAAGAGAATTGCAATCGGAGAATAATGCCTGAGGTCACTCCGATCACCTTTTTTCAGAACAGGGCTAATTCGAGCTATCTTCCATCTAGTCGGATAAATATTTTTGCGCAGCACCAGATTGAAAATAATTTTTAGTGGGCATACAAACACCATACGGCAATCTTTAATTAGATAGGAAGGTATCTGGTCGTTACCAGCATTCGGGGTTTATTTAGGACGATTGGCACTCCACAAAATATCCTCCTCGCTGAGATGTTATGGTTAAATAATCAGCATCTTGTAGCTTATTTTTGATGTCAGAACCAGTTGAATTTGAGTCTTTCCGGTAAACCTGGGAAAACGCACGTGAAAATCCCTCAACTATATGGGCAGGGTTGTCATAGCTGAGATCGCTGTCATGCATTACTGACGGAATACGAGAAGTACTTTCCTTGAGATGAATATAGCGCCAAATTTGTTTTGGGTCACTCATTAGGTTTGATTCAGCTTCATAGGAAAATCTCAAGTAAGACTCGTGAATATGATTTTTGGTGATAGCCCTTAACCTACTGAATTTACGATAAAAGCAAATTTGCTGAGTTGCTCTCCATCTCCGATGATAATAGTTTTTAAGCTTACGATTCTGAAATTATGCATTCTATACAGCTTTATTGCAAGTGCGAAAGTAAATAGAGCTACAGTTGGAACAATCTTCGTATAAAAGAAGTTTTATAGTTCGGACTGGAAATAATACTTCTACTCTTATCAAGCAGTGGCGGCTCTTTAATGAGAGCAAGTGAGCAATTGCACCCCCTGGAATTTTGAAACAAAACAAACCAAGCGGCGACTAACTATGAAAGTATTTATTTATTACGTATTCATAGTTATTGAACAGGAACGTGGCGTGTGTGGCACGCGAAACAACCTACATGCACCGATCGTCGTCACAGATATAATGACGAGAAACTATTCGAATGTTTACCCTTCCACCGAGACAAACATACCCATGAGCAAAGCCCTACGGTTGCTGCGTTAAGCCATTAAATATTACATTGAAGGTGGGGGGAACTGTATTTTGTTCTAGTTCCATATCGTATAATACATAGCATGTGAGCAAGATTTCCGTCTGCTCACCGTGTTGTAAGATGAATTTCGTGTCTGCGTTACAGAATAACACGTTTTCGCGGTTAACGTATGATGAAAAATCGCAATAAAAAATCTTAAACGGCCAATGCCTCAATTATGTTTAGAATATAAACAATCTGTTAAAGGTAAAGACGTTATAAGAAAATTCAAAATGAATATTTATCAGAAAATTGACTGGATTTGTGGGTGTGAAATTAAAAATACTTTGTTTTGTTTTCCGTGTCTTTTGTTTGGTGGTGAACCGTCTTGGTCAAAGAACGGATGCAAATTTTGCATTCTATACAGATTTATTAAGAATCCCAAACTATTTACAGTTTGCGTTGGAACAGTTTTTATATATAACACTAGCTATCCATCAATCTCTTCGAGCTTGAATCGGTTTGAAAATCGCCTTGTATTAAATTATAGTATTTAATTGAATAAATACACGAAATATTCCTGTGCGAATAGACCACCGATGTATGTATACGTATATATCAGTCGTCGTCCGAGCGAGAAGCGGGTGTGGCACATATATATGTACGGAAACATCTTAACGTACGTCGGCATTTTATCGTGGCTATTCTTAATTTTTCATCACGATCCGTCGTTTTGAGAAATTTGACGGAACACTGTCACACATATACTTTAATTGTTTGCGCGCCGCGCGATATTAAGGTATGCATTTGCGCGCGTTGAATAGAAGAAAGTGTGGGCTTTTTAACGGTACCTTTCACTATACGTCGGATTGTCTCGTTTATTAGGAGATAGCTTCAGAAAATTCAGTAAGTCGAAAACGCAACTTTTGAATTTGTCCGTGAATATCTGGCGGTCGGACAGAGGTATAAAGGCCAAACTTTAAATGTAATTAGTTCGAAGCCTCCCCTTCACATGACGATCGGTCCGAACGCGCTACCTATACAGGGTGTTGCACAATTTAGAGAAACATCATCCGTTGCACGGTACTATATCTATCCCGTATTTACTCCCGCGAAAGAGGAAGAGTCACACCTATCAGCTTTTATTAATTAGGAAAAAATAACATTCAGAATGTTTTAGATTCATCATATAGAAAAGCAGTTCAACAACACAATGAACAGGTAACAAAAAATAGGCATGTGTTAAATTTAATAGTAAATTGCATTAGATTTTGTGGCGCGTTTGAACTGGCACTTCAGGGTCATGATGAACGGCAAACGTCGAATACCAAGGGCATTTTTCGGGAATTGTGATAAATTTTACGGCAGAATTAGATAAATCGCTCAGAGATCACATCGAAGCAGCACCGGTTTTTAATTGAATTTATAAATGATTTCCCAAATTTTAATGAAAAAGTGATAGAACTGTTCTGCAAGTCAAAGACACGCAAAATGGACTTCGTTTAGCGTCAGATGTAATCAAACTGTAGTGTTATATTTACTATTCCCTCAAAACAAACTGTACAATGAACAGTACCTGTCTAGAACAGTATGTCGGTGAAACTTATAAAGATTGGGTAAGCGTTCTTGTATTATTATACTTTTTAATTTTGAAATTATGCACTCCCTATGTGAACCACCCTGAGCCGCCACTGTTATCAAGTATCAGTTTTTTGTAAATTTCTCGCAAATTATGCATTCTATAGAGATTTATTGCTAGTGGGAAAGTATATAAAGCTGCAATTGGAACAATCTTCGTATAAAAGAAATTTCAAAATTTGGACCGGAAATAATACATTCTTCTTTTATTAAATAGCAGTTTTTCACAAATATCTTGCAAATTTTGCATTCTATACAGATTTATTAAGAATCCCAAACTATTTACAGTTTGCGTTGGAACAGTTTTTATATATAACACTAGCTATCCATCAATCTCTTCGAGCTTGAATCGGTTTGAAAATCGCCTTGTATTAAATTATAGTATTTAATTGAATAAATACACGAAATATTCCTGTGCGAATAGACCACCGATGTATGTATACGTATATATCAGTCGTCGTCCGAGCGAGAAGCGGGTGTGGCACATATATATGTACGGAAACATCTTAACGTACGTCGGCATTTTATCGTGGCTATTCTTAATTTTTCATCACGACCCGTCGTTTTGAGAAATTTGACGGAACACTGTCACACATATACTTTAATTGTTTGCGCGCCGCGCGATATTAAGGTATGCATTTGCGCGCGTTGAATAGAAGAAAGTGTGGGCTTTTTAACGGTACCTTTCACTATACGGATTGTCTCGTTTATTAGGAGATAGCTTCAGAAAATTCAGTAAGTCGAAAACGCAACTTTTGAATTTGTCCGTGAATATCTGGCGGTCGGACAGAGGTATAAAGGCCAAATTTTAAATGTAATTAGTTCGAAGCCTCCCCTTCACATGACGATCGGTCCGAACGCACTACCTATACAGGGTGTTGCACAATTTAGAGAAACATCATCCGTTGCACGGTACTATATCTATCCCGTATTTACTCCCGCGAAAGAGGAAGAGTCACCTATCAGCTTTTATTAATAGTACTAGCTATCCATCAATCTCTTCGAGCTTGAATCGGTTTGAAAATCGGACTCGTCGTCCGAGCGAGAAGCGGGTGTGGCACATATATACGTACGGAAACATCTTAACGTACGTCGGCATTTTATCGTGGCTATTCTTAATTTTTCATCACGATCCGTCGTTTTGAGAAATTTGACGGAACACTGTCACACATATACTTTAATTGTTTGCGCGCGGCGCGATACTAAGGTATACATTTGCGCGCGTTGAATAGAAGAAAGTGTGGGCTTTTTAACGGTACCTTTCGCTATACGTCGGATTGTCTCGTTTATTAGGAGATAGCTTCAGAAAATGCAGTAAGTCGAAAACGCAACTTTTGAATTTGTCCGTGAATATCTGGCGATCGGACAGAGGTATAAAGGCCAAATTTTGAATGTAATTAGCTCGGACCTCCCCCTTCACATGACGATCGGTCCGAACGCGCTACCTATACGGGGTGTTGCACAATTTAGAGAAACATCATCCGTTGCACGGTCCTATCTCTATCCCGTACTTACTGCCGTGAAAGAGCAAGAGCCACCTATCAGCTTTTATTAATAGTACTAGCTAATACGGCAGGCCTAGAAGGCCCGCTGCCGCCTCTTATTCCGCTTACAGTTGAGGTACCGCTCCCCTTATTTTTCTAAATTTATTGCGGACTTTGTCTTTATTGCGTTTCAGTTTTTGCAACACCATATAATTTCGATATATAGCGAATAACTAAATATAATTGTGTTTTAGACGTTCAATATTGCTTAGTTGTTTTTATACACCCCTGTATATAGTTTACAACTATGCAATATTTTATTCGGAATGCTTATCGGATGAAATGATTAATAATAGATTTAGTGACAATAGCAGTTTTTAAATTTAAAATGTTTAACGGCTGTCCATGAAATAAAATGTATTTTATCGTTTAAAGTTATATTGACATTTTTCACATACTTTTCTTGTGCCTTCATAGTCGGTAGTTTTCACTCTATTTTGAATTTTTCTACTATTATTGGTGTCTGTGCCTTGATTTGCCGATGATTTATTTCACGTTTGCCTAATTTATCTATAGTTTGAATTTTGTCTGTGGGTATAAAATTAGAATAATCTCAAAATCTGTTTTTTTTTGAATTAGTTGGAAAATGTGGTTTGATAGTTTTTGTTAATAGTATTTCAGTCTATATACAGGCTGTCATCTAAACGGGTAAGGCCGATTATGCCTTTATGAGTAAAGATATTTCGAAGCGGTTTTTCCTTGTGATCGCTGTTCATTAGGAGCACATTTTAAAAATATTTTGTAATATACAGAGTGTCAAATAACTTGGTGGCTAACCATAGTTATAGTTTTTTAAATGGAACACCTATATATTATTGCATTCTTGAATTCCCCGTATAATTTTTAGTCAAAAAGTTATATGATAGTATAGGCCTAAAGTGTAAAGTTTTTGACTTAATTCCATTTTTCTGAAAAATTCAATGTTTGTATAAAATTATATTTCTCGAAAACGACGTATGAGATGGACAAAATTTTTTGCAGTTTTGTTTACAAGAAGAGGTCCTAATAGAAGCATGTTTTATTTTTTTACAGTTACTAACTTCATGTGGCGGAAACTGGATTAAAATTAGATGACACGTTTTTGTATAAGTCATTTTTCTTAATTGGAACACCCTGTATATCAATTCATTTTTGAATTGTTTATTAAATTTCTTGTCAGAAACATGTAAAACGTTAACACTTTAAAAGTGACTATTACAGAGTTATTGTCGTTTTTTGATATGCTTATGTTAGTTTTTGCAAAAAAGTAATTTTTTTCAAGTGGAAGACCCTGTATATTATTTCATTTTTGAATTTCTTATTAAATTTTACATCAAAAACATGTAAGACGTTAATACTTTAAAAATGACTATTACTGAGCTATTGTAATCTAATTTTAATCCAGTTTCCTGCACATGCAGTTAGTAACTGTAAAAAAATAACACATGCTTCTATGAGGACCTCTTATTGTAAACAATATTGCAAAAAAATATGCCCATCTAATACGTCGTTTTCGAGAAATATAATTTTATACAAACATTGAATTTTTCAGAAAAATGGGAATAAGTCAAAAACTTTACACTTTAGGCCTATACTATCTTATAACTTTTTGACTAAAAATTATACGAGAAATTCAAAAATGCAATAATATATAGGATGTTTCATTTAAAAAACTATAACTATGGTTAGCGACCAAGTTATGGAACACTCTGTATAATATAAAATATTTTTAAAATGTGCCCCTTATGAACAGCTTCGAAATATCTTTACTCGTAAAGGCAAAATCAGCTTTAACCGCCTAATTGGCTCACCCTGTATATGTCGATTTAACAAATAATATTTACTTCATTGGCATTTTTTATAATGATTTCCATTCCTATACTTTTATAATTTGCAGTGTTTCTTTGTGGTAAATTGTATTACAACTGTCAGTTATGTATGATGTTTAATAATGGTGGTAAAGCCTTGTTCACGCAGTACATAATTATTTTCTTTTGCATTGTACACCTACAATTTAGGAATATATAAATATAATATATGTATTATGGTAATATTGATTACTTATTGTTATATTCGAAAATACTCCCTAATCCTTATAGAATTTCTATTTTGAATTATCGTAATTGACGATGTCGCGTGAGGTTCATTTTCATCAATGATAATTAAACAATCTTTTTTGAATACGTATGATGTTACTTGCCTGGCACAGTACAATATGATTAAATGCTTGTTTAATCTGGTAGGAATATATTTTAGTTTATTTTTTCTATTTACAATATCTTAAAATATTTTGAAGTAGGTATTTTTACAACTTAATTCATGGACGAAATGACTCCAGTCATGTAATGATAATTGCTAATAATGAGTAGAGTGTTTATAAACAAATAAGGAATAGAATTTATAAATTTCTTACCTATACACTTTTATCATTGGGCCAATTTATTATATATTGCAATACATATTGTGTTGAATGTTTGTGAGCTAATGCTTCAATCTTTTCGAGCTTTAATTCGCCTTTTTCGCGTCCGCTTACAGTTTTTTTACAGTTTCCTGTAAAACGCGATCGCTCTCATGGTGGTTTTTAGAATGTACGATTTTATAGACTTTTGGCGCACCCTGTATATACATATATTTTGTAAAGCCAATTGTATATTTCATTTAGAATTCTTCTAGAATTTCTTTTATACAAAGTGTTACACACTGAAGAGCGAGAAAGATAATTTAATGTTAAACATAAGAATGATGTTAAAGTATCCGAATAAACAATATGCTCAGTAACTGCATCATTTTCATTGAGACAATCGGGCTAATACGCTATTGAAATAACAGTGGAAAAATTTAGTATATTAAGAAAAAGTATGTCAATTGCTCAGAAACAATTTAAGATAGGCATGCACAATATTAATAAAAAAAAACCTAATAATCAATTTGAAACTGAGATATTTTCACCCAAATTATTTGAAGTGGAACAGCGCTTTCATTATGAAATTTTGGTCAGCAGACTTGAAATATTCGTCTGTCACATACTCAAAATTAGTTCGCACGTCAATTAAAAATGAAGGACTTGTATTGAAGAACATTTTAAATTTTCACTCAATTACATTATTATTCGTACTGTTCCCTCTCTAATGGTAGAAAGGATATTGTGTATACTACTCGCCCGCTATCGTGGGCTCGTCATTTTAATTGACACGCTCAAATATACATAGTATCTGCATAGTGTTTACATGTTTACAACAAATTTTGTTTGGTAAATGGGTGTCGCTTTCAAACATTCTTATAGAATGCTAATGAATGCTGATGAACTTCAAACATATAGCTCGCAAACATATGTATGTGAATGGGTAAGGTAAATTTAAGTTATAAAGTATATCACTTTTTTACTACCTTTTCGAAGTCCACTATCGTTAATAAAAGAGCACAAAATAATAATAAAAGTAAAAAGTCCAAGTTTTAAATTTAAGCCCTATTGAAGCGCCTTTCCTGTGAAAAGCGATCACCCTCATGACGTTTTTTAGAATGTCCAATTTTATAAACTTTTCTTTTGACGCACCCCTGTACACATATAAATTTTGTTATGCCAATCGTATACATTATTAAGAAGTTTTCTTTCCTTTTTACACAAATCGTTACACTGAACACTGAAGAGCGAGAAGGACAATGAAATGTTACAAAACATAAATCACATTAAAGTTTACGAAGGAAGGATGTAGTCAGATCGAAGCACTTTTCGAAGAACCTTTCCGTCATATATTTTGTTAAGCCAATTGTATATTTTATTTAAAATTCTTCTCGAATTGCTTTTGACACTAACCGGTACACACTCAAGAGCGAGAAAGGTAATTTAATGTTAAACATAAGTCATGTTAAAGTATCGAAAGAAACAATGAGCTCAAAGGGCGCAACATTTTCATTGAGACAGTGTACAATACTATTCTGATGTTTTCGAATCTAATATCTTTAAGAAAAAATTAAGTATTGAATTTAAGCCCTGTTCAATTAGGTTTCGAAGAATCGCCAAATTGAAGACGTAATAAGCGACCACAAACACCCCCGTATCCAAAATTTAACAAACATTTAACATTTTTTCAAAACACTCTTCCGCCATTTATAAACTTTTGAAGCACACCTGTATATACATATATTTTGTTAAGCCAATTGGATATTTTATTTAAAATTCCTCTCGAAATGTTTTTAACACAAACCGGTACACACTGAAGAGCGAGAAAGGTAATTTAATTTTAAGCGTATGTCATGTTAAGGTATCCAAAGACACAATGAGATCAAAAGGCCCAACATGTTCATTAAGACAGTTTACAATACTATTTTGATGTCAAAGTGTAAAAGCCTGTCAACCTTTTCGAAATCCAGTATCGTTAATAAAGGAGCACAAAATAATAATAAAAGTAAAAAGCCCAAGTTTTAAAGTCAAGCCCTATTGAAGCGCCTTTCCAGTAAAAAGCGATCACAGGCAAGACGCTTTTTAGAATGTCCACTTTTATAAACTTTTGAAACACCCCTGTACATACATAAATTTTGAGAAGCCAATAGTATATTTAAATTCTTCTCGAACTGTTTTTGACAGAAACCGGTACATACTCAAGAGCGAGAAAGGTAATTTAATGTTAAAGTATTGAAAGACACAATAAGATCAAAAAGGTCAACATTTGTATCAAGACAGTTTACAATACTATTTTGATGTGAAGGTATAAAAGTCTGTCAATCTTTTCAAAATCCACTATCGTTAATAAAAGAGCACAAAACATTAATAAACGTAGAAAGCCCAAGTTTTAAAGTGAAGCCCTATTGAAACGTCTTTCCTGTAAAAAACGATCACTGGCATGACGCTTTTTAGAATGTCCACTTTTATAAACTTTTGAAACACCCCTACATATATTTTGTTAAGCCAATAGTATATTTTATTTAAAATTCTTCTCGAACTGTTTTTTACACAAACTGGTACACACTCAAGAGCGAGAAAGGTAATTTAATGTTAAATATCAGTCATGTTAAAGTATCGAAAGAAACAATGAGCTCAATGAGCGCAACATTTCCATTGAGATAGTGTACAATACGATTCTGGTGTTTGCGAATCTACTATCGTTAAGAAAAATGAAGTATTAAATTTAAACCCTGTTCAATCACGTTTCGAAGAATCGTCAAATTGAAGACGTAATAAGCGACCACAAACACTCCGTTAACCAAAATTTCACAAACATTCATCAATTTTCAAAAAACTCTTCCTCCATTTTGTTTTTTTTGACATTTTGACTATGGATTCTTGATTGGCGTCCTAAGACACACCTGTATCTAAAATTTCACATTCATAGGTCAATTTTCAAAAAATTCTTCCGCCATTTTGTTTTTTTTTGACATTTTGATTTTGGATTCGTGATCGGCGACCTAAGACACCCCCGTATCTAAAATTTCACATTCATACGTCAATTTTCAAAAAACTTCCGCCATTTTGTTTTTTTTCGACATTTTGATTTTGGATTCGTGATCGGTGACCCAAGACACCCCCGTATCTAAAGTTTCACATTTATACGTCAATTTTCAAAAAATTCTTCCGCAATTTTGTTTTTTTTGACATTTTGACTTGGGATTCGTGGTCGGTGACCTAAGACACCCCCGTATCTAAAATTTCACATTCATACGACAATTTTCAAAAAACCTCCGCCACTTTGTTTTTTTTTTGACATTTTGACAATGGATTCGTGATCGGTGACCTAAGACATCCCCGTATCTAAAGTTTCACATTCATACGTCAATTTTCAAAAAACTCGTCCGCCATTTTGTTTTCTTTGACATTTTGACTTTGGATTCGTGGTCGGTGACCTAAGACACCCCCGTATCTAAAATTTCACATTCATACGTCCATTTTCAAAAAACTTTCGCCATTTTGTTTTTTTTTGACATTTTGATTTTGGATTTGTGATCGGCGACCTCAACCACCCCCGTATCTAAAATTTCACATTCATAGGTCAATTTTTAAAAAATTCTTCCGCCATTTTGGTTTTTTGACATTTTGACATTGGATTTGTGATCGGCAACCTCAACAACCCCCGTATCTAAAATTTCACATTCATACGTCAATTTTCAAAAAATCCTTCGGCCATTATATATTTTTTTGACATTTGGATTAGTGAGGGGCGACCGTAAAAACGCCCAAGTGCCTAATTTTACTTTTAATCAGAAGAGAGAAATTGATTTCAGCTAGCTCCATGTGCATGTTTGCGTAATCGTTTAAATAAAATTATTTCGTAGGGGCACATAAATCTTGAAAGCAATATTTTTACCCGTAAGGAAATTTATTATTTTAAATCTAATTTATAATAAATAAAAAAAAAGTCATGCTGTATATGAGAATGATTAGTCGGTCGACCGATGAAATGTATATGAAGTAAATACACAATATTGTATTCGAAAATAAAAATTATTGCTTCGCCCGGGCTTTGAACCCCGTCGATGATTTCGTCATTAGGCCACCGAGGAACATGTAGATGACTTGTTAAGCTGCCGTATTTATGTATTATGTAGGTTTGCCTTATGGTAGAATCTGATTTTTTTTTAATTCTAGGGAAAATAAACGTGTAGTCGTCAAAAGAAAATTAAAAATCGTATTAATTGCGTCCTGATAATTAATTTAGTGTCTTCTCCTTGTCCTAAAACTAAATATATTATGTGTATTTATTTGGCAAGAATCTCATCTGACATTAATCAAAAAAAGATGGCCGCAAACGCTAGTCGTATTTGCAACATTTTTCCACCGTGCCCAGAGTGCATCAAGAGTTTCAATCGCTCCTACTATCGACATCGGATAACAATGAAGTCGGAATGGGAATGGTCTAGAATATCTGTACTTTACGATAATGAATCTTGTTGTGCCCTTGAAACCTTCAGAATTCGGAATTTCACGCTTAAAAGTCACACTTGCAAAATTCTCGATGTACCTGCCAGATTTCCGAAATGTCAATTTTCTCTAGCCACTTATATATTTTATTTACGTTATGGGCTTTCTGTAGGCACGTCATGAGTCAAAAACGATCGTACTTAAAGTTTACGAATTAATATCTCTGCAATGCCGTCGAGTTAAGTTTCGAAATTCGGTTTGTGGTGAGCACGAATTTTTCCCGATTTCGATGATGCACGCGCCTGCGACGACGACGGTCCAGATTTTTAGGAGATACGTGAACCGTACCGGGACCTACCGAACAAAATACCCTCAACTTTGAGAGCCCGTATTTTCCGTCAGAGTCGAAATGAAAAGCTCAAATTTTGTAGACATATCGGTTGGAATGTCGGCTTTCCCGCTAAATCAATTCGGGACCTCTACGTTTGCCCAGTTTCCCGTACGAAGCGTAAATATGTGGCAATGTTACGCAAATAAGTCCATCTCGTGCTATTCCATGGGATTTTTAAAGGTAAGCCGGCAGCTATTAGTATATATAACTAGCTAATACGGCAGGCCTAGAAAGCCCGCTGCCGCCTCTTTTATTCCGCTTAGTGTTGAGGTACCGCTCTCCCTAATTCTTCTACATTTATTGCGGATTTTGTCTTTATTGCGTTTCAGTTTATAAAACACCATGTAATTCCGATATATAGCGAATAAGTAAATATAATTGTATTTTAAATGTTCAATATTTGAAATTATTAATAATAGATTTAGTGATAATAGCAGCATTTCTAAATTTAAAATGTCCATGAAATAAGATGTATTATATCGTTTATCCTTTTTATGGACATTTTTCACATACTTCTCCTGTGCTCTTCGCTGTCGGTAGTCTTTCACTCTATTTTAATTTTTTTCTACTATTATTGGTTTACGTGCCTTATGTTAATTATTTCACGTTGGCCTAATGTATCTATACTTTGATTTTGTTTGTGGGTTATAGAATGGACGCCCCTTGAAATCTGCGTTTTTAATCAGTTGGACAATGTGGTTTGATAGTTTTTGTAGTCAATAGTGTTTCAGTCTATATATGTCGATTCCAATGATCTTTTTGGTTTAAATGAGAAATCATTAAAAATTTAAAAAGAATATTTTATTTTATATAAATTTGTAGATAAGATGATTTATTAATACGAATGTATATTTTAAATAATTTACTATTATTATTTCATTACAATTTTCTAAAATGATTCCCATATCTATATTTTCATAATTTGCATTGTTTCTTTGTGGTAATTTGTATTGCAACTCTCAGTTATGAAGGATTTTTAATAATGGTAGAGTCTTGTCCACACTGTATATAATTATTTGCTTTGCATTGTACACCAATACAGTTTAAGGGACAAATCGATATAATATATATTTGTTATAGTAATATTGATTACCCATTGTTATAATCCAAAATACTGTAAGACATCCCCTTATATAAGTTCTATTCTAAATTATTGAAATTGACGATGTTGCTTCCGGTTCATTTTCATCAATGGTAATTAAACAATCTCTTGTGAATACGTACGATATTACTTCGCAATAGCTATTTGTCAATCACTTCAAGCTTGAATAGTTTTTGCGCGTCCGCTTACATCTTTTTTACAGCTTTCAGTAAAACCTGATCACTGTTAGGACAGCTGTTAAAATTTCCGGTTCTATAAACTTTTGACGCATCCCTGTATATACATTATGCCATTATATTTTGTAAAGCCAATCGTATATATTACTCAGAATTCTTCTCAAACTGTTTTTAACACAGACCGGTATACAGTGTAGAGTAAGAAAAGTAATTTAATGTTTAAAATAAGTCATTTTAAAATATCCGAAGAAATAATGTGCTCAAAGACAACACCATTTTCGTTGATGCAGTCTGCAATACGCTTCTGATGCGACAATAGAAAAGTTTGATGACTGTTTCAAAGACTACGGATTTTAAGAAAAAATCTAAAAGGATGGTAATAACTCATAAACAATTTAAGATAGACATAAACAATAATAATAATAATGAATCGAAAATTCAATTTCATCAATGACTCAAAAGGGGCCAAGTAAGAACCGTCAAATTGCATCCACCAAGATCTAATTATGTTTCGCACATTTCCGCCATGTTGGTCGCCCCACTTTTTTTTTGATATTTCGACTTCCAATTCGTTATCAGCGACAATAAGAACCCCGAATATTGAATTTCACGCGGATCCAATACGTTTTCGAAGAACCATTACGCTATATTGGACACACCATTTTTTTTTAAATACAAACTTCAGATTCTTCATCAGCGAACCTAGAAACCCCAAGTACTAAATTCCATACAATTTCAATTACTTTTCTGCCATATTGAATGCGCCATTTTGTTTTATCAAATTTCGTTTTCAGATTCGTGTTCAGCGACCTAGGAAACCTCCCAAAATTAAATTATTTAATTAACACTTCAGGACATATAGCTTCCGCTAGTGAATACTATTACATGAAAACCAGTTACAAATATACCTCCTTTTTCTATACATACATTTTATTTAATACTTGGCTACTCTGTATAATGGACAAGCATTTTTGATAAATAAAGAGGGTTTGAAAGGTGTATGAACATCATTATTTATGAGAGTCATGATATGGCTTTTGTAGATTATAATATGTAACAAATAAACTTATGCAACATCTCAAATTTCACGCCATTTTAAACTACAGGCGCATGCTGGTTGCCTAAGTAACATAACCATATAGAAAATTATTGCAGTTGTTGGTTGTGTTGCTTTTGTTTATGAGCGAATGAAGATTCTTTTATAAATATTTATGGAATGTAGATTTAATTTATTTTATTATTTATTTATTACGTGCAATATATCTGTTACTGAGTATGAATACTTATATAATTGTATCCTAACATGTTAAGGAACATGTTGGTTATAATAAATTATTTAAATTAGACTAAGTAAAAAAGTATTATTAGAAGTGTTCCGACACTGGAGTCGTGATCAGCGACTTCAAAAACCCTCAGAAACAAAATTTCAGGAAGATACATCAATTTTCGAGAGACCTCCCCACCACATTTCACCGCCATTTTGTTTTTGAAAATTACGACCGTGGATTCGTGACCAGTGACTTTAAAAACCCCCAGAAACAACATTTCAGGAACATACATCAATTTTCCAGAAACCTCCCCACTATATTTGGCCGCCATTTTGTTTTTAAAAAATTTCGACCGTGGATTTGCGATCAGTGACTTCAAAAACCATCAGAAACAAAATTTCACAAACATACGTCAATTTTCGAGAAACCTCCCCTCCATATTTGGGCGCCATTTTGTTTTTTAAAAATTTCGACTCTGTATTCGTGATCAGCGACTTCAAAAATCCTCAGAAACAAAATTTCACGAACATACATCAATTTTCGAGAGACCTCCCCCCACCACATTTCCCCGCCATTTTGTTTTTTAAAAATGTCGACTCTGGATTCGTGATCAGCGACCTCAAAAACCATCAGAAACAAAATTTCACGAACATACGTCAATTTTCGTGAAACCTCCCCCACCATATTTGGCCTCCATTTTGTTTTTTAAAAATGTCGACTTCGGATTCGTGATCAGTGACTCCAAGAACCCTCAGAAACAAAATTTCACGAACGTACATCAATTTTCGAGAAACCTTCCCCACCCTATTTGGCCGCCATTTTGTTTTTTAAAAATTTCGACTTTGGCTTCGTGATCAGTGACTTTAAAAACCCTGAGAAACAAAATTTCACAAACATACATCAATTTCTGAGAAATCTCCCCACCATGTTTGGTCGTCATTTTGTTTTTTAAAAATTTCGACTTTGGATTGGTGGTCAGTGGCTTCAAGAACTCCCAGAACCAATATTTCACGAACATACATTAATTTTCAAAAAAAAAGATGTTGGCTAGCTTTTGGGGATTTGACCACGCCCACTGTGCATAAATAGTTATTTCGTAGCGGCACATAAATGTTAAAAGCATTATTTTTTCCCTTAAGAAAACGGCATACCCGTTTTAGAATTATTGTATTTTAAATGGAATTTATAATAATTATAAGAAAAAATCATGCTGTATATATGAGTCATTAGTTCATCGACCGGGAAAATTATGTCGAGAAGTCCGGCGTCTTCTCTTATAAATTTCCCGTAAAATATTCGAAATAAATACACAATATCGCATTCGAAAAAAAAAATGTTTTGCCCCGGCCTGGGTTCGAACCCGACCCGGCAAAGTCCTTGTATTAAGTAGCCGTCAATCTTGCCATTGGGCTATCGACCTAATGTAAATAGTTTGTTCAACTGCCATATTTATATGTAGGCTAGACTCTATGTTGAAATCTGCAAATTTTTTTTAATCTCAGAGAAAATAGACGTGTAATCTTCAAAAGGTTATAAAAAACGTTTTAATTGCGTCCAGATAATTAATTTAGTGCCTTGTCCGTGTCCTAAAACTAAATATATTATGTGTGTTTATATGCCATGAACCTATTCTGACGTTAATAATTACATTAAGGAAACTGGGCATACGCGTTCTGGAATTATCGTATTTTAAAATTCAAATTTATAGTAATTAAAAGATATCAGCCTGTATGTAAAAATGTTAGGTCAAGCTACCGAGATATAATATATTTACGGGCAGTGCACATGAATGTATATGTGTGTACATAACATATGAGCATTGCACTTGATTTATTGTGTACATTCATTTGTGACGTATTTCGGCCATTTTTCTACCCTGTCCGTCTGCATGAGGAATTTAAATCATCCTATCGATATCGTAAGTCGATGAAGTTGGAATAGGCATGCGATCGGTACAGAAATGTCTGACTTTTCGATTATGTACCTTGTTGGGCCGTCAAAACCTTCAAAATTTTTCGTTGGAGCTGTCAGATTAGCGAAAAGTCAATTTTTCGTGTTCACCAATATATTTCAATAACGTAAGCCATTTTTATGTTACCAAATATTTGCGGGCTCCTCTTGAAGGCCTCGATTCTCAGGAACCCGTCCGTCTGGAGGGCCGAAAAATAGCCTACTTGTAAAAGGAAGGTGCGTTTTACACTTAACCGACGCGCACGACACCCTCGACTCCCTCTCAAAGGTGACACAGCGCGCCCCGTGCAACCAATTTTCGTCGATTTTGACGGTTCGGGCCGTAACCATGGTGATTCGGTTAAGCCGTCTTTTCTCAAGAAATTAACACGAAACGGCCGTCGGCTAATATTAAGGAGAATATTTCTCAATTTTAGATGTATTAAGAAAATAAAAGTACTTTCAGCTGGATTTGGTATAATTTCTGTATACACAAAGTTTAAAATCGCCACAATGTCACACTTTTACTCAGAGGTTTATTTTATTAAGAAATAAGAATTTAAAGTTCAATTTGGACAACTTCTGTATCACATTTCGGAACGCACACACGTATAAGGAAGTCGTGTGTTGCCCACACTATTTTTTTAAATTTGGGAACATTAATTACTAGAGGCCAGGTCAGGGCTATAGGGTAGGTGGTTGATTTCTTGTGAACACACAGCACCATTCGAAACACGCGCGCCGCGTGTACCAGGGATTTGTGGTTTTAATTTCTTTTCTTAAATTACCCAAAGTGGTTGCGAAAGACGCTTCTCATGAATTTCAAAATTTGAAGAACACTTTCTTGGCAAATATACGGAAGAAGAACAAAGAGAGAACACAAATACAAGAAGCCGCTAATTTGGAAAGAATTGCAGTGAATGGCTAGAGTTAAGAAGGCAATTGCTAATAGCCTAAAATTTTGGAAAAGTTATATACGCGGTAACACCACTTAGAGCATTGTTAAAACACTGTTATATAAAAGTAACATTTCACATATTGCTTCTATAAAACATGGTACAGATAATAAAAGAATAACTCTTAACCAGCTATCATTTCAAGAGCGTGTCACAATACAGGCTGGCAGATTAACAGTGAGATTCTATATATTGGTGCTACTCCAGATGGTCTAGTAAGAGTAGATGCAATCGTGGAGGTAAAATGTCGTACAAGGCATCAATAGAAGAAGCTGTTAAAGATAAAAAAGTTAGATTCTGGAGGATCATTGATGGAGAAGTGGTGGTCATTAAAGAGTACCCTTGGTGTTTCGAAGTTCAAAGAAAGCTGCATATTACTAGACGGAATGCATATCTTTTCGCAGTCTGGTCAGGAGAAAATAAACCTGTTAATGTTGAAATCACTCAGCGAGATGATACATTATAGAAAACACGAATGGTGAAAAAAATTAAAGTGTTCTACATGGATCATATTTCACCAAAACTGGTTGATCCCCGACAGACAAGGAAGTGATGCATCAAAAAGAAATCATTTAAAATGGAAGGTTGACGATTCTGAAAACGAGGCATCGCCATCTAAACTTGCACGTTCGAATGCTTCAGAGCATACAGCTATTGCATCATTTGCTTGAGGCCATTGTAAACAAGCAATTTGATACATTTTTGTGAGAATGCAAGTATATAGCTACTTAATTAAAAAATAAGGCGTGTGTGTGTTTGAAATTATACAAAAGTAGTTCAAAATTAAGTTTTTAATTCTCTATCCTTCTAATAAAATAAACCTGTCATTTTTGTATCAAAATTATTAAAAATCCATCTAAGTACTTTTATACTGATAATAAATCTGTATAATTTGCGAAATATTTGCAAAAAGCTATTTTTTTGATAATAGTAAAATCGGAAAGGAATTTCGAAAACCTTTTTTACAAATTTTTTCTGAAATCTATTTTTAATTGTGTTTCTATTCTGTTGAAATATTATCTGAACTTAGTAGTAATCAGATATTGGTAAAATCAAATATGATATTTTCACTGAAGTAAACTGCTACTTCCGGTTTACCGATTTCATTGAAAATCTAATCAGATCTGAAGAAGATGATTATACTACTAAATATAAACTTTGGTATTGATAGCTTTAGCCGATTAGCCGCTATAGTGGTCAGAGCGAGAGAGAGAGAGAGTCGCACAGACTTTTTCAAAAACAACTTTTTCAGTCTTCTACACATGGACATCTGAAAAATGCCGTCGAAAGTGTTCATCATCTTATACTAAAAGTAAAATATTTAATCTCAATGAAGTTCTTTGATTACAGTAATAATTACCTACCAGCCTGCCCATGTTTTTCCCTAATAAATTTTATTTAAAATCGATGTACAAGAGACCTTTGCGCTCGCATTTGGTAAGAGAAGTGGATACTAACAAATTCGAACGTTGCATTTTTTTTGCTTCTTTAGTACAAAAGTATACTGTAGTTTTAACATAGAAAATAAATATCATGCTTATCAGCTTCATCTTGCTGGCACTGTTTAAATTATCTTCGAATGTAAGAAAATTTTTATATTATCGCACTCTACAGAAGCAGTAATTATGACTTTCTTTACAAGCCGCTCAACCGATTTCTTTCCAGTCGCAATATGAAGAAAATAACCGGGCGCTAGGTATTCCGTGTAAGACTCGTTCCGCACTCTGAACGAACTCGATGTTACCTTTCGGCTTATAGGATTCACTCAAAACGGGGTCGTTTGAATTACCTGAGTACCTATAGCCGCGGTACTTTAATACGGGGAGACGTGGCGTCCTTCCTTCGGGATGGCACTACACTTATACACTGGGTGTATGGGATTGGGCCTATGCTACTGTCTGAGGTTAATGAAAGAGTTGTTTAAACCACATGAATTTATTACCACAACTCGGTCACTAAAAACAATAGCCACGCAGGACTATAAAGAAATGGGCTGAAGGCAAAAACTAATATTAAGAGATATATACATATATCGAAGTACACATACAGTTTACTGAGACACCTTGACCAGAGGGCTAATTATCCCATATAGGGGGATTAATAAAAAGGAGGTGGTCTTTAGATACTGGCGAATTGAAATAGAGAGGTATTTGAGACACTCAGTTGGGGTTCTAGGGGATAAGGCTCCCTTTGGGGTACTTAGTCAATTAACGCCTACAATGGGTAAGGCTGCCTTAGGGCGCCGAATCAAATAACTACTTCTGAGTGATGTGACGGGGCTATCTTTAGATCGCCAACCGTGCAAGCTTAGGAATCAGTTCAGTACTTACGGTTGCATTAAATGGGTTATGATGTGAGGTCACATTAGCCACACGTCACAAGTCACTGGGAGGGGTGTATCGGCACAGGTCTGGCACTTTGATAACGATCCGTTGTCTGGATTTGATTGAAGCACTAAGCGGCACTCGCGAACGTTCAACAACCTCTCTATTGGTTGGGTCACTTTGTTCAACGCCTCACTAACATGTCACGAATGCTCCTTGGATGTCGGTTGAAGCACGCAACAGCTGTTGGCTTCGGGTATCTTCGGAAGCGTTCGGTAGTCTTCGGAAATGTTCGGTTCGCTAGTGGAAACCTTTTCCCATCTTCGGGTGACTTCGGAAGCGTTCGGGTAGTCTTCGGAAATGGTCGGTTCGCTCGTAGAAATCTTCTCTCGGCTTCGGGTAACTTCGGAAGTGTTCGGTTCGCTCGTAGAAATCTTTTCTCGGCTTCGGGTAACTTCGGAAGCGTTCGGGTAGTCTTCGGAAGTGTTCGGTTCGTCAGTAGAAATCTTCTCTCGGCTTCGGGTAACTTCGGAAGCGTTCGGGCAGTCTTCGGAAGTGTTCGGTTCGCTCGTAGAAATCCTTCTACGACTTCGGGTATCTTCGGAAGCGTTCGGGTCGTCTTCGGAAGTGTTCGGTTCGCTCGTAGAAACCTTTTCTCGGCTTCGGGTACCTTCGGAAGCGTTCGGGTAGTCTTCGGAAGTGTTCGGTTCGCTCGTAGAAATCCTTCTACGACTTCGGAAACGTTCGGGTACGTTCCGGAAGTGTTCGGTTCGCTCGTGGAAACCTCTTCTTGGCTTCGGGTTACTTCGGAAGCGTTCGGCTTTGCTTCGGAAGTGTTCGGTTCACTAGCAGAAACATTTTCTCGGCTTCGGGTTACTTCGGAAGCGTTCGGGTTTGTTTCGGAAGTGTTCGGTTCACTAGTAGAAACCTTTTCTCGGCTTCGGGTTACTTCGGAAGCGTTCGGCTTTGCTTCGGAAGTGTTCGGTTCACTAGCAGAAACCTTTTCTCGGCTTCGGGTTACTTCGGAAACGTTCGCTATGTTTCGGAGATGTTCGGTTCACTAGCGGAAACCTTTTCCCGGCTTCGGGTTACTTCGGAAGCGTTCGCTATGTTTCGGAGATGTTCGGTTCACTAGCGGAAACCTTTTCCCGGCTTCGGGTTACTTCGGAAGCGTTCGGTATTGCTTCGGAAGTGTTCGGTTCTCTCGTAGAAATCTTCTCTCGGCTTCGGGTAACTTCAGAAACGTTCGGGTAGTCTTCGGAAGTGTTCGGTTCGCTCGTAGAAATCTTCTCTCGGCTTCGGGTGCCTTCGGAAGCGTTCGGGCAGTCTTCGAAAGTGTTCGGTTCGCTCGTAGAAATCCTTCTACGACTTCGGGTATCTTCGGAAGCGTTCGGGTCGTCTTCGGAAGTGTTCGGTTCGCTCGTAGAAACCTTTTCTCGGCTTCGGGTAACTTCGGAAGCGTTCGGGTAGTCTTCGGAAGTGTTCGGTTCGCTCGTAGAAATCCTTCTACGACTTCGGAAACGTTCGGGTACGTTTCGGAAGTGTTCGGTTCGCTCGTGGAAACCATTTCTCGCCTTCGGGTATCTTCGGGAACGGTCGGATACGTTTCCGAGATGTTCGGTTCACTAGCGGAAACCTTTTCCCGGCTTCGGGTATCTTCGGAAGCGTTCGAGTACACTTCGGTAATGTTCGGTTCGCTAGTGGAAACCTTATTTCAGCTTCGACTTCACTTTGGAGAATGTTCGGTGTTCTTCGGAGCTGATAGGTCTTGTCGCTCCAGCAGCTAAAGCTGACTGGTTACCCGATATAAAATTTCTTAGCTTTTAACTTTTTCAGGACGTAAACAAATGACGCGGTCTGCAGGTGTTCCATCGAAAGGCGCATTCTATTTGTCCGAATAACGAGTCTTTCGATTGGTGGAAGCCTTCGCTTCTCGCGTAATTTTTATTTTTGTTTCTCGAACATTCTTATTTGATATTAAAATTCTTTAGTGCATTGGTCGAGAAATGTCTAGGCGCAGCCTGTGAGTTGGTTTAAAGATTTCCACATTATTATTTTAATTATACTGTTGGAAAGTATGGGATATACATATATGAAAATGTGAACCGTTTGTTATGATTGTTTATAACAATCACATTCATGGACTGAAATGATTTGTACGTCGGCACAATCCTATCAAATGTTAATTACAACGATAATAATGGTATTTAGCTCAAACAGACCTGGAACAACGTTTCTATTTCACACCCAGGACCGGCATATGTAACATCGAGTGTTACCATTGGCCCCCTCCCAATACACGTATACACGACGTTGTCTCGCGGTAACGCCCAGGTCCGTGCTTACGTCAGTGGAAACCCCGACCAATAAGAAACATTCGTGACAGTGATGACATAAGCAAAAACCAATAGGAAAACTTCGAGTGCTACAGTGATATGTGTCGACCAATAATAGTGCAAGAACAATAGTGCGCGTCGCTGTGGTGCCGTGTGCAACCCAATTACGGCTCTGCTGACATCAGCAGAAGCCAACCAGGGGACGCCTCGTATACCAGCAATTTTTTAAACTGGAACATATAAATTTGGGAGCATCAAGGCAAACGGAATCAGTCATCCGACATCAATCTTCATCTCTACAACTTCAACAGCCAGCAGCACTACCAAGAAGAATCTACAAAGACCAAAGGACAAAAGGACCAACCAGCCACAAAGGAACAAGGCCCTAAGTGTCCACTGGGTCCAACGATTTCGGCCACGTACCACGGCCCAACCGACAAGGCCCTAAGTGTCCACTGGGTCCAACGATTTCGGCCACGTACAACGGCCCAACCGACAAGGCCCTAAGTGTCCACTGGGTCCAACGACTTCGGCCACGTTCCACGGCCCAACCAACAAGGCCCTAAGTGTCCACTGGGTCCAACGACTTCGGCCACGTACCACGGCTCCACCAGCCAACATTGCACTGAGACCTACGGATCCGGCCACATACTAAGGTCCGGCCGGCCAAGAACAAGCACTCGCTGGAAACACCACATCCAGATCCGGAAGCAGTCTCCCTAGGCCCACCGCCTCTTCAGGAACAGCATATTGTGAATAGTGAAGTGCCGAAAACAACCAAGGATTACGCGAGTGCACCAACAACCCTCTCATTAAGTGCCAAGTGACACCACCCCACCAACCATTCAGTGCCGAAAACAACCAAGGATTACGCGAGTGCACTAACAACCCCCCCCCCCCATTAAGTGCCAAGTGACACCACCCCACCAACCTCTGGTGCCGAACACAACCAAGGATTACGTGAGTGCACCGACAACCCCCCCCCCCCACCACAAAGTGCTAGTTAACGCTTACTCCATCGCCCCCAGTGCCCATAGACATGATCAGTTTTGTTATAATATATATATCTTTCTTTATTATCTGTTCTTTGTTGTTCTTGTGTTTGCTTGTATGTTAATAAAGCATATTATTTATTCTGTGTATAAACCTGTTTTAATTGTTACCACCACAAAACAGAGTCTCCGCCGACCCCTTGTGAACACAACAAGTGTGTGGTAACACGAGACATTATGACTTGTCAGCACGAATCAGTCAGTTTATTCAAACTTTGATATCTTCGCTGAGGGAGTCCAGCTCTTAAAGTATGATCATTTATATTTGTTAAAATTACATGTAACTTTGTGCAAAGACCCACATATTTTAATCTCTACATGTGAGAATTTAAATTATTGCTGTAGTCAAGCTTATAGTATTGTTTTTCTAATTTATATAAAATTATTGATGTGACATATCTGAGCATATGAATAAATGTAATTGCTGTTTAAAAATACATATAGGGTGTATTTTATTATCAATTAAAATTTAAGTTATGTAAAGAAATTAATAGTCTAATTTTTATATAATTTATATTTAATGATGTGGAAATAGGGATGACATAATCATGGTACATGACGTCATGGATAAGCAAAATTACATTGTTATATCTATTAATGTTGTTCAGAGTCATTAACCTATAATTTGTTAATTGTTTTTTTGTCTATCAATAGTTTTATGCGTTTAAAGAAAGTATTGTTAAAGTAGTTTATTGTGGCTGTTGTGGCACTTTACAATATTATAGTAATATTATTTATTGATAGTCGTAAGCCCGTAAAATGCTAGGAAAATAAATCTATAAAATATCGTTACAGAATGTCCAAAAAGGGCACTTACAACGTCACTTAGCATCGCTAAAACATACACGGTAATTGGACTCGTTGAAAGCTACCAATTTTAACGAAGAACTCTGTGAAGCTTTAATGGCGGCTAATATCCCATTAAAGAAACTTAACAATCCCACTTTCAAAACTATATTGGTCGAAATGTTCCTGATGAATCTACCTCACGCAAATATCAAAGTGCTTCACGAAAACAGTAGAATGCATTAGAAGACATATTTCAAATCAGTACCTGTGGATAAGTGTTGACGAAACTGTCGATATATTAGGAAGCTGTGTGGTAAATGTTGTAGCTGGTGTACTACATTCAACTATTCCATATAACCGTTGATGCGGAAACAGTTGCTAAAACCATTGACGACAATTTGCACAAAATGCTTCACTCAGACGACAGGCACAAGGAAAAAATACTTTTGTTAGTGACAGTGTCGCATATATGTTAAAAACAGGCAGCCTTTTAAAGGAAACATATCCTTGTATGCTGCATATTACTTGTGTAGCACATACTCTGCACAGAATCTGTGAATATATCAGACACACCTATCCGGAAGTTGATAGACTTGTATCCGCTTTAAAAGAAGTTTTCTTCCGCTTTAAAAGAAGTTTTCAGAAAAGCACCACTGAGAGTAGCTCTTTACAAGGAAAAACGTCCATCTTCTTCACTGCCTCCCTCGCCAGTAATAACTAGATTGGGAACATGTTGGAAGCTACTAGTTTTTATGCAGAGAATTTCCTTCAGGAACACTTTGTAAATTTGCCTAAACTAATCACATACTTTGAAAATCGAAATCTCAAATTCAAAGACGGATTAACCACATTAGATGTGATTTAATAACATTGCGGCAATTGTGTATAGGGACAATGACACAAAATCTAACTGCTAAATACGCTGAAATAAAAGAATATTTCCAGTACGCACCTATATCCAGTTGCGATGTAGAAAGGACGTTTTCTATCTACAAGGATGTACTTAATTCAAAGAGAACAAGTCTTACAGAAGAGAAAATGAACAAATAATAAGGTATTTTGTATTTTATGGATTCACCAGCCACTTGTTAACCAATTATATAAATATCATTAAAACCTCTTAAAAATACAACATTTCAATAGTGCGCCCATGGGCGATGAGTCATCAACCGTTCGTGTCCGCGCCCTAGTTATTACACACAAAACAAATTGTAATCATTTTAAAATTTAAAAATTATTTAAATTTTGTTGAGTTGTTGGAATTATAAAGTGTATTATAATTCACCGGAGTGAAGTTAGCAACGAATGCCAGCAACGAATTTTAGTGCGGTTCGCTATATCATGAAGGCGGCAAATCGTTCGAGCAATGTGTGTTTATCATCGATTCTTCAGTTGTAAAAGTATTGTATGGTACAGCAATGTTCACTATAGGTTGCTAATGACCACATGGGAGTCCTCGAAGCAGAAAAAAAAATCAGGGGTCTAAATATTGAAAAAGAAATATTTTCGTTTTTATAGGTATACACACACGACACGTCCGTTATTAACTTTTGTGCCACGATGAAACTTTTACAGCGGGTTTCTATCGACAAAAGGAACATATCCACAGAAAGAAATTTTCAAAAATCAGAGGCCTTGGGGATGAAAAAAAATATTTTCGTTGTTATAACATATACACCCCCGATATCCCCGTTATTAGCTTTTGTGCCGCGATGAAACTTTTACAGCGGGTTTCTATCGACAAAAGGAACATATCCACAGAAAGAAATTTTCAAAAATCAGAGGCCTTGGGGATGAAAAAAATATTTTCGTTGTTATAACATATACACCCCCGATATCTCCGTTATTAGCTTTTGTGCCGCGATGAAACTTTTACAGCGGTGTGTCTATCGACAAAAGGAACATATCCACAGAAAGAAATTTTCAAAAATCAGAGGCCTTGGGGATGAAAAAAAATGTTTTCGTTGTTATAACATATACACCCCCGATATCTCCGTTATTAGTTTTTGTGCCGCGATGAGACTTTTACAGCGGGTTTCTATCGACAAAAGGAACAACTCCACAGAAAGAAATTTTCAAAAATCAGAGGCCTTGGGGATGAAAAAAAATATTTTCGTTGCTATAACATATACACCCCCGATATCTCCGTTATTAGCTTTTGTGCCGCGATGAAACTTTTACAGCGGGTTTCTATCGACAAAAGGAACATATCCACAGAAAGAAAATTTCAAAAATCAGAGGCCTTGGGGATGAAAAAAAATGTTTTCGTTGTTATAACATATACACCCCCGATATCTCCGTTATTAGCTTTTGTGCCGCGATGAAACTTTTACAGCGGGTTTCTATCGACAAAAGGAACATATCCACAGACAGAAATTTTCAAAAATCAGAGACCTTGGGGATGAAAAAAAATATTTTCGTTGTTATAACATATACACCCCCGATATCTCCGTTATTAGCTTTTGTGCCGCGATGAAACTTTTACAGCGGGTTTCTATCGACAAAAGGAACATATCCACAGAAAGAAAATTTCAAAAATCAGAGGCCTTGGGGATGAAAAAAAATATTTAGTTGTTATAACATATACACCCCGATACCTCCGTTATTAGCTTTTGTGCCGCGATGAAACTTTTACAGCGGGTTTCTATCGACAAATGGAACATATTCACAGACAGAAATTTTCAAAAATCAGAGGCCTTGGGGATGAAAAAAAATGTTTTCGTTGTTATAACATATACACCCCCGATATCTCCGTTATTAGTTTTTGTGCCGCGATGAAACTTTTACAGCGGGTTTCTATCGACAAAAGGAACAACTCCACAGAAAGAAATTTTCAAAAATCAGAGGCCTTGGGGATGAAAAAAAATATTTTCGTTGTTATAACATATACACCCCCGATATCTCCGTTATTAGCTTTTGTGCTGCGATGAAACTTTTACAGCGGGTTTCTATCGACAAAAGGAACATATCCACAGAAAGAAAATTTCAAAAATCAGAGGCCTTGGGGATGAAAAAAAATATTTTCGTTGTTATAACATATACACCCCGATATCTCCGTTATTAGCTTTTGTGCCGCGATGAAACTTTTACAGCGGGTTTGTATCGACAAAAGGAACATATCCACAGACAGAAATTTTCAAAAATCAGAGGCCTTGGGGATGAAAAAAAATGTTTTCGTTGTTATAACATATACACCCCCGATATCTCCGTTATTAGCTTTTGTGCCGCGATGAAACTTTTACAGCGGGTTTGTATCGACAAAAGGAACATATCCACAGAAAGAAATTTTCAAAAATCAGAGGCCTTGGGGATGAAAAAAAATGTTTTCGTTGTTATAACATATACACCCCCGATATCTCCGTTATTAGCTTTTGTGCCGCGATGAAACTTTTACAGCGGGTTTCTATCGACAAAAGGAACATATCCACAGACATAAATTTTCAAAAATCAGAGGCCTTGGGGATGAAAAAAAATATTTTCGTTGTTATAACATATACACCCCCAATATCTCCGTTCTTACCGTTTGTGCCACTATGAAATTTTCACAGTAGGTTTCTGTCAACCAAGGAAACATATCTGCAGAAAGAAATCTTCAAAAATCAAAGGCCATCGGAATTAAAAAAAAACAATTTTCATTAATTAAAAATTTATTATTGTATATCAGGAAATCTATAAATATAGCAGTAAAACTATAAGTATAAGCTACACATATGATACATAATAAAATACGTATTAACAATGGAGGGAATCCCAATGAAAGTAAATTTAATAAATAATAATAATAGTGAGCATAAAGGACGGTAGGAAAGAAAAATACAGTGAATGTTTAGAGATTAGATGTATAATCGTAATAAAGTACAAAATATACATTAACGTGATTTACCTAGAAATTTCCATCTTTTCATGAGATAAAGATTTAATTGACTGTTCTATGCTAGAGAATATTAATTTGAAAACTTATTTATGAATTCCATGTAGCAAGTATTGCGATATATAAAAGTTAATATAATGACAAATTAAGTTAATCTATATTAAGTATGGAATTTCGGTATGTATGTACACTAGTACATGCCGCTATTCTTTAAAATATGAATGAGTCTTGTCTTCTGCTATACAGGTTTACACTATTTAGTACATATATAACAAAAAATGACTTATGTGTATGAGCAAGGAAACAGAGGAAATGGTTAACAATAATACAATTTCTTTACACTAATATACAATACACAAAAATACCAAAGACAACAGAATACAGTTTAAATAATAATAATTAAATAACAAAGTGAACAGTAGGACGTACTTTTAGCGGACTTTATTTTGTGACAGTTTTGAATTGTCGACACAATTCACAAGTGTAAGTAGTATGTTCAGATACAATGTTACCAGAAAAGCACTGCGTGCAGAATATTCTGTGACACGATGAACATGCAATAAAATGTATTCTCTTGGACAATCCGCAATAAAGACAAACATCTTTCATACTAACTGAATTGTGAATAATTATTTCCAGTAGAGCTAGTCTGTACTCATTGGGAGTAGATGGCAAAAAATTCTCTTTTGCAACTATGCTATGCAGTATTTGTATAATAATGACTCCACAATTATGAGAATCTCTCTGAGGTGGGAAATCATTATCCATTTTAACTGTCCAGTTTGTTAGTTTCAAGCAGGTTCCCTGATATGTATTGTATTTTTTCAGGAATGACAGGAATTTTATCTTATATTGTTCAGAAATTTCTGGTGTTGCATGCCGTAGATCGTAAAACTTAAATTCTAATGTTGAAAGATTTGCAACTGCCATTACCCAATGATTACCAGATATAAGAAATGGAACTACAAGGTTTGTTTGTAATCTTGGTAGGACTTTGATTTTGTTTTTTAAAATTTCGTCATAATTATCGATATTGTTAAAAGCAGGTATTTTCTCTGATTCAAACACAATAAATGATCCTTCATCACAAGATAAAAGTGTCGTTTCCTGTACGTTAAAATTTCGTAATATAATTTCCATACATACATCAATTAGCCAATTCGAAAGCCATTTATCTGCCGTTCTGCCAACGATTTCTTTCAATCTTAAAAATTCATCAATGTCTATTTCATTAACAACTGCTCTTAAAGAAGAAAATTTGGCAATTACGTAATTTTTGTCCTTGTTTGAACTTATTTTGTTATAATAATTAATGTCATTTACTAAACCGTTATTTAAAATTGCAGGAAAATTATCGTTTTTGTTTAAAAGAGCGGTACTGTGTCGCAAGGGTAATTTGTCTTTTAAATACTTAATTTGAATTCCTTGAAAATAATTAAAAGTAGGTTTGGATTTCTTCTGCCACACTTCCTCTGAAGATAGTCCAACGTTATTGTCATTTTCTGTTGTACTTTTAATTTTCAAATTTTTCTTTGCCAAACTGCGACTACCCATACCTAATGTAAATTCTTTGTAAATAAACAAAACATGTTTTCGGGAACTACGAATTACGTGGGACGGTTTAACATTACGTTTCCCTTTCAGAAGTGTGTGTTTCAAAATATTGTTCCAATTTTCTACAGTCGCATTACTATATCGAGTTATATGATTAGACGATTCTGTTGACATCAGCCCTGACCACAAAGGCAAATATGCTATGTATTTTTTTAAAACTAAGTTTGGATAATCGGAATTGAAATAAATATTTGGTTTGCTGCCTTTATCTGATCTACTTATTAATGACAAAATATCTTTAAATTCTATGTAAAATGGGCTTTTCTTGTATAAGATTTTCTCACTTATTACTTCGCTTTTCTCTTTTGCTTTTAATATTATTGAAATGCTTATCGATGTCCGTTGAAATAATTTTTAAAAAATGTGAACAGCAAATACGTAATAATACAACATGTTTTATAGTCTCTTCTTGTTGGGTTAAACAGTACTGATATGTTATATTTAAATAGTCTATTAGGGACATGCTATTCCAAAAGTATGTGATGGCATTTATAAAAGCTAAACTAAAATCAATAACTACTAATTGAAAAGGAGGCCAGTGAATTCCGAAAGATTCAGCAAAATGTTTGAAATTAGCTAAAAATATGCCTATTGCTGTTGCATCATGTAATGAGCTACCTCTCTCAAATAACGGAACAACCCTCCCTGATATTAATTTTATTACTCCACAATAGTAATAAAGCCGCTTTTTTACATGGTTCTCTTGTCTAAAGATACCACCAGTAGCATCGAAGTATAAACTGTTTCTCATTTTTTATAAATAATTTTAATATTTCTATTTGTTGTGAACTATAAATTTCAAAATCGTGACACCTTCTGTATATATCGGTGGTTTTCATGTTCCCGTCTCATCAATATAAGGTCTATAATGTCATCTTTCTTTCTGTCTAGTGCATGCAAAGTTTCACAGCGGGCTTTTCTGATAACTGCATCAGATTTCTTTTTTTGGTAATTATAGTGCCTAAGAATATTACTGTTAATTTTACTAGTTATTCTAGAAATATATGACAGTGGCTTCTCAGATTTTAATTCTCTCTGTGTAAGTTCTCTGTCTAGTCCTCGTAAATGACTAGAAAGATTTTGTAAATGATTAAAATCTAAGGATCTGCTGTATACTTTACAACATTTTTGTACTCTACTACTCGATGTATATAAAATTTGAATTTTGAACAGTTTACACTTTGGGTGGGCGCAATCTGCGTAGATGACCCAATTATTTTTATTATTTCTAAAATTGACGATATTTAAAATACAAATATTGTTAACATATATTTCAACTTTTTTTATTAAAATATAGTTTCTAATTTTTTCTGATTTTGGTTTTGACATCGCTTGCCATTCGTCAAAATCGAGATAAAATATTCCCTCTAAAATAATACAATTTTTAAAACTTTTTTTTTAAAGATTCTTCACTAAATAAATTTTTAGAATTAACTGGTATAACGCTTTTGCCTCTTATTTCATTTTCGTATTTTAAATGTAATTTTAACGCACAATGTTCGATTTGAATGTCTTCGGGAGTGATATTAAAAGAAGACTGCATTGAACTATAAGATTTAATTCGTTCATTGTTTTTACCTTCGCTGTCATCCTTATGTTGACTTTCCATTGGACTCGTCTGCAATTTCTCACTGTACTTTCTTGATACATGAACATCTACTTCTTGATTGTTACAAACATATTGAGTTTCAACAGGACGTAGGTCACCTTCCCGAACATCAGATTTGACTGTATTCTTGATCTCAATATTATTGTTACCCACTATCGGACTTACCGATAGACTCGCCACAGTCGTTGATTCGTAATTTTTTTCGGGTGTAGAAGTGTTGTATCTGAACTTCTTCCAAGTTAAATTTCTTCTATGAAACATGTAAATCTTCTTTCTATTCAAAAACGTATTTCTAATTTTCAGCATTACACATAACTTTCCAAATATAGCACATTTATCTCGATAGGAATCGCTTTGCAAATTACGACTGCATAAAGTGGGATATATTTCACAAAACTTAGCTTTCCAATTATTAGGATAATTAATCGGCATGGTAGCGAAAAAATTCAGTACACACTGACTAAAACGAATAGAGAATGAAACTAACCAACATATCGGTTTGAATAAGCGAGTCGATAGAAAAATATTTGGATTCGTTGTTTATTTTATCACCCTCTTGGACAAAAAATAAGATGAAGCATAAAGTACTTGAAGAAACAGATACTTACGATTAGACTATAGAATAAATAAACACAATTGATAACTAATATCGCTGGAATCCTAATGAAATGTGCCTTAAGTTGAAAAACTCTAAAAAAGTTTTTCTAAAAACAATTTTTAGCCCATATGCAAAGTTTCAGCTGCGTAAGATAATTTAGATTTTTTGCCAATTTTTTTGTAAATTGCACCACTGTTGCGAAATAAGACAACGCAACCTACATAAAACTTATTAGTTTTAACAATGCTTTATTCCAGACACATTTTCTTTAAGGCTGCGCCATATTCAATGTGTGTTTTTCTACAAAATCCAAATAGGGCTATTAAAATTTGGTCACATCTGATGCAAAGTTTATTTGTTTTTGACACTGTATAAGGTAACTTCATAAAATAACTATTTTTGAAAATGTAGTTTGTGTCTAAATGACACATTAATATTAAGAAAATAGTTTAATTGAAAAGTCAAATTCTCTAATAAAATAATTATAATACATTATAAAAATGAAACGCATTTTAAATTCCACCTTTTCAATTAATAACAATATGTATTTTTGGTATTTGAATATTAAATTAAACATAATTTGAAAAACCTAAAAATTAAAATTACATTTCTGTGTGCCTCCCATTGCATTCAATACAAACAATTGTTCTTCTTGATACATCTTTAATGGAGTTTTTGATACTAAGGGGCCTTATTTCTAAAATACAGTTTCGAATCATCGTTTTCAAATGATCAACATTACGGAAAGGTTTTTCTTTGTAAACTTTTTGTTTTAGGTAACCCCACAAGAAAAAATTGTTTTTAGAAAAACTTTTTCTAATAACTTTTTTCGATATTTTGAGAAATAACCCCACTTTTGAATTTTTTTTGGAAAAAAATTTAAATTTGACAGATAATGCGAATCACGTGACTATTATTTTTTTGGTTAATTTTCATCTTGACCGAAGCAGAAATTGATGCCAACCTCAAATTTAGAATAAATCTATTAAGAAAAAAGTCCCATATGATG